>WOFM01000483.1:1021690-1422580 GCA_011428145.1 Ericerus pela
TTACGTAAAAGCAAAAAGGATTTTCAAGTTATTTTCAGATTTTCATATTTGTTTTAACTGAGTTGGGTATTATTTCATTTGTTCCATATATGGTGTTACATACTCATCAGACAAACATAATACTCAAAGGGCAAACTTGGACAACCTCTAATGATACTGGAAATGCAGGTTTTTGATCACATCAAATTTTGAAAATTTGCATATTTCCTGGCCCGTTTCATCATATGATTGAAATTTTAAAGGATGAAAATTTAGTCCTTATATTAGTACAACTAAGTATGTGAAATGAATTCATCTACCTTCACTTTCCATTTTGTGGCTACTTAGGGGTTAAGAGTATACAGTTTATCGCTTTATGGCCGCAATGTAACTTCTACGTTCATTTACTGCGATACGACATCAGCAAGTGTCCAAAAAACATTCGTTGTTTTGCGTTTTCATTAAAACAACAAAAGTTATCTCTCGAGAGCATTACATCTTCCGAACCAAAATATACATAGTAGTAAATCCAACGAACCAATCAATCAATGGCCAATATAAATACGCGTTTATAACAGACGTATCGAATTTCTTGAAATAAAAAAAAAAACAAAGAGCCTCGTACTTTATACCATCTGGCAAGCGTAAGCACCACCTAATAAACGTATAAACAAAACAAATTAACAATTTTTTTTTTTTTTCGGTTAAAAGCTTACATGCTGGCTTTGATCCATTTTTCAGCGCACATCTGTACGGTCTGTAAGCGCCGCAATCGTGGCTACCCTGTACTGAACGATCGTTCATAATGACAACGGTGGCGACTTGCGCGACAAAAAGGGCTGAAACGAAAAATCGAACGAACAAAATTCGCGACCAAAGGTAAAAGTGCCCCACAAAAATTTAGATAAAATTTTCAAAATAAAAAACAACAATAATAACGATAAAAAACCAACAAATAATTACACAAATATACACAGGATCGCGAAAATAAACGTTACCAACGTCGAGCACATTACTAATGAAGATGAGAGGCCGACATGAAATCGTAGACACGGAAGTCTAATTTTAGAAGCCCCCGAATGAAACACAAAAAACGCACACAACACACAGGATGGGCAACAAGTACCGTTAAAATTTCAGAAGGGATACGCGTCACATGCCCCGATGGCGGTAAACTTTGGGTTTTTTGTTGTTACCGATGCTGAAGCTGCGATTGCTACTGCCGCTGTCGATGGGTTTTCCACGTCCTCTTCATGTTTTTCGGTTTCGACGCGTGAAAAACAATTTTTCTCTTTTCCACCGTGAAAAAAAAAAAAGCTCGTCCAAACACCAATCGTCACAACCGATAATGACCAAGTGAAACGTGTGATGATCATTATTATCGCCAGTGCGTAGAAAATAAGCTCATGGTCGTTTATACTATGTACATTGTACATGCAAGAGTGTACAAACAGGGTGTCCGCAGATGCTGTTCACTGATGCAGAACAGATGGATTTGTGAACGTTTGCCGCCAGCTAAATGAAAATATGGTGGGGTGAGAAAAAGAAAAAAAAAGCTATGCTAGTCAATATCGGTGCAAATACACGACGACGATGACAAAAAAAAAAGACAACTACGACCATGAAGCCGAGAGCGATGGGCATTGAAATAATGGGTTAAATTTGCGAAAAAGGACATATATGCAGGTACGTGTAGGTATAGTATGTGTATCAAGTGGTAAATGGAAATGTATTAACGGTTAATTTATGAATACATTTGCGTAAAATAGTCTGGTTTCGATTTGTCAGTATTAACGTGGGCTTTAGAAAGCTGCAAAGAAATATACTCGAGAAACGGGACGGATCGTGGTCGGATATCGAAAGGCGATGCTCTAATGGATAGGTAGCTCATTTGCTGTAAAACAAAAAATTAGATTTTTGCAAACTAGCAAAATGATCCAAATTATACTAGAATCATACCAAAAAATGCAAAGGGAAATATGGATTTTAGTAATAGGCGTCCGGTATCGAAATATCATTATCCAGTGTCGAGAAGTTATTTGATGTCACAGTATCGAAAAAGGGGAGGAGAAAGTGGAGGGGATTTAGCTGTTATTTATTTTCAGACACACGAAAATGCACCAAATCGACCAAACCAAACACACCATTAATTTTTTGGCTGAAAATGTGACGCCATGTTACCTCAAATCT
The DNA here is from genome assembly GCA_011428145.1 of Ericerus pela. Lineage (NCBI taxonomy): Eukaryota > Metazoa > Arthropoda > Insecta > Hemiptera > Coccidae > Ericerus > Ericerus pela. Next base: position 1,023,860 of record WOFM01000483.1, read on the forward strand.
ACTACCTTCGGATTTTAAGGCTAAGTAGCTAAGGGCGGTATTGATCGATGATTTTAGCAATCAGCTAAAAATTAGGGATGTCACACACTACAGCTAAACTAAATAATATTCATGTAAAAAAGAATAAGCATTGCTTAGTTCTGCTGTATTGGTTGACATCCCTAATATTTTGCTGAAGGTTAGGGTCATCTATGAATACCGCCTCAAGTTATTAGGCGAAACTAAAGAGGGCAAAGAAGGGCTAGACCCCCCAAAATCTGGTGAAGCCGCCAAGAAATCGTTCAAAAAGGGTAATCACTTATTTTCACGAATCAAAAATCCGTTATCAAAGGGCACCAAGTATGTAAGATGCAGCAAGAAAGAAAAAATCTAGCACAATAGAATGCTAACCCTGCAAAATAAAGTTAAAAATCTGGTTGAAATAGAATTAATAGTTACAAAAATTTTTATGCATGGAAAATGGTGGCGATAGGATAGAGATTCTCAGCAAGACCCCAGTCGTCTGCCCAATGCGTCAACCAGGATTGGTGTTCTTGAAATTCATGGTAGTACATTACCGTGCTATGCATAATTCTGAGTGCTGTTCTGGTTTCTAGATATTCTTGAAATTTGGTAGAAATATTCAGTTTGGTAAGTTGATTGAGTCTGCCAAATTTGAAGTGAATCTATGAACCAGAACAGAACCCAGAATCTTGCAAAATTTTTATAGAAATATAACATAATGCTATGAATTTCAAGAACATCTACCCAGGAAGAGTTCCAAAGTGTAGCTAGCTTTGGTTTTGTTAATTTTCTTGAATAACTAAACCATGGGCCGCATAATTAATTTTCGTTTTATAGTAATAAGCCAACACGGAATATAGAACATATCAAAACTGGCAGGGAATTAAGTACTTGAGTTTTAAAACATAATGGCAACCTTTTAAATTTAGTAAAGAATAAAAAATAGGTCAACCCAACGACGCAATCCACTGAAAATGAAGTATCCCGTGAATACATCCAAAATTGTTGAGTGGCATGAATTCATTTATGCTTTAGGTGGGAGTGGGGAGAAATCTGCAAAGATTAACCACATATCGGATACACATTATGTAGCTGATAACTAAGGGAAAGCAACCATTTATTGTCAACCATGAGAATTTTTAGCTGGTTTTTTATTCGATTATTCTTCGTTAAAAGATTAAGAATGAAGCGGGCATCCAAAGGATAGCGATACAGCTGCCAACAAAGAACAACTCCATGAAAATTCTCTTCACCAACAAGGAACGGTTGATTTGACTGACAAGTTATCAACTGCATAATATTTGTGTGTAATATTTTGTTAATTTCGGCTGATTTCTCATCCCTAAAACCTAAAAAACAAACGAATTCATGCAACTCAACAATTGCAGATGTATTCACTGGATACTTCATTTTCAATGAATTGTGAGACCTATTTTCCATTCAGTGGCAAAACTAAAAGGTTACATTGTGTTCCAGACTTCTTATACTTAATTCACTGTGAGTTTTGGCGTCCTCAGTTACAGTGTTGGATTTTTAAAGAAAAACGGGTACTACCTATGTAACACCCCTCCGATAGTAAAAATACCTCAGTAAACAAATTACGTACATACAATTTTGAAAAAAAAAAGTTTCCTTGCATTTTTTTTCCATAATAATAATATAGGAGCTAAAACACAGGGTGGTAAAGCAGGGTATATTTTTTCAAGACTATTATAATCTGTATTCATGGCGTTTCCAAGAACAGAAAAGAACCATCAGAATCAGAAAAATAAAGAAAAATACTATAAGACAGCCTCTGAGACAAGTACGCGCATACCCAATTAACTGTTCAGGTAAAACTATACGTAATTTCGAATAATTTCATTGTTTCGTCGCATTCATCAATTTTAATTCAATATTCCGATGATAAATTCTTTTTTATTATTCAAATAATTTATTTCAGGTACCTAATTAAAATAATCCATAAAAAATTGAGAAAAATTATTTTGTGTTTTGCCACTGTCCATTGAAATAACATATAGATGTAAAGAAAAAATCGAAATTGGAAAGAAAATAGAGTATGCGTCTACTTATCCTAGAGGTTCTCTACTTCTACTGCATATATTAATTCCCATTCATCCAAGAAAAGGTAGTTTAATTTTAAAAGCGAAATCATAACCAATTAAAATAAGCAGAATCACAGCTTTTCAAGTTGTATTGATAATCTTATATGAATTATTATTACTATCAAACTGATCACTGCAAATCATAACATACAAAATACAGATTGTACACGTACGTAAGCGTGTATGTAAAATTGTAAATATAGCTACAAGACGTGATAAAGAATGCAGCGACAGTGGTAATCACTATTCGTGTTAAAGTACGCAGTGGTGTAATACCATAAAATATCAACAGCACATTTGTTACGAATTCACTTTTATACCAGGACCCACTTTTGCTATACAAGCCGTATACTTGGGGCTACTGGTAATGGATCCACGTTGTGACAAAAAGCAGCGAGTGTAAACACAAATTTTTTCAAATTATTTAGAATAAGTACGCCTACCTTTGATAGTGACCCAATTTATTCTCGGAATGAGCAAAAAATTTAAGAGAAATAAAACTCAGAAAATTCGACTAATTTGATTACCCGCTAAATTCATCCCCACAACAATGTCGTTAAAATTATTTCGCATGAAATCAAATAGGCCAAATATGGAGATTATAGTTCTATGCGAGAAATTATGGTCACCTCAGAAATGAATCAGATCATTTCTGAATGTTCAATAACCCTCCGTTCAAACAAATGGGGCCCACAATATTAGTGAAATCGATAAATCGCTATTTTATTTTTGTTTACTTGAAATAAAAAATTTAATTGTTTCAAAACTATTCATATTATGATGAGCAAATTAAAATATAATCAAACCTGTAAGCATAAAAATAAAATTATGGCAGTTAGTATCTTACAAACTGAGTTCAAATAAAAAAAATCGTCATAAATGTTCACCATCGTTCTCTATGGAGTAAGCAAGCATTCATTAATTTCGTTTATATAAACAATATTATTCTATATCATATAAAAAATTCTGAATCAGCGCTAAATTATACGTTCATATTGAATGTTGAAGAATATTTGCGATAGTTATGATTGCAATTTGCAAGAATGTCATTAAGAATAATTATTAGAACACAGTCTGAAACAACGTAACTTTTTATAGCATCTTAGTTACAGCCACGAACGAATATTTTTTACTGATGTAATAATTCATTTCTATTTTTCTCCATTTTGAAAAAAATAAATAACTAGTCAATGATTAACGATTTCCAAATTTTAGACAATATGACAGAGTGTAGACCAGATAGCAAAAAAAAAAAAAAAGTAACTGAATACTAAATGAATCGAACTGTCCAAAATAACCAAGGAAAAAAATAATAAAATACCGATGAAAAAAAATGTTTGGAATAATCTAACAATTATACTTCAAAATTGCCATTGAACAATTTAAACAGATAAAATACTTCCTATTTCGCTGAGCAAGCTGGTTAACGAACCTTGAGTATGGTATTTGGAGAATATTATTGCAACTCGAGTAGAAAAATATCATCGGTGTAAAGAAGATATCTTTGCCAGATCTTCAAAATTTTGAGTAAAACATTGCAGTCCATTAAATGTCATAATATGAGTACCTACATAATTTAAGACAGAAATATAGGGCTCACAGAAATAGGCTTAAACGTATGAGTAAAGACAATAAACAAAAAGTTCACACATCAATCATCTTCAACTTCATAATATTATGCCATTTCTGTTGAATGCAAAGCAGGTGCGACCCTAGTAATGCGTACAGCATACTGTCAGTTTTATTCGCCAAGAATTTACACGAAACATACCATAAAAATGGTACTTAAAAGTCCTAATAAATGAGTAAAACAATGATGATACTTGGACTTGCATACGATGACAAATTTTCCAAAACTTAAAGATTACCATATATTACCCCCAGAACAAACGAACAAAAGAAAAGACAACCTACTACTATTCATTAATTTAAATCCATGTAATTTAACCGAAAAGAAGAAACCTTAAAATAAAATTACGAATTTTATGCAAATATAATAATAATATGTATGATAAGAAATAGTGCCTCACCTAAGTCATCCATGACAGCGTTCTAAACGAACGCAATTTCTTTTAGTAGCTATGTTTTATGTTTATACACTCGACACAATCATATTATTAGCAAAATTAAAACATTACACTGGTCAACAATCAAAATTAACTGGAGAAATTAACTTCAATTAAAACACAATTCGGAATTTCGAAAACGTATTTTTTTGTTTACGGTTAATATCGGTTTCGTTAACAAAAGTTTAAAATGCTTCTTGAAATGGGTAATGTCGTCATCCGCTATCATTGTGTTTATATTGCTATTAGCTGCAGCCTAAAGCGTACATTTGATACAGAGTTGGGCACAAAAATAGTACAAGAGAAAAAAAATGGTAAACAAGCTATATCCCTAGACGATGTGGCAACCTTTGACTATATACATACTGGACTGCTAATACTGATAAGAATAACACAGAGTCTAATGAACAACCGGTGAAGTTGAGTCAGACACCCATATCCCCGTTCAAAATGTTAGTTTACTGATTTGCTTTTTAAAAACATAGAGCTACCTGATCCTCATTTAACCGAATTAATTACAAATTTCTATGTAAAAATTAGAATTAGACATATTTGTAAGAATATTTTGCAAGTAGATAAAAACATTCGTCATACAGCAACAAAAAATATTATTTTTATGCATCAATAAATCAAATTTTAAATTGATTTAACTGAAATTTTTGAACATCTGAGTTTTATAAAATTACAACATTACCAATTTAATTCGTAATTAAAAGCAATAATTGTTGTAAGAAGAGACCTAGTCAAAGGAAAAGACAATAAGTATTAATAAATTAACAACATTGATTCGAGAACCGATAACCAAAACAAAAAACTTTCACCTAACAAATAATCAATAACCAATTCCCATAAAATGCTGAAACCTTTAACCAGAACAATAAGTAAAAAGAATCAGTTTTTATTGATTTTCAGGAAATATCAATATTATTGATTATTATTTTCAAAAATTACTAATTATTTCCTAAAAAATTATTAATTATAGATAATTTGACATAGACAAAATTTTTTTTATATATTTTACTCCAAATTTTGTCTTGACCAATAGTCAGTAACCACAACCAATAACCAGAAAAGTTGTTTTGGTTAACCAAAACAATAACTAGTAACCAAATAATTACACTTTTAACCAATAACCAGAAACTAATATAGATTTTTTTTGGTTCCCCGTAACCAATAACCCGAAAAATATTTTGGTTATAAGCCCTAGTGCGAACGAGTGAGAGCAGGATACAAATTGCAGGTGAGGGAGCGAGGGTGAAACAGGGAGTGAGAGTAAGAAAAGGAACAAGAGTGAGTGAGAAAGAAGAGTTTATAATATATTTTTCAATTTGTTGGACATCATTTGTGGAGGGATGAGATAACACTCAATTGTAAGACAAAATGTGATATCACATAAAGCTTATAAACTGTTTGTAAATGGCCTCCTGGTGGTGCTACTAACACCCATGTTCTAGAATAATACCTAAATAATATTTTATCTTTAACTCCCATTTATAGATATAGGATAAACCTGGTCAAACAAGTACTTTAGTCATACTTAATGTTAAGAAACATTCTAGAATATGGGTATCAGACTCTTTATTAGCCGGAATGTTCATGAGGATGATAAGAGATGAACAACCATCTTGTGTAATTTGATTTTTCATGAATTTTACATGGTTTATTATTACTATATACATAATAACACAAAAAGGTGTTTATCTATTATCACCCACATGCGCATACTTGCTAGAAAAGAGCCTCGGTGTTTCTAGAGAAATACAATCAGTACAGATTGAGATATACGTCATTTTGGATCATAATTTTTCCAATTACCATTTTATTTGTTTGGCGGATGATAATTATGTTCAATGAATAAAAAAAAATGTCACTTGAAAAAAGTACGATCCAAAATGACATATATCTGAACTCTGGGTTTGATTAAGAGCTTCAGTGTTACGAGCTAGTAGCTATTTTAATATTGTTTCTAGGTATTGATCATAAACTGAATTGATATGAATTGATAGTTGGTAGCAGTTGATACCACATTTAAAATACACAGCTAACATTTTTGGATGTTGTCTGGTTTCTCATCGAGTGACTTCTATCAGCTGTTTCTGACTGCATTTTAGAGGAGGATGACACAGTTCAATTTTAAAAACAAGATTATGAGATTGAATATTAGTTTTTTTTTTTCATGTTTCACTGTGATTAGTGGCTTCGAAAGGCAAAAGGCACAGTACAGTTGGAGGGATCTTCAGGATAATGTAGGTGCTTTTGCCAAGGCATATCACTTTGTATGTTTGCAATGACAGGGTGGCCTCTAGGTGAGGCAAAGCTCCACCTACTTCAGCTTCTCATCATCCTCTCACCCAAAGTGGCACACCATGGACCAGCCTGCCCATATCTGGCTAAAAGACCCCACCACTTATAAAATAAGTGAACCACAGACTCTGAAGCTTAGAGTAATAAATCTGTCTTAATTAGCCTACTTATCGTCGTAATTATCTTCCTATTGGAACTAAAAAAAAAAAACTGTTTCCTCATCTTAGCCTAATATTCGGCGTAATTAATTTTGTAGAGCATAAAAAAAACATTTATCCACTGGGATTGGAACACCCACCCTTAGAGTGGCAGGCAAGCATTTAAGGAGAGCGCAAATTATAAATTTGAGTATAATGTACGCCTATTTCTATAGAATTTTAATTTGGCCAAGCAATATTTAATTTAACTCCAGTAACTTTTATTACAAGCCGCCTGTATGCACCTTCAAATAAATTACCTTCTTATTTGGAAAACACTATGGTACATATGACTAACACTCACTCTGAGCCTAAGGGGCCAAGAACAGGAATGAATTCGTCTTTAACAATAAAGGACAAATTTGCCTATAATTTTATTGTACTTCAAAATAGCAGACTTTCTTTCAGGTGGCATGAAAATCCAAATATCCGCCGAATATCACGACTTGACTGTGTCAGCATATTTAATACAGGTTGGTTTGTGAAAATAGCAGGAATATAAGTAGTTATTTTTTCAAGAATTAGGAATAATTGTCATTTATATTTTGTTTCGCCACATTTCTATAGACATTAAAAATGTCTGTAGAAACGTGATGGAATAAGTCAACAATGTTGTATCTGAAATAAAAAGCTTGAAAAATTGATGCGATTGAACAAAACAATAAAATGGAAAAAACATCCCCTTCTAAAAGCTCCAAAAATCTTGAGAACTCCAACCAGAGAAAATTTTGAAATATTATAGTAGGTACAGTTAAAAAAAACAACGAAACAATATTCTGCTAAATATTTTTATCTGAGAAAAAAATTACAGAACTTTGAATGCTTTCCCTTCTTACAGAAGTTTTATCTTATTATTTTGGCTTTTTCAGAAAAGGTTTTTCAAATTCCAAGTTAGGAGTTCTCGAGTCCATTTCTCCCTTCCAGCTGGTAAATTTTACAAGCAAGTCTTCAATTGTAGACGTAGAACACATTTTCGATTCTATTTGTTACCAAAATAATTACATTTAGGACAGGTTTATCTACATCTACATTTGGAGCTAGCCTATTAGAGTTTCTTTGGCATTCTGATCAGTCTCTTCAAACAAATACAAAAGGTCGACCGGTCTTTAAGTAGCTTTTTAAGCTACACTTCATTTGGTAAAACTCGAGTAAATTTGATGTTAGACAAAGTGGAGAAAAGTAATGTTTTACTTCATAACGAAAAAATGAAGAAAAACCGAAAAATTATGAGAAGATTAATCAATGTGGTCTGTGTAATAGAAATCCATGAATTACCATTTTAAGGTCATGATGAGACTGAAGAATCTGCCAATAAAGGGAATTATAATGGTATCATAAATCTATTAGCAGAGTATGATGTTCTTTTGAAAACTCAATTGAGTGATTCTATCATTTTCAAGGGGACATCAAATCAAATACAAAATGATTTAATACAAAGTGTTGGAAAAATTTTGGTGGAAAAAATTAAACAAGAAATTGAAAAGTCAATATTTGTTGCAATTTTGTTGGGTGAAACATTAGATGTGGCAAGTGTGTCACAGTTGTCTACCTGTTTACGATATGAACACTTATCAACTGGAAATATTTTTGAGAGATTTATTTCATTTACTGATGTGAGTGCAGATAAGTCAGCCAATGGATTATTTCAGCATGTGATAACATTTTTGAATGAATTTAAAGTTGGACGTAAATTAGCTGTTCAAACATATGATGGGGCTGCAGTTATGGCTGGAGATGTCAATGGGCTGAAAACAAAAATTCAAGAATGTTTTTCTTCAGCTTTCTTTGTAAATTGCTTTGCCATAAATTAAATCTCGTTTTGTCCCAAGCAACTTACAATGTAACAGGTTGTAAAATATTTTTCATGATACTGGGAAGAGTATCATCATTTTTTTCTCACTTTCCAAAGAAGGGTAATGCACTTACTGAGTTTACCAATAGAAAAATGCGAAGATCAATTCCCACATGGTGGAATTTTTCATCATGGTTAGTATCTCAATTAACTTACATTGTGCAGTTTCTAGAGTTTTTTTGTCAATTTTAAATGATGTAAATAAGTGGGACTACCGACCACTGTTCAAGTCCAAGGATTCATCCGATTTTTAGAAGAATCTAAAACTGTTTTTTTTTTTATAAAAGTTTTCTCTCAAATTTTTGGACACACTGATACATTATTCGATGTAGCCTACTGCAGACAAAATCATATGATATAGAGCTTTATTGATCATCTGAAACAAAAAAGATCTAAGGAATCAAAAAATTTGGAAACTGAAAAAAATGAATACAGACGAATTTATTATATTTTTGACAATATTTTATCTAATTTAAATGATTGATTTGATTCCCCACCTGAATTGGAATTTATGGCACTCCTAGATAATACTAAATACAGAAATTATACTATCACATTTCCTGATTCTGAATTAAACAAACTTCAGATTCATTACAATCAGTATTTTGACATTGTAAGATTAGGAAATGAATTTAATTTAATTTACCAAACCTCAGAATTTCAAAATTTACAACCTTTTAAATTGGTGAAATAGATGCTACAGAATGAGAAAAATATTATAATTACAGAAGTCTTTAAATTAGCTCAGTTGATCAGCACCAGCACTGCATCTGTAGAGCGATTGTTTTCTACTCTCAAACGTATTAAATCATTTAAAAGGGCAACTTATGGCAAGAACGACTTTCTTCTCTAAATTTACTGTCAATCAAAAAATATTTGTAAGGATTCTTTTTACAAAGATGTCATCAATAAGTTTGCTGGTCACAGTGATCGTCGCGTAGAATTAATATTTTAAATTTCTTTTTATAATAAGTTTTGATTTATTTTTATAATTAAATATTGATTTATTTGTGTAGTCAATTCTGCAATATACAGTAAAAATATTTCAGTGAAAAATACTGTTTGTGATTCAGCTGGTTAGGGAAAGCAAAAATGAGATTAGTGGCCAAATGAATTATCAATACTTACTTAATAATTAGTTGTTTTTTCCTTCGACTATATACATAATGGACTGCATACTGATAAAATGTTGAAGGCAACCAAATGAAATGTACATTCTATTCAAAAGTTAATTCTCTTATCAAACTGTACTTTTGCACAATATTAAAAAATCAGAATTCTCAAATTAAGTGTATTTTAAACCAGGTTTTCTTGTTTGAAATAAATTTAGTTATGGCTAAAATACTTTGAAGATCAACAGTCGTAAATTCGGGTTTATATATTAACAGTTTGTGAATATAAATTGTTATTAATCAGGATTCAACGACAAATTGAACAGATTCACCTACAAATTCTTTTCGATTCGTCGCCGTTTAATTAATCAGGTTTCAGCGACATGAATTCTTTTTGATTCATCGCCGTTAAATTAATTAGGATTCTTTCATTAGTGATGTTTTGTGTGTGCTTCTGTGCAATTAGATTTTAACTCCCTTGCTCATTTACCGGCTTTTGGCTGATCATCTTTTATTCATTCTTATGTCCATTAAATATGATTGCTGACTTTCAAAGCTATAATCGTATATTTTAAAATGGAGTTGGAAGATATGAACGAAAATAATGTTTCAAAGAGAATTCATCTACAAATATTAAAAAGGAATAAATGACACTATTTAATTTTAAAAACACTTTCATTTTGTAAAATGACAATGCAAATCCTCCAAATTATTTAATCAATTGACGTATGATATTTGATAAATCCTGAAAAAACAAAACTTTTGAATGAAATGTAGCCTTCATAGTGTTTCCATATAAGCCAATGTTAATTTTATCAGTATGCGCAGTCCATTATGCATATAATCGAAGGTTTTTTCAGTATCTTTACATGGATATAGAAAAATATTTTTTTTTTGAGGGGAGGTGGTTTCAAAAACAGTTTAGGTATATCTACATAAAATGATAATTTTTTTTCCTTTTTCCTCAGATTATGATTACCTATGTTTTTTTGTTATGGGCAGAGAGGGGTTTTAACACCTAAAAAACCCAGTCATCCACTTCTGAGTATCGCTTGAGTATCCTTATTGTATTAGGCCCTTAATACATATTTATTTATAGCATACCCAACATTATGGAGTACTGTAAGCCACTGCTGCAAGGACAAGGAGAATGGTTAGGACAATAAATTGAAGGAGCATTTTTTTTTCTTCACTGTTGGAAATTTGGAATTGTCATCAGAGGATTCAAATCCACCCCATAGATTCATTAAAGTTGAAATCAGCGGATGTCGCTTTAGCATCATACCACGATCCTTAGCTAGCTATGCCAGTACAATCCAATTTTAGAGCTTTCTTGGCTCTCTGCAGCACTATTGATAATGCAATTGGATGGTCTTTATTCCTACATAAATACCATTTTAACAATTAGCATGACCAGCAGTTTTTTAGCATATCTCTCGTCTTTATTCAAGTAATACTGTCTAATGTAATTGCTTATCAGGCAATGATTGTATCAATACAACTAGCATCAAACCATTCTTCAAAATAGAATGTAACAAAAAAGCTGCTAATTCCAAGTCACAATCAGATTTGTTTTCGCATAAGAATACAATGTTCATTTTTTCGCACTCATAATATTCATATTTTTACTAGTTATCGTGAATCAGAAAAAAATGAACAAGAAACTGGTTATTTTCAAACAAAATTTTACAATCAGTAATCATTAATGTGCCTATTTAGGACAGACTAGGTATCTTTCTGAAAAAAAGTATTTAAAAATTCCACTAAACACTATAAGTAAATGACAACAAATAATGAAGAGATTAAAAAACAAAATGTTAATGCACAATAAATTAACCATTTATTATTCAATTTTTTCATCATCAAATGAGACGAGACGAAAAAACTTGAGAAGTTAAATTTTTGCCTGACCATAATTTTTACGCTAAAAATGTATTTTTTGTCGAGTTCTATATTGTTTTTAGTAAGATAAACTCAAAAATCCATGACTGCCAAAATTTTCAGTCAGTTACTTATATTATGTAAACTTTAATACTTAAATTCAACTTTCTGAATAGCATAATTATGGATATATTATTGAAGGAAGATAAGAATTCCGTTCTTTTCCCAGCAAAAGAAAACATACAGAAAATTAATATTAGCAGTTGAAATTTAAAACTTAAATCTTTTCGAACGTTCAAGTCAAAGACACACCTCATAAAGTAGTACGAACAAAATTTTTAGCAAAAAAAAAGAAAGTACGAATTTTAAAAATGTTTCTTTTAGCCTGGGTAGATATAATGATTATCTGAAAAATGTACAGCAATAAAATCAAATAGTCACGAAGTCTTTAAGACATTTTTAACGATATCTGTATACATGTCAAAATCTATTGTAAATTTTCGACATTTATGCCATGAATAAGCTAAATTGGCAGCCAGGAAATGCTTACATACGGCATACGATTTTGATGTCAAAACTTTCTGTTGGTAGAATTTACACTGGCAGTAATTCACACGATTGAATAGTATGTAAGACGTATCGCTACTTCCAGTGACCTAAAAAAAAAATAATTTATTTTTTAAATGGAAATAGAATTTTGATTTAGTATTAAAAATTTTAACATCGAAGGAAGCTTATGAGAGCATATAATATGGTTGGTCCACCAATTAATACTTTTTTTTAATTTGGGTTTACTGAGGTCAGGCATTTACACCCATAATTTTACCAGAACAAATTTTTCAATTACATGGAGCAGCAAACATGGATAAACAAGAAGAAATTACCATTTTAGGTCAGGAATATTAAGCAGCGGCGGATTTCGAATTTACAACCATCAAGTTAAGAAGCTTAACACTCATGACCACTACATACATATTTATAATATTAATTATTGCGATAATATTATACTTACAATATGAAACCAGAAACCCCTAACACTATTTGCTTCAACATAGATTAGTGAAGTACGAAATCTCATAGCTCTTATACATCATTAATTTACAGTTATTAGAACTTAATAACAGGTCCGAACGAGTATTCAATAGATTCTATGGAAATGGCTCGAGAAATGGGAACTGCTTGATATATTAGCTGGCATACGATCGTGTAAAGAAAAAAAGTTACTCATTAAAACGAGAGAGTAAATTCACGAGATCAAGTTTGGGCACAAAATTTGATAGTACAAAATTTTAACTTCCAAAATATAATTTTTGCAAGTGCTACTTTAGCCTAAATCAGAAGTTCCACAGATTTATACAACGAGAAATTGTTTTAACTGCTGCTGTTTGACACGAATTTTAAATATAAATAGCTTTAACCTACGCCTTCGCTCGTAGTTATGCAGAAAATCGTAGCAAATCGACACAACATTTACCATTTAATCCAGAAGGATGTGCTTAAATTCACCAAACATTGGATGTAGAAAGGAGAGTAAGATTCTAGTGATAGTGAGAATGATTATGGACCTATTGGATCAATGGACCTCATTAAGCAACAGCTTTTGTAGCATAATAAGTAGTATGTTACTTTACTAACACTTAAGGGGTGTAGGCGGATTAATCAAATCACTGATTTATTTTTTCAGGTTTCTTTCTCTTTATTTTTTATGATTTTTTTTATTTGCACTTTCAAGTCTCAAGAAAAAATTTATTCTTCAAGTTCTTTTAAAAATTTAATTTTCTCACCATAAATGTTTTTTACTTTTTAATTCAGCTTTTCTTTCTGTTGTTTTATATGAATGTTACGAAAAAAAAAAAAATTCCAAAAAGATTCTGAATTGTGGGGAATTGAACCCACGTTCCTATGAAGCTTTAGTCGATTATCATAGCATAGCTCCTTACTTGTTGGACTCGCTCAACCTCATTTCAGCAAAATTTTATTCTCCTACTAAACATGTTATGGTACAAAACAGCAGTTACTATTTTCTTTCGCCATTTACTTGGAATTATTTCATTTTAGGAGAAGGCTGATGGTAGAAATGAATTTAACATTGGAAAATAAGGTTGGTCACCGATTGAAATTTTTTTCTACAATCATTAGTTTTTGAAATAATTAACAAATTAAAAAATGGCATATTTTCCAATAACTTGGGATTTTTTTATAGCTTAATACTTCTGAAAAACTAACGATAGAAAATTATTTTTAATTGATATTCCAAGTAAATTTTCTCTTCTTTCTAACAGCACCTACCAACCCCAATTTCTTAGCTTAAATAGCGACTGAGGAATCGTGAAGTGGAAGAAGAGAAATTTTTTACAAAAGTAAAAGATTGGAAATGTTATAAAAATAGTGTATAAACCGATAAATAATTATACCAAAGTGGGGACTTAATTTTGATATAATTACGTATGAATGACACATCCGAAATTTTTGAGCTGAGAAAACACATCCGTAAGCGAAAAAAATAATACCTGAAACATGAATTGATCAGACTTGGTAAAGTAGTTTTTGATTTGCATGATAGTGACAGCATTTGATTCAATCAGCTCTAATGCTCCTTGAAGAACTTTGTCAAACACGCCATACAACAACAACAAAATGTCATTAGTAATAACTAGAAATAGATGAAACCACGAAATTAATGGAAATTATTGAGTGGTTTTAGAAAGATGAAAATGGAAGTATCAACTTACTTTCATTATTTTCTTTGAAATTACTGTCGACTTTATCGAGTACTTCGTCAATTAAAGTTGGAATTAATTTCCTCTCCATTACAAAAAAAGAAGTTTCTTGATATTTTTTCCAGCTGTCATCCTGAATATAAAAAGAGTGTGTCATAAACCATGAGTGGTTAAGTAGTACAGTTTCACACGATACACGAAAAGTAAAATAATTCTCGCCTTTTCGTATTCAGAATAGGATTTTATAACATTACTTTCCACTTTCTTTTTGTTTATGAAAAGATTTGTTAAAAATTTAAATATTTCAATTATCAACGTTTACAAAGATGATTTGATTGGTTGTTTCTTCAGTGACGTCACATTCAATTGTGATAAGAGAAACAAAATATTTTTATCAATCACTTACAAAAAAAGTTAAAACGGTAAAAGAGAAGCTCATGCCGGACGCCGGTAAAAGTGTAAAGTAGGAAATGTGAAGTGAAATAAATTCGTTTTACTTCCTCTTACCGTAACAGTTTTTGAAAATCGAACTTATTCGTCCCCATAATATCTCATTTCAAGAATTAATAATTACTCAATTCATTATTTTTGGAGAAATGAGAATCGTTATATTCGTTATGTAAAAACTACGTCGTCAGGATTTTGCAATTTCCAAGTTCAAACGTTGCGAAATTTTATTCCCAGGATCCCTGTATCGATTGAAACATTTCGAATTTTAAAGGTAATGTGAATCCACTGCAATAGTTACCCTCAAGTTCTGTAGTAAATGAATTTCTACATTACTGATATAAGTGCAACAGTGCATTTTGATCAGTTTTTACAGAATTACTTTCGTTAAAAAATCATCATCGATGTGGTAGATTTTATTTTTCTGTTTATGAGTACCATTCGCAGTAACGTACTTTGAAGTTCTTCAGTTTTTTTCATATTTATTACCTTTCTCGATTGTCTTATTCTGTCTGGTTGAGAAAATGCGTGAGGATGTAATCATTTTAACTTTTATTTATGTACCATTTTTTTCTCTTCCTGTCGATCACTAGGCATTTATTTTATTTGTTTTCAGTATTAATCAGTCATAATGCTATTTGAAACCAGGAAAGTGTTGATTGGATTCCGTTTGAAACTATCGTTTGATTCGATCCCGCATAAAAATAACTCGTGCGTATTCGTTGATGTTTTAAAAACGCCTACTGTTGGTTTACTTTTGAATAATATCATCGAACGCTTCCAACTACCTCACGATAGTTCTCTTTCGTTAGAAAATTGCAAACTACTTAATTCGGAGAGTATTTACGTTTTAGTTGACGTGAATACTGTCAAGTGAGTTCAAAAAATTTCTATACTTGACTTTTGTCTGGTAGATTTAATTTATGTTCGTTTTTCTGGCAGAATAATTGTGCCACCTGCATTAGAAAATGGTACCAATGAAAATTCAAATGTGAATCTCTGTTCATCGATTGTACCTTTCAAGAATTCCAATTCGAAAAGTACCGAAGATGTTGTGCCACTCGCCGGTTCTGATGTTGTAGATGGTAAATCAGACGTTGTAGATGGTAAAACAAGCAATCACGTTAAACCAAGAGCACCGAAGAAGCCTTTTGTACGTGAAGGAATCGCCGCTACCATAAGGAAGTTGTTAGAAGAAGAAGAGATCAACAATATTGGCAGAGAGTGTTCTGCGATCAGTATATCGAATGATGTATCAAAAAGTAGAGAACCTGAGATGAATCAAGTATATCCTAGTGTTAATGTTGCTGAATTGCATGAAACTAGTCTACCATGTACAGAGATTAGTGATCTTAATTCTGATGCTTTCGATGTTTCTGATTTGAGTATCGACAAAAAGAAAAGAAAACGGAAACGGAAACACGCCAAAAACATTTCGGTAAGCCACAAGACTGTAGTATCGTGTACCCTTGCAATGGTGTATTCGCTTTACTCACTTTTTTGTGTATTTACTCAACAGGAAGACAAATGTGTACCTAGTTTTAGTGGTGAACCAATTCGTGAGTGGGTTCCGATTAAGAAGGATGTTACTCGACAACATATTCATTTCAGCGATATGGATGATGATGGTGAGTGCTTTATTGACTTTGTTTTCATATGAAGATGACTGAATTTAGTCGCTAAAGCTCAGAGAAAACGATTTATTTGAAATTTTATCGATATTTTGATGTGAAAAATATGGCAGCTTATCGGTGTTTTCAATACCTCGAATAGAAATCTAAAAATTAGAATGAAGAGTGTCGAAGAAATTAACTAAAATGTGAAGAAAATTGAACAGTGAATTCTTGCTCGGTTTCCTAGCAATTGTCGAAAATTCCAATGTAAAATAGATAAAATATATTTTTTGATGTTAAGAATTTTTACATGTAATCAAATATACGAGCAGAAAACTATATTGAAGAGTAAAAAATACTATAGTTCTTAATTTTAATTTCTTCCCTATTTTTATAAATTTCCTGTTGGATAAGTCCAAAAGCCTTCAGTCTACTGAACCATCGCATTCATTAGAGGAAACATGTTATAAAAAATTAAATGAAAAACTGAAAAACGCGTAATACCGAATCTAGTATTTTTGAATAGATTTTTGTTTTAAAGGAATTGTTTTCAAATAAACATGTAAATTCAATGTTTCGCAATCTTAAAATCTGTAGCAACTGTGGTGATAATTGAGAAAAATTCCAGATAAAATGCATAAATTAATTTAATTTTCTTTGTTTGTTTGTTGATAATTTTGAGGGTAAGACTGATTAAGACATGCATCCTACGATAAGTTATGTAGTAACTTCATTGTTTTTTTTCATAACTAAAGCGTTATATCTTTTGCAAATCTGTTTCTTTGAGCTATATTCCGCCATGAAATGTTCAGTCGTACTTTCGTCGATTGTATTAGTTTGAAATTATTGTGAAATATTCTATTTTTTCCCAACTACGACCTTATGACTGTTTCAGACAATTTGAATCCACCTAATAATATGGAAACTGACAATCTGGCTTACACTGAAACTAATGCTGCAGTTGATGACTGCGGTGCTTTTAAAGAAATGACCGAGACTCGAGGTCTGCAGCCTCCTACCACCTTTGCTGTAACCTGCCCAAAACCTAAAGAAAGTCAGTATCCTGATTCGACCTATAAACGGCCTAAATCTTCTCTCTCAATCTACAGTGGAAGAATCAGTAAAGAGAAAAACGTAGGGAATGACAATAACAAACCATGTTCTCAGAATTTGGTTTCCTCGTTCATCTCTCTACCGAAACTATCCGCTGAAAAGAGAGAACAAAATAAGCCAAAATGCGATCAAGTCGAAAAAGAACTATCCACTTTGCTTATGTGCAAACAATTGGACACTTGTATGCAGTATACGGTCCAGTATGCGAACGAGAAAAATGATTCCTATAGAAAATTGCAGTCGCCGTTGAACAGATTCGAAGTTGGTTCCATTAATTCTTCCTCGACAAAGAGTTTGTCTCCTCTGAGTGATCTTCAAAATCAGAGTCGAGATTGTCGAAGTACGACGAATTTGGTTCCTGCAAAACTTGAATTTCAAGAAAAAAACGATTTTCAGTCCATGGAGGAATCATCAAATGACTGCCAAGTGCTGCAACAAGTTAAGGTGGACGGTGGTCAGATTCGACTCTGTAGATCCGATGGAACGTGGACCGTCCTCACCCCCGAAATGGCTAACGTTGAACTTACGAAACTGGCTACACCTAAAGAGAACCAGTCTATTGTGTTTCGTGTAAGAGTAATTTTCAATATGTTACTCATACTCACGAATTGATAGGATGAGCTTATGAATTTTTTGGATTGATTTCAGCTAAATTCATGGTTATAAAACAAACAAAATTACTGGTTAGAACTATATGATATAGTTCAGTCATTAAAGAAAAATCAGTGTTGGTATTCAGTTTTGTTCATTTTGTTTAAGGGTACTCATTATTTATCAAAATTCCTTCAAAAAAAAAATTTGATTTTGCTTTGCAATTATTTTTAAGGGATGTTATCGGTTGATGAAACGTTGTGGTTTAACTTTTCTTAAGCTTGTGTAACCTGATAATTTTTGAAAAAAAGAATAGGACGATGAACTTCATCACTGACGATGATAAGTCTGTAGAACTTTTTTAATAGAAATGCTGTAAATTCTCCAGCATCACCGTCTCAGTGCTACAAAGTAGCAAATCGTGTTTTGGAGTCCTGATTTTCTTTGATTTACGATTCATTTTTGGTTGGTTACTGTGGCCTTGCTGCTCGCCACGGTATATTCTCCGGTTCCAAATTCATTTCCTTTACTTCTGGTGATAACAGATACTCGAGGAATCTACTTGAGCCAGTTATACATGTGGTAGTCGTGTCTTTCGACTCGCCCTCTTTAATTATTGTTAGTATTTTGTATAGTTTTTATGTCTGTATCTCGTGTGGTTTAGGAACTCGGAACATTTTATTCGACAGAAATGGTTTTATGGTTCCATAGTTTGTCTTCGTAAATGAGTGAAGATGGTCCTCCGAAATAATTTTTGAAAAGTCTCCTTTTCTCATGTTTATTCGGAAAATAAGAGAAATGTGCTCCTCTAATAATCATTTTTCGCGTCCATCTCCTGACAATGTAGATTTTTTTGCAAAAATAGTTTGGTAAAAAAGGGTTCCACACTTGAGTTTCTTTGTTAAAGCTATCAGTTTCCACGGATAACGCATTGAATACCGAAAAAATGGTCGATTAAAATCACGTCGTTTATCAGTCTATGAGTTCCTGGTGTACGTGCAGTAATAAGGAAAAACGGTTTTCGCCAACACCCAACCCCAAAAACAGAGAAGTTTTCGTGCGTATTAGCTATTTGTGAAGTAGGAGAAATTATTAAATCAAGACCGGCCAAAATCCTCAAAAAAATTATTCTAATCACGAATATTTTCATTCCAAACTCCAGAGATTAAAAGTGATTCGCACGAATCATTTTTCTACGAATCCCGAATCCTTAAGGTCTCAAACGTTAAATAATACTGTTTGATCTTGATATGGGAAAAAAGTTCTGAACATTCGAGTATTTTTGATAAAAAAATTGTTTTATTCAGGAAAGTGAGAAGTGAAAGTTCTGTAGAGAAGCAGTTTAATTTTGCAAGGATGAAATTCAAGAATTTTTTTTCTAAGTAACAAATTTCGTGACTAAAGAAATAGGATTCGTGATTTGTTGTGCCGCTATTTCTTAATTAATGATTCGAATCCCGAAACCTTTGTTTCTTAATGTGATTTGGATCAAGAATCACGAATCCTTTTCAGCCCCAAAAAAGGATTTGAATTCCGTTTTTTCACGAAACCTGCCCACTCTTGATTAAATCTTTGTCTTGACTGCTCATGCTCACTATGTCTTATCCATCATTATAAAATTTCTGCACATCCGGATTTTGTGAAAAAATTATCGTCAAGTTAGTCCTTCAATTGAACACAACATTTCAGCTTTGAAACTAGCCTTACTTATTTCATTTAAAGATTCCTCGGTCTCTACTCAAGGTAGAGAACTGGAGTTCGTGTTACTGGAAAGGGGATAAAATTTTCAAAGTTTCTCTACAGTTTTTGAATTATTTTTAGCTGTTTGAAAATAAACAAACGGAAAAACGCTAATTAATATAAAATTAACCGGTTTTTGGAATATAGAAACCTCTCCCCATTCACTCAGTGATTCCTCAGCCACTACTTACGCTTTAAATACATTTCAAAAAAATTTTTCTTCGTGAAAAAAATTTTTTTTTGGAGGGGGGATATCGAAAAAAATCGTATTGTGCACTCGTGCGGAGTAGGTGATCGGTACTCGTGTGATTTTTGTCAATCGCCTTCGGCTCATGTTGTAAGGGTCACATCCGTATCAAAATTACCCACTTTACACACTCGTGTCACAAATAACTGTTTTCCACATTGTTCCGTCTTTTTTTGCGCCCACGGAACTGTTCAGAGAATTTCGGTTTTGTAATAATTATCGATATGACCCCGGAAAGTCCTAAATAATTATCGAGTAGTAAAAGAAAAGATTTCTTGAGGGAATTAGTTTCGGTATACCAACCTCCAGAATTTTTACTCGCCGTAATTGGTATGGAAGTTTTTCAAAGCTTGATTGAATATATTCGCGTGTTATATGCAATTTGAAATCAATCCGACCAGCCAACAAGATTTTGTGCTGGTCACCAGTCACTACTACATTTATTGATAGTAAATTTTTTTGTAATTCGATTTTATTAGAAAATAATTATCCATTTAGTATTGTAGAAAACAGATTTTTTTCTACTTTGAAATATTCTGTTTCAGATTGTTTACTTGAACCAGAAATTCTGTCCAGTCCTCAGTGACCTTCTGTATGGGCAAATTGTCCGCTACAGACCCGATACTAGCACACTAGCCATCGACATTCCTTTCGGATTTATTCAGGCTATTCGTACGTATAAATTGACGTTTAATCGTTTTTCACCGGCAATTCGTGATTTAAACAATAATTTTCTTTGCTACAGTTGACGATTGTGGAGGAGAGAGTCTACCTGAGGCGTTATCACCGATCACCGGAACTACATTTGAGGTTCATCTTTCAACTCTTGTCGATCCAAAAGTTATTTCCTAGAATTTACTTTTTACTTAGAGTATTGATCTCGTATCACTGTTGAGTTTTTTTTTAACTCATCGATTTACGCATTCGCGGTCGATTACGTCGTGTAAGAAAATTTTATTTTGTTTTGGATGCTGGAGTAAATGTTTTTATTTTATTTTCTTCTTTCGTTTGCGATGACTTTGCGAGTAGCAGGAGTCCTTTTTTTTTTAGTTTTTCGATATTTATGAATGTGAGAGGTGGAGATCGCTCGTATTTTGAATGGCCATTTGTATTGCGACACGAATTTTTTAATCGCGTGTGTTACAGTGCCATTATTCGATAGACAATTGCGGACAGATCGCCATTTTTGTTTGTAATATTGTTGTCGTTTGCTGGTCTCGAATTTTCAGCCATCTTACATGAAGATGAAGCTCTCTGAATACATCCTATAAGGCTATGAAAATGCAGAACGCATTGGTTGATATTGAAAGATTAAATTGTTTTGAATGATGTGAAAATAGCACCAGAAATAATACTTTTTTTTCTATTATCTCAGTTATTCAGTTCTGTACATTTAATGCAGTAATTATAATATGTATATAGGATTCGTGAGTGGTTCCTCAATCATAAAATATGGATATAAGCGGGTACGAATAAGAAAAAATTTCTCTTAACATACGATGTATCTTCAAAATGATGTAGTTGATAAGCTGGGTTTGTTATTGCTCCTTCGTTCTATGCATATGCAACTTTTCATACTTTAGTGTTTTTGAAATAGTTTCACATAAGCTTTTTTGGTGTACTTGCGTAGATCAACAATTTTCTACCTTCCCCGATCAGATTTCTTACATTTGTAAATGAGAAAATAGGTACCAAATTTTTAGACTTGACGGAGTCTGTGATTACCAAACTTTTGAAAATAAATTTTGAAGATAGGCCATTTATGTTAGTAAGTTTTTTCACAGTCATACTCGGTTGAATACATATTTCATGTTTGGGGAATCACTCATGAAACATCCTGTAGGTATTTTAAGACCACCCGGAATAGCATAGATATATGGAGAATAATCCCTCTTTGTATGCACTTATGATTTTGTCAAATTTCCTCTTCGTTAAGGTGTTTGAAAGATTTTAATATAGAAAATTTATAAAATTGAGAAAAAGGAGTTAACTTCAAGCGCAAAATTGCAAGTGGAAGTCAAGGTACAACTTTTACTACATCCAAAATAGTGTAGAGATTAAGAAAATACTCCCCTCTTTCATATGCAGTAATGATTTGGTCAATTTTTCTCTTCTTACCGACTGCGTCAGAAAGAGTGTGTTTGATCAGTTTCCTGTCAATCTAATGAAATTTTGTGTCACTCTGCAGCATTCAATATTCATCATAAAAATACAAATGATGGTTTAAAAAATTGGAATTTTTATAATGAGTAACACTAGCCAAAAAAATTCGAATAATTCTCCATAGATGACCCAAAAATGATTCAAAATTTGGTAATTTTTTTCATAAAAAAATAAGGTGACCAATCACAAGCCCTGATTCAAATAAAACTGAATAACGCATCCTGATAAATGTATAGGTTGCGGTATTTCTTGTGGTTATATAAATATTTCATAAAACATCATTCTCTCAGTATTATATGAGCTTTCCTTAGTTATGCACATATAAACATTCCACCAGGTAAATTTTTAGTTTGAACATTTTTTTTTTTTGAGGAGTTGAGTCCGAATTTGGTGTTTATTTTTCTATTTGACCCATTCTTCGACTACCAGTGGCCCCTGAAAGGGGCTCAATTTTGAGTTTCCATATTTTATTGTGTGATTCATCATAGCATATGTTTTTTGATATGCCGTTTTGTTAAATCATTATTACTATTACTCTTAATATAGTCCAATATAGTGGATTTAACAGTATTTAAAATCCATTTTAAACTTTGAATTTGTTTTCCTTGCATTTTATTGGAATTTGGTTGTTGATCAATAAATAAATTTGAATTGCCATAACTGAGAAAAAAACATTAGGCTGAAAATCAAACAGTTTTGTCCAAATATTACAATATCATCAATTACCTACCACTTCTAGAGTGAATTCTTGTTATTGTCAAAAACTGCTAGAAACTTTAATTTTGCACTTCATAAAAAATTATTTAAATAATTAAATTTTTGAAAAAAAAATGAAACTAACTGCGTGTCGGCACATAAAACATAATAGAATTAAAATGTTGAAAACAAGTTTTTCAGGTTTTGTAATAGAATTTTTTTATAAAGTGGAATTACAACTAAGGCAGTTTTTGGCAGAAATACCTTTTAATATTAATATGAAAATCAATACTGTTTGGTTCTCACTGATTAAATTTTGCAATAAATGATATTTAAATGAATTGTGATTTCATAAGTACCTATCACTAAACTTAATATGAAATTGACTGAAATTAAATGGAAAGTGGAGAGTTTTTGACAGCACATCTAAGGAATTTAAACATTCTTAACAAATAAAACCCCCTAATGTTTTGAATAGATGTAATAATGCTATGTATTTCAATGTTGTCAAATTCATGTTAAATTTACCAAAAATTTCATCAGGCAAATATTTAATATGAAGGGATCTACATTGCTTCATTCAACA
Source organism: Ericerus pela (assembly GCA_011428145.1). NCBI lineage: Eukaryota > Metazoa > Arthropoda > Insecta > Hemiptera > Coccidae > Ericerus > Ericerus pela. The sequence continues at coordinate 1,047,296 of WOFM01000483.1, forward strand.
ATCTTGCATTATATATTTATAACATGTGACTTAGAAGGCATTTCTGCCAGCAACCGCGTTAGTTGTAATTCCACTTTGTAAAAAAATTACTATTATAAAACCTGGAAAATTTGTTTTCAACTTGTTAGTTCTATTATGTTTTATATCCCTACATACAGTTGGTTTAATTTTTTTTTTCTCAAAAATATAATTATTTCAGGAGTTATGGGAACTTGAATATAGAAAATTGAGAAAATTTAATCAAACTCAAACAAAAAATTGTACATGAAATTGAAGCTACTATGTTAGCTTAGATATATACAACATGTAATTTGCTCCGGGAGAGGTCGAGACTGTCTAAAATTTGATTGATACCCGTCCAAACGAGTACAAAAGTTCCTTATGAACATATGGGTCCACAAATATTTTGTTTCAGTTATAGGATGTCGAAGTTTTAATTTTTCCACAGCAAAATCAAATGGGGAATTTCGAAAAATCATTCATGTACTCATCAAGTACAACGAAAAGTTTTCATGGCTAACTGTTTTACCTTCAATGCTCATAAGGTTGCTCCAAAAGCACATCACTGCATGATAAGTTGCCTACTACAACTCCGGTAAGGCGATAAATTGAATATATTTTACTCCGTGAGCATTGAAGATAGAAAATTGGCTAAGAAAATCCACTTGATGAGTATACTGAGATTCCTTCATCAGAAATTGAATTCGATTGATTTTTTGAATTTCCTTATTTGATTTTACTGAAGAAATTTTCAAACTTCGAGAGCCTGGAACTTGAAACAAAAGGTTTGTAGATCCATGTTCATAAGGAACTTTTTTTCTTAGGTATTTGACATGTTCTAAGTTTTAAATAGTGCTGACCTCTCGTGGAACACCCCGTAAAATGTAGTCCCCCTACTCATGCAGTCACGATTTGTCGAATTTCCTGTTTGTTTAAGGGCTATTCTGCATTTTCTAACTTAATTAATCCGAATGCTATTAACGTCCCTATGAGGTAGTAATTTTTCTTTCTTACATCAACATTGATTGTTTGTCTGTTGCTATTTTTAAATTACTCATTTCAAGAATATCGGCGACGAAATGATGGGTGCCATTATGGTATTTTTATTTTTTGTATACCTACTCAAATTGACGGATATTATTGTTAAAAATACGTGGCACGTTTATACTTCGGCAGTTAAAATGTGTTCCAAGCCGCTGTTGTTTTTTCTATTCCATTTCAATGTCGGACTTTTTAAAGTAAAGTCTGGGTGCTGTAACGAACGTATTTTTTTTTATGCTAATATTGATGAAAACATCCATAAAAAAATAATATATTTTCATTGTTGTTGTTTTTTTCTGTCCAAACAATAACAGTTATGCGATGCTGTAGGTAGTCTTCTTATTGGCGTTTTGACAAGCGCATTGTCAGTTTCTAAATGTATAGCGATGGGATGATAAAATACATTTTTGACATTTGTCAATATTACAGTTTATGAAATGAACCGCAGTCATTAGTTTCGTTAAATTTACCTATTATTATTTTTACCAAGCTGAAATTCCATTTATATAGTACCCTCATGATATTAATTGTTGCTCAACATAATTATGTTGTGGTTATAAAATACCTATCTTCATATTTTCTACATTTTAATGAAATTTCATCATGTGGTCAAGAACTTTCTCCTTCATACTGCAGTAGATATTTTGTTCTTTTTTGGGATTTCCGTAAATTTATGGAAATATTATATGACAGTTTAGTCATTCTTTAGTTAAATTTATCTCTGGGAATTATCTTGATTCTTCTAAAATTTTTGCTAATATTTCATTTTATTTCACTTGGTAGGTAGGTAGGTATTATCGTGCGCTACACCTACAATCTCATGGGCGCCTGGCGGGTGAGCTGGGAACTCGTCTACTGAAGAAATGTAGGCAGACGAGTTACTGGGCTGAGGATGTCACCAACATTCGTCATTGAGCGACTGTAGCAAACAGAGGTGCGTGAAAAGAGTGTGACGACAACATTTTTATAGTCGCTTGGACGTTAAACAAACATTATATTATAAGTACCAAACTTGTAGTGTCTCTGCCACTACAGGTATTAGTGGTGCAAAATATCGACATTTTTTCGTATCAATACGGATACTTACGCAAAATATCGATATTTAATCCAAAATGTTATTAATCGGGTACCTACATTATTAGTTCAGTTAAATATCGATATTTTCCTGTATTTTTACATATCAATTCGTATCAATACTTTTCGCACCCCTGGTGGGTATGCTTCTCTTTTTATAGAATTTTCTAGCAAATGGCATATTAAAACTGACCTCATGAAAGAATTAGGGTTTAAGATTGATGAAAATTATTTGTTTTATGACAAAAGAAAATGATTGGGTTTATTTTCTCATTTTGATCTAAATTTTTGAGCGTTGAAGATGCTTCTTAAGTCAAGTTGTGATAAAGTGTCAGCCACCTAATTTTTACTAATGTTTTATGCGTAAACTGTATGTGAGAAGGGGTAGATAACAACGGTAAAAAAAGTGGAAGGAGGAAATATTAATGAAAAATAAAGTTGAGGTGGTAACGTTGTTTCATTGTTTATGGAACAAATGCAAAAGTGAAAGAAAATGAAAAATGAACAATTCTTAATTTTTAAGTAGGTAATTTTCTTTATAAAATCTACTTATTACGCTTGGTGCGGTATTAGCCCCCAAGATTGGGGTTGGGTACATTGTTTGTTTCATGATCTTGGGAAAATTTTGGTATCAATAATTCAAATTCATATATATATATATATATATAATTATATACAGATAGATTGATAGATAGATAGATTGATAAACAGATATGTCAATTACTCCCTTTGTACAGGTCACAATTTTTGTCCGATAGTCACAAAATTTGGTTCGAAAATTTTTATGAGACCAAGGACCAGACCTATTGATTTTGGCGCGGATTGGCTGGGCGGTACTTCCGATACCACCATTTTTGTTTTTATTTCGACTATGAAATGCTCAATTTTGCACCTATAGCCACAAAATTTGGAATAAATATTTATTTCAATTCATTGTAGAACACTGCTAATTTTAGCGCGGATCGGCTTGATGGTACTTCCGTTACTGTTATTTTTGTTTTTATATTGGTTATAAAATATTGAATTTTGAAACCATATGTACGAAATTTGAAACAAATATTCGTTATAATTTACTGTAGCACTTTACCAATTCTAGTGCGCATCGATCGCACGGTACTTCGAATAAACATTTTTTTCTTTTTTTTCCTAATTTGCATGTGCTTTTTAAAAAAATTAATCACATGTTCATGTTCATGTTTTTTTTTTTTTTTTTTTTATTTCATAACTTCATTATATTTCTTTGATTTTATTTGAATAATTATATGATTATTTACTATACTTCATCATCTTAATTAAGTTTTCATTTTTTTAAGAAATAATGGTTTTAAATTTCACATTATCTAATATTTCGTCAGCAGCCAACACATTTCATACAATCATAACATACCATTACCGCATATAAATTTACAGACAATAATTAATATGACCATCAAAATTCATAATTCTTTTTCTTAAAAACCTACTTTTTCCAATAAGGGTTGCTGCGCTATAGTTTTTTTAAATTTTTATTCATTTTCAATCCCCTCCTCTCGTTGTTACGAAGTATGAAACCTGTGAATTTTCATACATAATATTTATATACGTAATGTCCAAATTTCGTATTCAGGTTTTGAGAAAACTTCCAAATGCATAGGGCTGAAATTTTTCACGACAAATAGTCCTCATTTAGGAGAAAATTTGAAAGAAGTTTAGTTCCTATTTGTTATTTTTGGAGAAAACTGGAAAACTAATTTCTGGAAAAGTGGTTTTACCGGGATTCTGGAAAAGCTACTCCGAGAATAGGTTTGATATTTCAATGGTAGCTAGATTTCATACAGGAGCAGGTCTGGTTAAAATTTCAGTGCTATTGGCTGCTCCTGTAGTTTCTTCAAAAAACGTAAGAAACTGTAAAAACGGAATCAATAAAACATCAATAAGGCGTCTTTCCAAAATCACGAGGAAATTACTTAAAGAATAAGGCTGAAATTTTGATAAGTTATATAGCTTACAAATAGAAAAAAGTCTGATCAAAATTTTGTGACTATTGCTCCAGTAGTTTTCCAAAAAACCGCTAAGATTTTTGCAATAAAACACTGATAGATCGATATTTACTTTATAGATTTCAATAATAAAATTATCAACAGTTTTTCGTAATTTTTTTACTTAAAACTTACTGTAGGAATGAAATATTGATAGACTGATGTGTTTGTTGGATATCGATAACGATCCGATAATTTACAATATTTTTTTCTCATTTTAATATTTTCTTCGAGAATCCAAAACTTTTAAAATAATTTTTTTGACAAAAAAAAAGTCATATTTACCCAGGATCTTCGTCTCCATAGTGAGAAATTTGGAAAATCTGAAACAAACATACATACCTGGAAGTGTAGCTATGCTTCTTCAGCCGTTTTGATAACGCATTATCTACTCGAGTAAGCCATAGAATTTGTTGTTTATGCTAATCACGTGTCTTACCGCCTCATAAATGTAAATTTTTTATACTTTTTTTCGACTTTGGCCACGAACAACCTCATTGTGATTGTTACTGACTAAGCTATTATTTCACTCATAGTTGGTTGAATTTTCATATTTTACGTACCATTTGTATCGTGCCCATACGGTAAGTACCGATAACCTCTTCAATTAATTTCGAATAAAAATGGCCAACAGATAGTACCTATTTGGACAGTTAAGAAACTAAAAAATAAATTTCGTAAATAAAAATTGTATTTCCAAAAATTCGTCAGTAAAACATTACAAATATAAAACCTAAATCAAATAACATTTTTTTTTTATTACGTTTATTTCAAATTTTTTTTTGTATTCTGTTTTTAATTTGTATAAAATACGTGCACATCATAGCGTATATACCTGTATAGATGTTTATCGATTTATCGCGCAAATTCTCGAAAGGTTCACAAAAAAAAAAAACTATAAGTTAGGTAGGAAAGAATTGAAACACAAAAATGCGAACTCGAAAACACGAAAATATTATAATGTAGAAAACATCGAATGATATGTACACACGTATATCGAAAAGAGAAAAAAAAAAACAATTTTAAATAAGTAGGTACACTGTTTGCAAGCAAACTGGGTAAAGAGAACAAAATATAATATTATTATATCGATAACTTAATAAAAACAAATAGGCGAAAAAATTGAGTAGTCTACGATTAAAATCGGGCGCAGACTCCTTGTTGGAAAAGTGAAGAAAAAGACGAGATTACCCATTGGGTAGAAAATAAAAATAATGTTTTAATTTCAGTTTATTCGTACACTGAATAAAAATTGTAGTACCTAATTATTATTCCATCTGTTGCTAATACGACAGCTATTGTCGAAAAAAAAAAAAGGTACCATTAATGAAGCATTATTTGCTATATGTAGGTAAGTGCTAAATTTTTTCTAGAGTGAATATTTTATTTAAGCTGGCTGAATGAGAGAAGTAATAAGAAAAATTCAAAAGGTCTTGTATCTCCATACATGAATAATTGAATCGTTGAGTGAAAAAAATATAAATTTTAGTATTCCACCCGTTTTCAGAGGTTGATTCAGATGGAAATTGAAACATATTGTTTTAGAGTGAGAATACTGGTGTTTGAAAAACAAATAGGTACCTAGGTAAGTGTAAGAAATAAAAACTAAATTTAAATATAGAGATATGGAGCATAATTATGTCGACTAACATAATCTAATTTGACATGTATCTATAGTCGTGAGATTCATAATCAAATAGCATTAAAAGTTAAAAAATCACAACAAATTGAACAAAATAAGAGACGACGAAATAAGAGGTCACATCAAAGACTTGATCTGTTTCAATGGATATACAGTATAGTCTATTTACGAGGGGAATTCCGTAAGTAATGCCGATTTTCAACTAAAAAGTCAACACTACAACTGAGCATACCAAAACCCCAGAGTATCTAACGGTCGCTTTTTTCTTTAAAACGCCGTAAGTCAAAAAAATCAAATTTTACTGAACAACAAAAAACTGATTTAAAAAATTTGAAAAATTTTCCCATGGTAATAATTGACGTCATTATAATATTGTAGAAGTAAAGGGAAATCAGAGAAGTATAAATTATAATTTGTTTTTTGCAACACCCTTTCCAAAAGTACATTGTTGACACAAAAAGTAGCAAATTTCGATACGAAGTCAAAAAATTATCTTCTGCACATGCGCACTTTCAACTTTAATTTCTCGCACATCTCCATGAATTTCTCGCACGGGTTGATTAATTTCTCGCATGGGTTGGCTACTTTCTCAGTTTTTATTATTTATCGTTGGGAACTAAATAAGTACCGGATTTTTCAAAAATAAGCAAATTGTAAAAAATTCAAAAAAAAATTTTTTCGGATTAAAAAAAATAAAATTATTAATTATTCTTCGGATCTGACAAAAAAAAAATTCATCAAATTTTTTGAGGGACAGTGGGGGGTGTTGAAAAAAATAGTGTGGGACAAGTGTGCAAAGTAAGTGATTGATACTTCTAAATTCACACTTGTAAATTCACACTTGTATCAAAATCACCTACTTTTGGCACTTGTATCACGAATAACTATTATTTCACACTCCCTCATTTTATCGTAATTTTTCAGACTTACGTGGTTTTCAATCTAAATTTCAGTCGGTGTAAAGACTTACCCACCTATATTCTTTTTAAATTAGAAACAATACAAGTTGGCCTTTTTTTTCAATAAAAACGTCGCAAGTTTGTAGTTAACAGCTAAGTTCAATGTTCGGGAATTCTGTACAGTTTATGTAGAATCGGGGACCTATTCTGATTAAATTTAAATTATTAAATGAATTTCACGCCATAAAGATTGTTTATTTGAGGAATAGCTCTCCGATTTTACAGATTCTGTACAGAATCCATCACGTCAAATAAGCCTAATATGAATTTTGCCTTAACACTCTCGCATCCAGACAAGGTTTCACCAAAATCAGTGTAAAAATTTTCTTGAGCCAAAGTTTAAATCTCATTCAGAAGGGTCTAGATAACATATATTTATCATTTTTTCATCATACCATCCTGTGTAAGGGAGGTTTTCACCTGTGTGCAATATAGCACACATGCCCTGAAGAGCTAAAAATATACTTCTACCTGTGAGCAATCTAGGCAGTAAATACCGTATTAAGAAACTGATAAGACCTTTGGGAATGTCTCAACAAATGAGAAACAATCAATGTACTAAGCTGAAAAGGTACTTTTCATATGCTACTCTATGGCATTCTTGAAACACGCATCTCTTGTTACTATGTTGCCAAATTTCTCTGCTATTCCAGAATTAGATGCATTCAAGCCAGTAGAATCCCAAAATCACATTGATTTTAATGTAAACTGTGTTCTCTACAGCATACGATCAAAAATATGTTGGTATGATCCGTGTGCAATACAGCACACACAGCGTGAATGGCAATTAGATTTGTGTGCACAAGTGCACACATGGCAGCGAGAGTGTTAAATACCTTGTAATTTGGGATTTTTTAGTTTTTTAATTAGCCTCCAGCAGCACTAATAATGAAGATAGACTAACGAGGTCTTTAGAATTCAATTCCTTGATTTTTTTTTTTACCTTGAAAACCTCTTAAATCTGAAAACCACAAAAAATCTAACTAACCAGGTTTTTGAAGAAAAGCGACAATAGGTAATAAAATACGCACGAGAAACATAAAGTGACATCACTTTTAAAATAAAATAACCACAGTCCCTGGAACATACTATTTTCGGTCTCCTTTTTATTCCCGAAACTCGTGTTTTTTGTGTTCTCAGAATTTTAATAATTATATTAATTCATTCATTTAAAATTCAATATTTTTTTTTTTTAAATTTCTGATTATTTTCAATAACCTCGAATTTGGCGGTAAGCAAAATTGAATTTGGTACTGCAGGAGTGGAAACAGTAGCTTCAAAACAGGTACCATTTCTTGTACAGCAGCATTTAGATGAATGTGTGTCCTCTATATTCAATACTTAGTGACAAAAACTTTCAGGATATTAGTTGTTTTAGTTGTGGAAACCATTAGTAAGGTTTCAGATTTGCTACTCACTCACTTCCGCAAACATGGAGCATCCAGTCAATATTTATACTTACGTTATATCGTTGATTTGAATGCATTTTTTTGTTTTTTTTTTATAGGTGGGTGGGAGGAAAAAGACATTGAGATTCAGCCAGTATTGCATACATATTGGCTGCTGAAAAGTTTCCGGAGATATCAACCATTTGTTGTTGGCAGAGAGAAGTTTTAGTTGCTGTTTCTTTGTTGTCAAATGTATGGCAATCGTATTGATGCCAACGTCGCTCGTCTTCCATCAAAGAATGACTGGCTGAAAATCAGCCGAAAATTCTTGTCGCCAACATTCACTGGTTGATTCACCCGGAAACTTACCAGCCTCGTATTATATGCGTGCAATATTGGATAAATTTCGTAGAGAATGCTGTGTTAAGATTTTAATACTTTTTCAAAACTTTTTTTTTATTTTTTATTTTTTAGAAAATTACCTTTCTAAATCCTAATGGAGCATACTGCAGTTGGAGTTCCAATAATTTCAACTAAATTCAAAATGTAGATCTTGAAATTTGTGTTAGGCCTTGCAGCATTAGAATTTCGGATAAATTCTGCTGAGATGTTAGTTTCGAATGTTTCTTACGCTTTTATCGACGAATGCGGATGAACAATGAAATTTGGTCGAACTTAATAATTATTATTAAGTACTCTATCGAGGGCCTAAAGGTAAGCATTGGATATCCACTTGAAAACGGAAAAATTTAAATTTCATTAGGCCTAGTGAGATATTTAAACCGTCTTCACTTTTTAGTTTTGAACATCGTACGTATTTAATGTACGTAGATAGGTACTCGAGATAAAAAAGTGAATGATGAAGTTGCCTTTGCTGCTTAAATGAGCCCCCCAAAAAATTCATTTATGTTCAAGAAAATACTAAAAATCTGTATTAAAGAAGATTGTTTGGATGAAATGGGATTTGGAAATAGGTAGGCTACGTAGGCGAAATTCGTTTTTCACGTTTGGATCATTGCCTGGATGTTTTAATCGGCTGAAAAAGGCGGTTCAACTATTTCATTCGTTTTCTAGTGGTCGTCAACTTCACATCGTTGTTTTGAACACAATAAATTGAAGACAAAGCTAGGGGGGATGGCGGCCCCAAATCCTGGAGAAGGATTACAAAATAGGTATCATGTTGATAGAAATTCGAACGAAATATTACAGAAACTTGAAACACCCCACCAAAAAAAAAAAAAAAAAAAGTTATCATCGCTTCTGAAAGTTACAAATTTAAATTTAGTGACAAGACTATACGTATAAACAAAACACTGTATACCAGTGGCGAATCTAATGGAAAAAGCCCAGATGTACAAAATGCTTGAAAAGGCCCATTTTAATTACAAGATAAATATGAAGATAGAAAAACCTAAAAAGCGTTTTTGGCCGAAGGGCTAGGCTAATTTTTCTGGGCCAGTACACGTTAGATCCACCACTGTTGCATACATTCGTAAGGGCGTAGATAGAAAATTTGGGTCCGGGGAAGAAAAAATTTATGGGCCCTTTAAAAAAATTGAAAATTGCATCTACGTGCAGTGTAGTATAAAGAATTTATTTCTGGAAGTGGTGTTATAACAATGGGGAAGCCTATTTTGCGAGCGGAGAGACCAAAAAAATGTTTTCGAGGATTTTCCAGTAGATTTTCATGGAAAATCTACTTACTTTTATTTTTATTTTTTAAAGTTGCCGAGCCTAAGAGGAATCCCCTCTTCCTCCCTCTCGATAGGCCTGCGTACATCAACGGTACCTATTGTTGCAGCGAATCGATTTGCGCTGTACCTACCAAGGCTACCGGAAAATAGCACCAATTCATGCGCTTATGAGAATACCTAACCCTAAAATATTATCTATTTATTTTCTAGATTTACAACTTCGTTTTTCTTTCCTCCAATGAACACTGTCGTATAGGCGCCTATCTGGAATTTTGGAACGTAGGAATACAAATCGTTGATTGAATCGTAAGAAAATACCTAATTTTGGGTGATAGGCCACTTCTATGGGGGCCTGAAAACTGTCGAAGTTGGAAACCGAAACCTCCTTATAAGTTTTATCGCCTTTCTTCAATACAACTCCAGTTAGAAGCACTATCTGCTACTTTCCAGGGCTCCCTATAGCGATAATAAGCATTCAAATGGCACCGCATGGAACTGCGTTCGCACTGAACCGGTAGGGTGGCAATGCGACCAAACAAGTCGGCCATTTCTCGACTTTTTCCTACACCAATGAGTTTGCTCCTCGTAGAATTGCTTCCTCTCTCTCTCTCTCTCTCTCTCTCTCTCTCGTTCGCACGTAGACAGACGTAAATCACATTTTTTTTATTCGTTCGTAGTATTTGTTAGGCCCAAAAGCAGCTGACTGCGTACGACAGACGAAGTGTTACGCAGGCCAGCATAGGACGTGTGCCTGTATGGGCACCACGTCTTCGAAACACAATTACATCGATGCGGGGCGTTTCGTCGGCGTACGTACGAAAGGACGGAACCGGAACCATCGGGAAACGGCCGCACCGTTTCTCGGTTAAGCAGTTTTTGCGAAATGAAAACCGGCCATTTTTTGGTTCGTGCCTGTCGGCTGCTTCGTCCACGCTGCAGCAGCCGCTATTTATAGCTGCGTCGGCGGCACATTCATGCGAATGCCGCCGTTGCGCATCGACGAGGGCTCCGAATTCTCTTTGGCGTCGCTGGTCATCGTCACGTTGGACCGCGAAGTGACGATCGTCGAGTGCTCCATGCGGCTGACCAGCGGTCCGCTTTCGCCCAGTTCCTCGTCGTCGCCGCCACCGCTGCCGCTGCCGCCACCGCCGCCGCCTCCGCCGCCCTGGCAAATGATGGCGGTGGTGCCGAGGGTCGCCTTGCAGCGTTCGGAACCGCCGTTCCGATGTTTGCGCGGAAAAACGCTGTTCTCGAGGTGCAGCGTCGCGTTCACGTCTTTGCCGGCGGCGCAAGTACACGCCTTGAGGAAGCTCTTCTTGAAGTTATCGCTGAGGAAGGCGTACAGAATCGGATTCATGGCCGAGTTCGAGTAGCTGAGGCAGCCGGTGATCAGGAATACGACGACCGTCAGCTTGGACTGGCACTGCTTGGCGGGCGTGAAAATGAGGGCGACCTGCGTCACCCAGTAGGGCAGCCAGCAGAAGACGTACACGGTGATGACGGTCAGCACCAGTTTGGTGACCTTGCGGTGCGATCGTTTCTTCTCCTTGGACTTGTTTTTGGGGCCGACGGTGCGCAGCTTGCGTATCACCAGCAGGTAGAAGACGAATATGAGCAGCAGCGGTATGGCGAAGCCCAGGATGGACGAGTACAGGGTGAAGGCGGCGTGCCCGCTCAGGTTCTCCTCGTCCGGCCACAGAATGTTGCAGCTGCGCACGCCGTTCTCGTCGACCATCGTGTTCGAGTACATGAGCACCGGCACCATGAGCACGGCGCTGACGCTCCACGCCGTCACCGACACCAGCTTCGAGATGAAGGGGGTGCGCACCTTGGGCGCCGATATCGGGTGGCATACCGCCACGTACCGATCGGCGCTCATGATCATCAGGAATATGCTGCTGGTGAACTGGTTGATGCTGGTCGAGGCCATGTAGAATTTGCAGAGCACGTTGCCGAAGGGCCACGACTGCAGGTTCATGGTGACGATGAGGAACGGTATGCCGATGAGGAAGCATTCGTCGGCGATGGCCAGGTTCACGATGTACATGTTGGTGACCGTCTGCATTTTGGAGAAACGCAGCACCACGTATATGACGAGCGTGTTGCCGAACAGACCCAGTATGCAGACGAGCACGTACAGCAGCTGCACCAGGATGTACAGGCCGGCCATGTCGTTTTTGCAGTTGCCGGTGAAGTTGGCGAACGAGGTGCCGTAGTCCAGCGTCACGTTGAGCGTGTCGTTGTGTGACACGTCGCCGACCATATTGGGAATAACGTAGTTCGACATGGTGCCTGCCAACAAACGACGTGCAAACCGCCATTATTTATCCAGTTTTTTAACTGATAGGTCATTTTAAATTAGTATTTTTGGGTTTTGGGTTTTGTTGTTTAGGTTTTGGGTTTTGGGTGGTGGGGGCGTAGAAATTACACGACTCGTTTCCCTGGTACGGCGTAAAATGGCTACCTTCACTCTGAGATGTGAGCGAGTTAAACAAGAGCAGTGCCTTGAGGAAATACTTTTTTTTTTTTTTTTTTTTTTTCCGGAAGAAAGAAGAGGAATTGGAAGTTGCCAACTTAAACTTGTAAAACGGAAATTTTTCGAAACATAAAAACAACCTCAACTAGGCATAATTCTCACCCAATTGGTATTTACAATTTTGCCGGCTACTATATACGACACAATTTCTCCAACAACTGACTAAAAGTTTTTAGACGAAATCTTCCATGTACCTTCTTTTAATTACGTTCCTGCCAGAAATGTTAGTCGGACGCCTGCAGCTGATTCGTAATGGATACGATGTATCACACCATCAATACGTGACTACCGGAGAATTATCAGACCCGCTCAAGTTTCGAAGTAGCTATGAATAAAATTTCAAACAGGAAATTTGGCACGTAAAGGTATACTACCTACGCTGTAATTATTGTCAGCGGATGAATGTGTAGTATAGTTAGCCAATTATTGAATAGATTGTATCAACTGAATATGGTGTTGTGATAACAACAAATTTCACCCAAATAATGAAAACAATGGGTATGTTCTGAGTTAAGGGAACCGTAGAAAAATGCTGACATACGAAAGGAGACATAAACAAAAAATTTGAGAACCTCTGCTCTAGGCTATGTATGTACTCTTAATTGAATATCACTTGTTTGGTAAAATTAACTCTAAATGAATATACACTGTAATTTTTCAAAATATTTTTCCTGGGTACGTTTTCAAATAGGTACTCACACAATAGATATTATTCGTTTTCAGAGGTAAATTTGAAAGAAAAATTGTTTATGTTATGACAGAGAATAATAAAAACAACCCACCAAAACAGTATTTTTCATATTATAATTCACGCAGCCAACTCAATATCATGGTATAGTACTCAAGATCTGTTTAATATGAGGCCATTCAGAAGACATATGATATTGTAGGTTTTGTCGGGAGAATCGAACCAAGGATCTAAATATTTGCTAGCTGAAAGCAGTGAACTTAACAGCATGGAAATCACACCACCAGCTATAACTGGAAAATTAATTTTGTATAGGGCAACACTCACCTTTTAGAGATACACAACATGAGTTGAACAAGTTAGATGCTGTGGGAGGTTGGGAGGAGCCAGAAATGTCTCTAGGTTTCCACCTTTCAGTGACTTAAGTGAGAAAGGAAAGTCGTGAATTTCACCATATGGTGCATGTCCAGCACACATCGAAGGTCACCAGATGTGGGTTTTGTCAGTTCAGGGAATCAAACCTGGGACCAACATAGTTGCCAACTAAAAGTGGTGAACTAAATTGAACATCCATCTCACCGCTGGTTATAACTGGTGGATGTATTTTATATAGGGTGAGGTATGGTAGCTCCCACAGATGTAATTCTGCAGCCAAATAGGGGAAAATGAAGTGCATACTCTTACCCACCAGCATAATCTTAGCAGCTGGTCCCTGACCTATTTATGTTTATGACCTTCCAGAAATTGTCGTATGTAAACTCAATCTATAGAGTATCCTCACTTTTCTAGTTGATTTAGGTTTTACCTCTGACACATGTATAGTTTTATGTGAATAATTTTTAATGTAGGACAATGCTACTCCTTTGTAATATAATAAATTAGATTACAGATACAAAATAAAGTTAGCCACCACTACCAAAGGATCAACTTACCAAAACCAAATTATAACAGCTGACACACTTATACAATAATATAAACCTATAATCCATTTTTTTTTCTATTGAATAGACAATTAGTTTTTTTCTTTTAACCACAGTTACAGCCTAAATGACTGTCTATTATCTGACTTAAAATTGCAAGTAAAAGTAATTTTCTGATGGTTAAATTTACAAAAACCATTTCATCCTTTTTTCAACAGAGATTATGGAACTTGGATTTAAACATTTTATTCTAGATACTTGTGTAAAGTTTGTTTCATGTTAGCTCTACAGTAGTTAAAATGGGTGAGTTTCATGGTTTAAATCCACTTCAAATCCAAAAACTTTTTGAAAATTGGACAACTTTAACTAAAGCGAGTAAGGAAAAGCCAAGCCAAGTTTCTTTATGTATCCACTCAAAGAATAATTTTTGTGATGACTCCATTTCTTATAGATGGCCAAAACAAAAATTACCAAAATTCTCAAATAACTATTTCAAGTTGATCCTAATGTCATGACAAAGGCTGATTTTTCAAATAAATTTGATCGATTCAAAAAAATTCTATTCCTCTACCAGGATTTTAACCGTTGTCACACGTTCATTTATAATATTCCAAAATTTCAGTTTTTTCAGTTCAGATTTAAGATTTTGATGGGCAAATGGTTAGGATATTTTTTCTTCAAATTGAGTGATACATGGGTCCATTACATTTTTTTAAGCGCTAAGTTAAAATTTTAAATTCATTTCTAGATAGAACAACTCACTGTGGGCTGTTGTGACCCCCCCTAAAAAAAAGTTGGAATGATTTAACACGTGTGATGTGGCCCAGGTACATCTTTTTTTAAAGGTGTGTTCATTGAGAGTCACCCACTTCGCTTCAATTATGGTTCTGGCATTTGTTTGCAACCTGCAAATCCAACCTAGTTTTTTGTTTTTTTAAATGCATGATCAGAAAGGCAATATTTATGCTGGTATTTTGCGAGTGAAATGTAGCACTTATTATTGATGAATGTAACCTTGTTATAAAGTGAAATTTGTCCATGTAAAAAATTTGAAGTATCTTTTTACATGAAGGCATAATCACTTTACATCAAGGTAAAGGTTACACTTTCTGAACAAAATGTTAATTTCATCAGAATGAGCAAGTTGATATTACTTACATTCACTTTTTTATGATTTTTGTGGTAGATTCATCATTATGATAAAATTATAGCATTTAGTCGCTCTCTGATCATTAATTATGAAGAAATATCTTTTTCAACAAGATTCAAAAGTAAGTGTAGACCGTACCTTACTTGGAAATTGCTTACTGTGTTTTGCAAACGTGCCCTCGCATGTAAACGCTTACTTTTGAACCTTAGTGTGTAATATAGGCACTTATAGGTACTATTAATCCCAAAAGTAGTTTTTCACATTTTTCAAGGACTTCACTCTGCTTCTCCTTTAGGAAATCCTCGTCACACTACGGTCACTTTTATGGTAGAATAAAAACTTTGGTATCGAAAAACTCCTTCTCTTATGTTCATCGAAAATTCGATAATTTGTCTCCTAGAAATCTACGAAGGATAATAATCTAATCCACCTTCGCGAGCCTCTCCATTCTCCAAAGCTTTTTGTTTTTTTACGATTTGTTTACTCCTTTTAAATCTACAGGGCTAAAGAAAATTCATTAATATCGCCTGTCAATATAAGTACCGGTGCCAATACGACCCCTGTAAAAGCGGATATTACTCAAACGAGAAGAATGTCGATGAAATGGGCTGTTTGCCTTTTGTGGTGGTTTTTCAGGTCCCAAAAGCTAATTAACCTAGTAAATTACCAAACATATTTTTTTCTTTCTTTCACCAGCTAACTCCGTCTATAAAAGTTAATTCGTGTTCGAAACATGGCGTAAAACTTTTTTTTTTTTTTTTTTTTTTTTTTTTTGGATAAAATATCATCTTTCTTAGTTTCTGCGTAGGTAAGAAGTTCATCGACTTCGTTTCCAACTTAGCGATTCGGAAACTTTTGGCCAGCAACGACATTATTGGAGTAGACAACGAGACCGACCGGTCCTAAAAAATGGTTCGAGGTCAGCAAATTTTTCTTTTAACTTTTCACCAGTAAATAGTCGTTATTACTCAGGGCACACCATATACGTTCGCTTTCTTTTCTTTCGTCTCCTACGTTGTCGAATTTTTCTTTTACTCGCAGACGATGAGAATGGGAGTAAACGAAAAGAAAGGGTTTCGGATGTTCTTTCGAATTAGTCATTTGCGAACTGTCTCGGTACGCATTTTTCTTTTCGATCCGAAGTGAGTAATACGTATAATATACGTTCTTCGATTATTGTATTTTTTATGGCTCGAGTCGTCGGGTATTTTTAGCCATGTCTGTACAGATGAGTTGCATTAGCGCCGCACGTAGGGTTTTTGGTTATTAATAATGGCTAACATAAATAATTCGATTTGAAATTGTGAAAATACGTTGCAACTCGAGAGGAGATATGGTATACTGACTGGTTGACCGGTGTACGTTTCACAATAAATATTAGTCTAGAGATGGTTGGAGTGAAAAGTTTTTAGTAGCTATATATATCTACGATAAACTTGTACTATTCATGTTATACTTATATGAAGATTTTATGCTTAATAAGTGCGATTTGATTTCAGTTGAAATGAATTCATTGTTTTGTTTCTATTAAGAAATATTCAGAAAACTTTTGTTGGAAATGATTCCAATTTATTTTTAGGTTATTTTTATTTTATTCAAGGAAAAATTGTAGATAGGCTACTTTTGGTTACGACTCTGTCTTATCACTCGTGTATATTCTTCGAAAAATTTCTTTAAAAATCAAACAGGTGCGTGAGGTTTTTAAGGAATTTGTTTCCTCATTAGGCATAGCAATAAAGTGGTAACGAATGAAGGCTAAAGTAATTTAATTTGCTTGTGAATGTCTTATTTCACAGTAGGTATATACAGTATGATGTCCACTGCGGCACACCTATATACCTGTGCGAATAATATATTTTAATTATTCGTAGGTTTTATTCGAGACGTATAAAGTAACAAGGATTTATTTTTATGTAGGTAATTAACATTATTTATATTTGCGTTATTGTAATGTATAGATCTTTTCCAAAATCTCTCTTATTATTAGACATTAAAGGTATTAAGCAATTTCGAAATTATACTCATTTAAAATTAATTTTTTTATTTTGCAATCTATACTTACTATAGGTTATACTTACCAAGGTAAAAGAACATATTTTTTTGCTAGGTACTAATTTGTTTAAGGGTTCTTATATTTAGAATAGGTGATGATACATACAATTTACAGATTATTGAGAGTTTTTGAAACACTAGCTCTGTTTGATAGGACAACACAAACTTACACCAATCTACAATGGTAAGATTATTCTACAAACATTCAAGTAAAACTTGGTGCTAATTGTAAATCACATAATATTCTCACATTAATGAAAAAATACTTTCGGTTTTTTCAGAATTATTTGTAAATGTGGAATACCTTGTCGGAAAGAATATTTTCTCAAGAAGGTAATTAACAGATTAATTGCGTGTTTTGCTACTTCATATGTACACACGTGAACCAAAACCTGGGTGAACACTGGCAATTTTAGAGCCAGTTCGGACAGTTTATAAAGGGGCTTATTTACATGCACACATACACACGTATGTAGTGAATATGTACGTCCGTGTATAAGGTTGCTTCGTTATTTCTTGTAGCGATAAAAAATGGCAGACTGGTTCATGTACTGAATCATGACATCACGGTAACTGTTTGATTAGTCACAGTTTCGTTCTTGTACATTATTTGCTAGTACTTACAAGTAATTATGTCCAAATGTAATCAGTACATTAGTTTAACGTCGTAAAGACAAATATTACCCAGCTTTTCAGTGGCAACTGTTGTTGAGGGGTGCAAGCTCCTTTACCTCAAATGAGTAATGTCCCCACAGTAAACAATTAAAAGGTATTTTTGCAACACCTGTTGATAAACTTCATTTTTATACCTACTCTGATGATGTATAAAGCTGGCAATTTTTGAACTATACAAAACCAATGTATAAAGTCCTTACATTATTCATCGATCTTTACTTTATACATTGCCTTTGGCACATGCGTCATTTTATACACTAGTCCTTTTCAGAGAAGTACGTAGTTCAACATAGTCATTTTATTTTCTTTAATTTATTTTCATTTTTTTCCACACTAGTTCCTCTGTGTCGATGATTCGAACAACTGACATCTGAAATGTCAAGCCAGCTCCAATTATGCTATGTAATCTGGTTGAATGGTTGGTGATAGTTTGAAGTTATAATTATATTGGCCGATTGTAAAAATATTTATACATCTTGATTTTTTTGGTTTTGTTTTTGTTCTTCAGGAGGAGGGGGTGTTTCAAAAAATAGTGAGTGACACGTGTATACAGTAGGTGATAGATACTCATGTGATTTGTATCACTCACCACCAGTTTGTGCTGCAAATATCAGACCTGGATCAAAATCACCTTCTTTATACACATGTATCACAAACAACTATTCTAGTATGTTCCATGGAAGACTAAAAAATTTAATTCATGGAACTCTAGGTTCACCTTTTTACTGAAATTAACATTAGGGTATTGAATTTAATCCTAGTGTTTTTGTACGTTGTTAATTTTGAGTAATTAACTACTACTATTCAACTTCTTTAGAACACACCCCCAAATTTATAAAAATTTTACTTTTGGCAAAATTTTGATAAACATTGCAATCAGTTCTGAGTAACAAAAAGGATGTCGATAGTATTCAAATGCAGTACTACCGGCTGTTTGATATATACAATGTTATGGGACCAGTTTGTACAAAAATTAAAAGGGATCAGTTTTGTGGATGATACACATGTTCCATGGTATTCTGGTCTCCCCTACCGTAACATTCTAGCATCTAATAACCAATGTTGAATTAGTAGTAGGTAACTTCTAATTTAGCATACATTTTACTGCAAACTCACTGCTACTAGGTAACCTATCTTATAGTTAATTAGCTGTATTTTAGCTGTAAATAGTGCACGTAGGAGGATGTTATTGGATGCAGAATACATATTATTTTTAGTTAACTATATGCTAATATTCCATGTCTCATTGTTAGCATTATTACTGACAAAATATTGCAGATTAAATAGGATGAAAATGCAGCTTTCATTCAGATACCTAGCTAGGTACCTACCTAACAATATAATATTAGCCTTGGCATAAAAACTGAATCAACATTTTAAGTTCCAACAACGATATAATAATTTAATAAGGTAGATTTTAGTTTCAATTGTTCTAGATAGTTATTTTTGATGTGTAAATATCTTAACGCTTGGTCTATATTCTAATAAGGGCTAAAACGAGAATTACGATTGTAATTTGTACGTCTTACAAGTCATAAACTTACAATATTTTGAGTTTTGTGTGTGCGCAGTACGCACGCTCACAACCACACTATTATGTTTACACATTAATCCTTCATGAGTTCTCATTGGTGTTTACGCCTTTTTATAAGCTTTTATATTCTACTCACCACTTACGATTTTAAAATATACCAATACTATCTTTTAAAAACGCGAGTTTTTTTTTTTTTCAGTCGCTCTATCATATAAATGTAAATATTTATCATAGTTAGGTACCTACGTTGTGAATCAGTGATAAATATTTAGATTTATTCTTAAACGTAAACAAGTTTTTGTCAAATAATTCGTCCTGAGCTAAAAAGAAAAAGAAAAAAAAGGAACCAAATTTTTTCATTCGATACTTATTGCGGTAGGTAAGTGGCAGCTTGATAATCAATCTGACTCTTATATTATTGTTCTCTCTTTACTTATGCCTTTTCACATAGGCTATTTAAAAAAAAAAAAAGTTAGCGTACGTAAGTATTTGAATTATTTATTGTGAAAAACGGAATACATACTCTCATTTTCTGACCTCAAAATGGTGGATGCCTTAAAGTCTCATCCGGCTTGAGCCTATACATATATCCACAAGGACGTACCACCTTTATAACACCCTCATTTTGCATGGCTTTCTTTTTTCCTCAGCCAGTTTCGACGTACATATTAAACCGACACCTTTTCCCAAATGAAGGAATAATCCGCTTCTCAAAAAACCTTTTGTGCGTCGAAACGCACCGATATTATAATTCCTTTTGTTACCAGCCCATCACAAGCAGGCACCTGTACACATATATATATATATATATATACATATATGTACCTATAGGGTTTTGCTTATAGCTACAAGCGCATTTCAACTAAGTATACAGGTTATTGCTGTTGCATTAAAAAGCATTAATTGTTTAGGCACCGAAATACGCGTAGGCACTGACGAGAGTTATAATATGTCCATACCACGTTCACAATTTTCTAATCCACGTATAAAATGGTCGGTAAATTCATAATCGTCCAATAATTAAAATATCCATCGCACCGTAATTTACTCGTTTCATCGACGACCACAGGATATAATATAGAGACTATAATTATTTATATAGTTTACGGAATTATTATGCAGATATACCATTGAAATTAAGGGCTGTTTTGTATCATATTTTCTTCACCAACTAAATTTACACCATCGATAACGATAGTATATCATCATTAAACAGGATTATTTCCTCTTCAAATGGCACGTATTATTTGAATTCTCACTTTTTTTTTTGTTTAGTTTTTTCTTCGCCCACAAGTCACAATTTTCGATAAAATACGCGACACGAATATGAAAATTTGTTCGTATTAAATTTAAAAGAAGAAAACTAAGTATCCACCCGCCACAAAATACAAAGAGTGAGAGAGAGTGAGTGAGAGAGAGAGAGCGAGAGAGAGAGCGAGAGAGTGTGTGTGTGAGAAAGAGAGAGAGTGATTGAGAAAAAAGCAGAAATTGTTCGGTCTCGATAATTAATTTAGTAGAAAAACGGATCTCGCCCACGCACCATTTCCTTTCCCGTCGAATATTCGAAACGAAATTTAAATTCGCACTAAATTAATTTCTTGGCGCAAAACTTGCGAAAAGTTTCGTTTAAAAATGATTCTATGTACATTTTTCTGTTGGCTGATTTAGAGTGAGCGAAAAGAGTACGAAAGAGAGAAAGAGAGAAAGTAACTATGGAGTTGCGCTTCTGTGTGTAAGTATGGTAGGGGGCTGCTCAGTATGGGAGGGAAGCAAAGTACACGTTCGTAAATTTCGAGAAATGCGCCTAATTTATACTTTTTAAGATACATTCCGACTCAAATGGAAAATAATTTTAATGATTTTTCTCTCTTTCACTTTCTTCTTATTCTTTTTTTTTTTTTTTTTTTTTGTTCTTCTTTTAACTTTGTAGAATCCAATTTCGAAAGATGTTTCAAAAAATTGTCGGTATTCATCAGTTTGCCAAGAAATGTGGGATACTGCTGGTGATGTTGACAAATTTTTTGCTCAAGTTAGGTTATCTTGTATGTTTGGTAAATATGTTATTGACGATTGACACTATTCGTAGAAATTAGTACAATATTGTTCCTTTAATTGTTTTCATTTTGTAAATATTTTTAAGGTTTAAATAAAAAAAACAAAAAACTACTTTATACTCGTTCTGATGGTGATAGTTTGAGCTGGAACATAAATAGTTTTTTGTTTCGAGTAAAAAAAAAAAAACAACTCAATGTTACCAATATCTTAATTTTATGCGCGTAAGTAGGCTACCTATACATATGTGTAGGTAACAAATTACATAATACAAGCAGCAAACTTGTTCTTTCAAAACCAAACATCTCAAAATACCATGAAAATGAAATTTTTCGAACCATTTAACCAAAATTTTTAAATTTAATTCTTCATTATTTCATAAAATGTGACGCTATCAAAACCTTTGACCTTAATTACAGTTTTAGGGTGGATCTTTAAAACATAAAATTTTCATAAGACCTTGAATAAAACTTTTTAAAGAATAAACGTAAGTTTTTCGAAATATATCGTCATTCAGTCATATTGTGTAATGTCATCAAAACTATTGAAATCAATTATAACTTTCACGGTTCAGCTTTCAGAATCTACATAAATTCTTACTGAAAATGAACCTTCCGAAACAAAAATGAAACCTATACACTGAAAACAAAACCTTTCAAACCAAAAATAGAACTTTTCCAATCGAATCCAAATTCTTTCATATGTGAAACCATCAAAACTTTTAAGCATAATTACAGCTATCAGATCTCAAAACCAAAATTAAAAAAGACTCTGAAAATGAAACTTTTCAAAGAAAACTAAAACTTTGCAAAGTTAAACTTTGATTCTTAATTTAATGTGACATTACGAAAACTGTTGAACTTCGTTACAAATTTCAGGGTGAAGCTTTCATAAACAAATTTTTCAAAATATCTACCCTGAAAATTAAACTTATCAAAATATAAATAAAATTTTTCAAAGTAATATAAACCTTAATTCTTCTATATATGACGTCATTTAAATTTATGAGCTTGAATGCAGCTTTCAGATTGAAGCTTTCAAACCTTAAAAGACCCTGAAAATAAAAATATTCAAATTAAAAGTTAAACTTTTCAAAGTGAAAATATTTTTAATTTCTGAAACTTTTGAGCTTGATTACATCTTTAATGGAGCAGTTTTCAAAACCAAGCTTCCCAAAATACCCTGCAAACAAAATTTTTCAAAACAAAAGTAAAATTTTTCAAAGTAGAACATTGATTTTTCCATAATTATATGATATTATTGAAACTTTTGAGTTTGATTGTACTTTTCAGGGTCGGCCTTTCAAAACAAAACTTCCAAAAATATACTGAAATAAAATTTTTTGAAACCAAAGTAAAACGTTTCAGAATTAATCATTGATTTTCTCACAATTATATTATATGATTTAAATTTTTGAGCCAGATTATACTTTACGAAGTGGAGCTTTTAAAACCAAATTTCCAAAAAGACCCCGAAATGAAACCTTTCAACGAAAAAATGAAAATTTTCAAAGTGAAACTTTCATTCTTTCTCGATACGTGATATCACTGAAATTTTTAAGAATGATTACTGCTTTCTGAATTGAGCTTTCAAAACCTAACTTCTCTGAAGAACCTGAAAAGTAAACTGTTTTCAGCATACTATGTGAAACTTTCATCATTTTATACAATAGATATTGAAATTTTCGAGTTCAATTACAGCTTTCAGTGTGAAGCTTTTAAAACTGAACTACGCAAAATACTTTTAAATATAGACAGCTATGTTGAGCTAAAATTTTGTCCAAATCCATTCGGTAGAAGTGGCTTGATGCAGTCACAAAAAAAAAAAATCATAACTTTATATGATATATCTAATTACGTTTCTTGTGAACACAATAAAGATTGGTCAAAATTGGCCAAATGGTACCTATTATGTTGTATTTTTCAGGCTTAAATGGTTCCTAAGGGCATAATTTTGAAGGAATAGTCATAAAATTTGGTACGGACATTGAGTGAATCATATGCTAACATTCTGCAAAATGTGATTTCAATCGGCTAAACGTTTTGTCCGTAGAAGTTATTTGAAAAAATCTCAAACTATTACTAAGAAGAGTTGATAATTCCAGATAAAACAAACAAGCTATGTGGAAATAAGGCTTGCTGTTATTTTATTTGCTAAGCCATTATTCGATAAACGCGTACCTACTTTATTTTATAACTTCAAAATTCATCATGAATTTCCTCCACACTTAATTTTAAACGTAATCGCTAAATTTTTTGCTAGCATTCTGCCAAATATTTTCGATATTTTAATTTTTTTATTGTATTTATTTCTTTATTTATTTATTTATATTTTATTTAATTTTTTTTTTAAAGAAAACAGAAATTTTCTAGTGTGATTTGCTCGCAAGAGTTTTTTATTAATAATACCTTTAAATTTGTTTTTCAACACAATTTTCTGTCTCTTCCGTCCAGTAATTTGTTATTCAACGCTCAAGCATTTATCTAAAATTTCAGATAAAAAATAAAAATTCTCTTAAATCCAATTTAACAATTTCTATTTCAGTGTTTTAGTAAAATAACATTAACTTTGGAAAAAAATCCGTTTAAAACACTTGGGTGGTAATAAGGTTATTTCTAACACCCTTAGACTCGATATAATTGAAGAATTAAATTCAAAGTGCCTGAAATCGAAAGCTGATGTGGATTTTAATGTAGATATAGCTACATTTTCTATAAGGATAATTATACACTGATATTCATGAGGAGAAACATGTTTTTTGTTTCTTTTAAAATTTAATAAACGAAAAGTAGATGATCCGATTATGCAACTGAACTAATTAATTTCATTTTCAATTTCTTTCAATTTTTTTTTTTTTTATACGTACTACAAAATAAAAAGTACATTTTTATGAGAAAATGAAGATAAAGACCGAGGACTATCGTTCAGAAATTAAAGGAAAAAGTTTTTTCTCATTTTTTCTTTTTTCTTTCTTTCTCTCTTTTTTTTCTTTTTCGTTTTTCTTTTTTGTCAGTCGGTGTTATGAAATGTTCAAAATTGTTCACATTTTTTTTCTGTCTGCTCTACACAGTCAAACGGAGATTCCAAAGTTAAGGAAAAAAGTTTATTCATCGGCTCTGTGTTAAATATTTTTACCTCGAATTTTATTTGAACAAAATATAATCCGATTATTATTTTTAGAACAAAGAAATAAATACCTCGTGGAAAATTTGGTTAGCACATAATATAATTCATGGAATGTGTATAATGTTGTATACATCACGATCACGATTTTATTGTATGAAACATAAATAGCTGTTAGACAAAAGTTGAGGATATCGCGTAAGCTTAAATTAAGGTTATCCTCGGTTGTTGGTAAAAAAAAAAAAAAAAAAACGAAAAAAAAAACCAAAAAGAAAACCTTTGAAATTTGTATACGTCAAACAGAATAATTTTAGATATTTTATAATATTGTTTCATATCTATGAAAATTATCAAAATTATTGCGTTATAAAATCACTAAGGCAAAAATTGTTAAGTATTTTAACAAAGTTTGAGAGATTTTGTTAAAAACTGAGTAAACGTGGGCGATTGTAGACACCTTATAAATGTATCTACCTTCCTCAAAATTTTGTTAAGACTTCTCGGATGAATATCTGTTTAAGTATGGCAGTCACTCAGAGGTAGATAAAAGTTTACTCAGTTAGTTTTATAGATTTTGATTTACAGTAAAACTATGATCTAAAGTTCTCAGATAAGACGTTTTCCCGCGTATTAGCTGTTTTATTAAGGTCCCTCAATTTTCCTTATAAAACCTATGCAAAATTTCGCGGGTAAGATTGCTGGTTAAGATATTTTCCCCATATTGCGGTTTTTAAGGGAGTCTATTCAGGTTTATTATTTGAAATTTAGAACTTCTTGAGGAAAATAGCTTTTGATGTGTAAACATCTTAGCATTTGGTTTAGTACTCCAGTAGAGGCTAAAACGAGCATTACAATCGTAACTCGTACGTCTTACAATATTGTCACTGTTGTTGTGTAGGTGTGTGGTTGTATGCATGCACAACACACATGCTCAGAGCCACACTATTATGTTTACATGTCAATCCCCGAGAGTCCCCATTAGAACTTACACCTTTTTTTAATGTGGAACACATTTTTATTTTCACTACACGGTAAAAATGAAAGTGTGCAAAAGGCTGGCACAGTGTAAACCTAGGTGCGAATTTCAGTGCGAAGGAGAGAAGAAAGAGAGAAGAAAAAAAATGTGTCTGTGTTAGTAGGTGTGTGGTTGTGTATGTGCTCATGGTCCAAGAGAATCTTTTATTTTGTAATACTGTACCAGTCTCTAATACATAATTGCACATATTTATTTATAATTACATAGTATAAAAGCCAATTTCTTGCTGCTACAGTATAGATTGCAATTTTTGTCTGATAGTCGTAAATTAGCCTATAACCAAGTATATTGTTTATATGTTTACCTACCCTCTTCATTTCGTTGTGATGTTGCAAACCGTAATAAAACTATACTATAAAAATGATAAAATTAGAAGAATATTGAAAAAAATTCTCTCGTCAGAGAAGCAAAAATGTTCCTACATTAATAGTCTATGAATTTCAGTCTGAAGGTTTTGACAGAAACAAACAAATAAGAATCTAATTCCTACAATGATAAGGTGAGTAATTTTTTCAAATTATTTCCTTTACTAGGTAGGTACCTATGTTAGCTAAAATTTAGAAATAATATCGGACATAATATAATGCTAAGGCAAAATAAGATAGGTCTGCCAGCTGCGAATGTATAATGCTTTTAAACAACAATTTTTTATTTTTTCAAATAGTTTTTCACGATTTACTGGAAAAAAACAAAAAAAACAAAAACAAAAACAAAAGAAACATAAATATGTCAACTTTCTATCATTCCCAACAATTGACATATTTTAATTTCAAATAGGATCAGAAAATTACATTTTCATCTATTGATTGAAATTTTTTTTTTTTTTTTTTTTTTTTTTGTTAATAACACGTCTTAAAATGAAATTGGCATCTTAAAATTATTCCTTACGTCAGTTGCATTCACTCTGCAGTCAAGTTGACATTAACGTTTTACGTACTGGTATATCAGTAATTCTGTATATTGAAGCTTCGTGAGTAGTATGGCCTATTCTCCATATCAGTGTGGTTCCCAACTTATGGGTGACTTTCAGAATAGGTTTTCAATGCCTCCCACCTAAAAAAGTAGGCTAGTGTATGTTCGCAAAATATTTTTTTACGTTGGGTCATTATAGGAGGGCTATGAAAATTTTTAGCGATCAGGATGGAATGATTATTGGTCTATCATCCAATATAATTGTTTAAAATTTCCTGGGAGGCTTATAAGGAAGCCAGATTTTTGAGGGAGGGGGCCATGACCTCCTCAGATCCCTTCGTTATCACGCTTCTGGTTATTAATGTAAATGGGTTGCAAACTGTGACCAGTTAATTCGTTTTGGGTGGCTACCGAAAAACGTTGAGAAACCTGGTGTATATAGGTGGTAGATAGGTATTGTGTAATGAAGTATTTATAGACTTGTCAATCTTCTCTTTTGTTACAAAACTAATCCTCTTTTCAAAAACTCACCAATCCATCGTCTATCGTATCAAAATTGCTTCGTAGTACAGAGTGCAGACTTCGACTGCCCTTAAGGCCGTTTGACAGTTTTCGCGAAGTCTATCGAATGAATTTAATATAACTTTCACTTCTCTTTAACATTTCTCCTTTACTCCCCTCATGAAGAAATAAATTTAAACGACGTGAACGGTGTCAACGACATTCATTTTCACACGAAAAAAAAAAATACTTAAGTGGGAGAAAAAATAAACGAAGTGACTACTTGGTCAATAATAGATCATTAGACAGATTTTATAATGAGATCCTGATTCTGTCTTTCAGTGTTTTTGAATCAGTATCCATTATTAAAAAAAAAAAAAATATTGAACTACTTATCGAAATAGTGCAATGCTCCAAAAATAATATTATTCTCATCATTTTGACTGGACCTAAGTTGAATAAATTATTAATTCTATTAACCTAAATTAATAAAACTCAAAGTAGGTAACTATTTTTGTTCGCCCCTCATCTGCAGAACCGATAAACAGATGGAGTGGAAATTTTTAGAATTAATTTGTGTTGTTCCAAAGAATGTTTGAAGTCGTTATCAAAGTTTCAAGCCCCATTGGGGAAAAGTTTTCCATTTTTACCGAAATTTATCGTTGATATTTTCAAGAAGAACAAAAACGAACAGAAAAGGATAAAAAAGAATGAAAAAAACAGATTTCTCACTCCGTTTTACTAAATACATATATTTAATATTTATATATGTCTAAGTATATCTCTTTTTTTTACATTCTGTTTTTTATTAAGGCCACTACACACAATTCGCGATGTTTTGTGAAGTTTGACGGAAAGAGGGAAAATGCAAAACTATTTATAGACAAAATGACAAAACATGATAGTGTGCCTGGACAAAGCTGAGGGTAACAGTAATGAATAAACTGAAATTGAAATTGAAAATCAAATGATGAAATTTATTCATATTTTTTAGGAAGATCATTGCAATATCTGAAAATATCAAAAATAATGCTATACTTACCAGTGGTCTTTAACCTTATTATAGTCACAGGCCAAATTACATTTTTAGAGAAGTAGATTGACCAAATTATCACCAGCTTTTAATTTGAATTTGAAATAATAAAGGTATAAAATCGCTCAGTAATACTCACAAGGGCCAAAAAAATTATTGGGAGGGGGGGTCAAGGGTTGAAGACCAATATGTTATACAATATAGTGTAAAATTTTATACTTCTAATAGAGTAGCAGTCAGAAACTGATCAGAACCAACAGTGAAAATAACTGTAAGCAAAATACATTATAAACGTGCTACTAATAATTCAGAAAAATCGAATGGTTTTTGTAAAATTTTATTTAAAGATGTCACCTTTTTTGGTTTGTGGTACAGGAACCAGAACTTGGTGTGTATTGGACAAGGGGGTAGTTGTCCGATGTGGTAAGCAGGTGAATTAGATGATGAATAATATATTAAACTATTAATAAGTAAAAACACTATGTACCGCACCAAGAGAAAAGGTTTATTCAAGAGAAGAAACAATTCATTATAGATTACTCAACAGAGTTAAAACACAGAATAACAAAGAATAAAGAATGGATGAACATAGTGACTGATCACATATATCAATCAGTGTAGCCAACTATTACTCGACCAACATATGAATAGTTCCAACAGTGTGGTGTATCATGGTATGATGTGTTAAATCCCATACTGACAAAATGTTTTAAATTCAAAAAATGAAATTATTTTATCGAATGCTTACAATATGAAGTGCACTGTTGTCACAATAAAATGCGAATTGTGACGTATTTTTACTGTGTAATTAGATTTCATAAATTCACAAATGCACTCAAATATCCTCAAAAACACATTCAAACATTTTCCATGCAA
Source organism: Ericerus pela (assembly GCA_011428145.1). Lineage (NCBI taxonomy): Eukaryota > Metazoa > Arthropoda > Insecta > Hemiptera > Coccidae > Ericerus > Ericerus pela. Next base: position 1,076,200 of record WOFM01000483.1, read on the forward strand.
TCAAGAATTATTCCTAAACTTTCAAATTATATTCCCATCATTCCTAATTCCTAGAATACACAATTCCTGGTTATAAACTTCTATATTTATTCATTTACTCAGAATCAGCAATTTCCTTATACACACATTTTGGACAATAACTATTTCCTATGAATTCTCTATTACTGTATAATCATCATATTCCTATTCTCTGTATTCTACTTCTCTCCTTTCCCTTCAACAATCACCTACAACTCTGGTCTAATAAAAGACTATATTTTTGTAAATATAATTCATTCTTTTATGTTCATTGTAACACAACTTTGTTGACCATTGTCTTACAACTTATATATGTATATATCATGTACTGTAAATAGTTTCAGAATTAAAAGTAATTTACATATTGTGTTGAATACCTTTTACTTGTACAATACCATAAATATCGTTACAACTGTAATTAAAAGTATTATTATTTAATATACATACAGCTACTTTCTCAGAAGTGCGGTCAATGACTCATGGGAGGTAAAGCAACTTAATTCACAATGATCTATGATGTGTTGCAGCTTCTGATGATTGAAGGAGAAACACTATACTATAAGACTTCAAAAATTATTAAATGTCATTTTTATAATTTTCTATTTTTTTTCTAACTTGTTTACAAGATAAAACAGTTTCGCTTGCCCCATTTGATAAGTAGACTTATAGTCACCTTACACAAAAAATTTAGTGCCACTTGATTGACATTTGAATTTTTGAGAATGTTTTAAGTAACTAAATTCTCGAAAATTTATGTAATTTTTTTGTATTCTTCAAAGATTACGAAAAAATTCTCGATATAAGGTTTTATTCTTATTACTTTATTCAATTCTCCCCTCTATTTTTTGAAACAAAATGTCATACAACCCATCAGTCTATCTCCCATAGATTTTGAAAAAAAAAAAAAAAAATTCCCTGATCTTGAAAGACGATATTCTTTTTAGAATTTTTTAGATAAGATTAAAACACCACTTACTATCATGTTTTCCATATCTTCTTCAGCGTTTGAATTTTTAGGGCAGATATTATGTGTAACCTGCGAAAGATCGCACAATAGCTACTCTCAATTTTAAAAAATTCTAATTTTTTGTGTTCGTATCTACATCTGCCACTCTACATAGTAATTCATGAGTAGTTTCTAGAACCCAAAATATGGATACAACAGAATACGACTGCGAAAAAACTTCCTTCTAACGTACTATGATCTACGTTCAAAATTCATGTGGCCACAATGGAGGGTTTCTTGGTAGCCCCTTCATCTAATGCATATGTAATTTTTCATACTTTAGTGTTCTGAAATTGTCTCACGGAAGCTTTTTTGTCGTATATATTGAGCGCAATAATTTCCTTCATTCCCTGGCCGTATTTTTCAAATTGCCAATTGGAAAATTCCAAATTTTTATTATTCGCACCCCTTCTTGTTGACAGATAATATATTTTATGGGAATTTTTGTGCTCACCCCTCTGAAGACCATCTAAAAACATTATCTCGTATATTATGCGCATAATATTTGTTCATTGTTTAGAGTCCTAATTTAATTTAAAATTAGTAATCTTAAAAACAGTTGGTAACTGAGATTAGTTACCTTCTTCGATATCTACATTAACTTTTGCTCTGTTTTAAGTTTATAAAATTTTCAATTTCAAACGTATAGATATATGTACTTCGAATATATCTCTGTACAAGATACACCAATACAGATACTGTAAGTACCCACCTGCCTATATGTTTGCTTTATTCATCGAAAAAAAATATAATAATCCTTTCTTAATCTGGTCGAATAGAAAATCTTGCACTGGTTTCACGAAATCATAGTAAGCTAAGAGAATATTTGAGAATTTAACCACCAATTTTTGGAGAAAATCACTTCAGTTTTTGCTTTAACTAATTCATAAAAAAAAAATGTATTCTTTTCTCCAAAATTATTTGATTTCTGTCGAAGAAAAGAGACAGAAGAGAATCTTTTTTTATAGAGGATTAAAAGAAAGCTAAAAAAAAATACATCACTTCAAATTTTTCCTTTTTTATTCGTGTATTTCTATATTTTGTCCATTTTTTTCTTTTAAATTTAAGGAATTGCTTAGAGATACAGAGAAGAAAAAAAATTTCTCAAAAATAGCGTCGGCGTTTAGGTTTTGGTTTTCCGATAACAAAGCAAAGTTGACTCGATTTTTCGAAAATTTTTTTTAACTATTGCCATTTTCTTTTCTCTTTCACTTCCTCTTTTCTTGTCTGCGTTTCGATAATGTCGAGAATTTTTGACATGAGACAATCTAATGTGAATTGCTTAGCTGCAAAAAGAAAGAAAAAAAAAAAAAAATTCGAATGCGATTTTTTGGTTTCGAATTTAAGTTTTATTCGGTCAACGCGGATTCCGTTTAGTTTCTTTCAGATTTTATTTTTTTGGGCGTATAAACAGGAGAAGGAAAAAAAAAAATAAAAAAGAAGAAAAGATTAACGCTCATAAAACTATGGCTGTTATCGAAATGCGTTCCTCTCTCGTTATAAGGTTTTTTCTGTTTTTATTTCAACTTTTGAATTTGTCGTAGTCTTATCGTTTGTTAAATCTTAAAATTCGTCGCAAGTTGGCCATTCAGTATTGGTTTTCAAATTTGATTTTGCTGGTGCTGCATGTGTATGGAGGAAAAAAAGCAACAACTATAGGCTAACGTTGTTTTCTTATTAAATTTTCGTTGGTAAAAACACCATTTGGACTGTGGAAAATGTTTCGGAGGATTGAATTTATTGTTAATCTATTTTGGTGTTGTGTTTGTTGCATAATGACTTATTTACGGTGTTATGTAACTACCGAAAGGCAAACAATACCGAATAATATTGAACAATTCTAGATTACCCAGCCATAGTCGACATGAATGGTGTAGATAGCTTCATCGTAGAGGAGGGTGTTCACGTCTTCTCTTCTGTCTGTAATAACACGACCCCGCCCCCCCCCCACGGAAATCATTACAATTACCGACGAACACACACTATTTTTTTTTCATCCAACATTTTTTCGGAGCTAAGGGAAGTACCGATCCTTAAAATGAGAACACCACAATCCCCACCTCCTTATCTACATTACGATTTCTTATATTATCTGAAACAAAATATTCGCAACGGAAAATTTCAAAGAGAAAAAAATTCAACTTTTTCATTGCTGAGCCAAAAATCAGCTGCAAGGTTAGCCAACGACTGTTATGTTAAATAAAACCTACAATAAATTTTTATGGAAACTCTACATGGCCTAAATATTATTCTAGAGAAAAAAATTTATCGAATTTCTAATCTTTTCCAAAAAGTTATAGATTTTCCATATGAAATGAATAAATATTTTCACTATTCGAAAAATATGCATTGAATATTTTCTGTTCCAAGAGTACCGTTGTATAAATATGTAATATTACATAATTAATTAGTAATTAAAACGTAATCATTATGGTGAGTACAAAATATGATCGATTATATGGCACCCTGACTGCGAGAAAATGAAAATATAAAATATTTCAGTTCTATTTTTATGGAAGCAGTTAAATTTTGTGCGAAGGTTGCCAATTTGTTGATTACAATAAAATAGTCGTTGCGAGGGTATTTGTTATAGATGTTCATTTCTGAAAATCAAAGGCTTGAGCTCAATAAAACTGGAGAGTGAAAGTACTGAAGTGTACCTAATATGAATGGGAGTACCTAATAAAAACACCTAATTTTGACGGTTGACCGGTTTTGGATGAATAGCAAAAATACAAAGCTGGACCGGATTAGTCAGTTGTTTGGAAGTTTTAACATTATTTTTCAGCAATAGTTTCAACTTTGCTAAGAACTCGATATTTCTTCGATAAATGTATACTCAACACGATGATAATGTTGGTTTGAAAACGGAAAACAGTAAAATTATTACACATTTTTCACATTCGAGCTTTAATTAAAAATGATTCATCGTAATCTCTTTTTTTTTTTCGTTTTTTAATCTCAAGTTGATTATAAAGGGTTAATTTTTCATCTAGTGTTCATAAAGAAAATTCTTGTCCACTAGTGATGGAAATGATCGAGAAAATTAAATTGCAGTTGATGACGTTTGGGCACTGGTGCAATGCATTGATCCATTGGTACCATTAGGTATTTGTTTTAAAATTATTCATCTTGCCACTTCTAGTTTTCTAGTCGAATAGTTTTCTACAATTTTCGTTTTCATTTTCATATGGTATAGATAAGTAAAAGTAATGATGCATGTATCAACTGATACTGGTACTTTTTATATCACTAATTTTTATTCAGACATGTATCTAGGTATTTCACTTAATTGTTACTCATAAATACACGTAAATTTTAATCAACCTACCTAATTAAATAAGTTATTCAGAAAGGTAATGTTTATGTTGGTACTTTGCGAGTGAAAAGTAGCTTTTATCATTGATGAATGTAACCTCAATGTAAAGTGAACGTGTTCGCATGTAAAAAATTGGAGTATCTTTTTACATGGAGGCCCGTTCATTTTATATCGAAGTACATTCAGTTTAAATCGAGGTAGAAGTTACACTTTCTGAATGAAATGTTACATATGCCACAAGGAGAAGGTTGAAATTGTGTTCCATTTTTTATAATTTTTAGACAAAACTCATCATTATAATAGAATTTTAAAATTTTGCCCTTTCTGATCATTAAGTATACAAAATATCTTTCTCAACAAGGTTTAAAAGTGAGTTTACATGACTCAGGAAATGCTCACTTTTTGTACTTGTTTGGCAAACATTCCCCCTCCTGTAAATGCTCACTTTTAAACATTGGTGTGGAACATATTATTCTTGGATGTAGACTTTTTTGGGGTTCAAAAAGGGCCTGGCTATAAGTTGTTTTAAACAAAATATAACAGCGTTTTCAAAAAAAAGCAACAAAAAACAGACAGTATATATTCTGTAGAATTTTGTGAAGGCCCTTCCCATCACACCCCCTAAGTCCCAATAATGACCACTTAGTCCATATTCCCTCTCCATGGCCCTGATAAGCATTACCACACATTGTATGTAAGTATTTAAAGTAGAAATGACTACCATAAACACCAGCTACAGCAAACTACCATCCACAACATACAAAATGGCTGGTCTCAGCAAAACTCATTTACCTCTATGCTTTGAGTATATATGTAATAGAGGGCTGATTAAAGTAGTCCTATTCCTTAACCATCTCAATCATAGAGTGTTTCCAGCAGTGGAGTTACTTTAAGATGTAAATCTTTATATTTGTATATATAGATATAGTAACGTGCATAACAGAGTAATTTCATTCTCTGACAACGTTATTTATGTCTGATAGTAACTACAGATAGAAATGTTATGGGAATCAGCCCTCCATTACATATTATAATCAAAGCTTCTATGTTGAGGAGATATTCCCTACAACAAATTCCGTGAAGTAATACAAAATATTGGCTACTACATACAAACAGATTTTAGTGCCAAGTGAAGCCAAGAAACTGGCTACAATAAATCCATTCACTTTTGTTTTCTTAATTTATTTCATACAACAAACAACTTTATCCATCCTATCCAACTATTCTTTCAGTGATAACTTTCGTGCTTCTAAAAATTACCCTGTATGATTTAATCAGTATAAAATTGCATTTTAATGACCGGCTCAAAAGTAAAAATTAATGTCCCTTTATGTATATCATTGATGATTGGTACTGATCAGTTTGCAACCACCACTATTTTATGGGCCCACAAATCCATTACAACTCAGTTACGGTCATCTGTTTGTTGTAGCCATCTATTGACTACAACAAACAAATTTTACGGTTTCTTGGAATTCGTTGCAGCCAATTTCTAGGGTAGGTACCTATATTGTGAAAATAAGTATGGGTAAAAATAGTAATGGGACTTCTTCTACAAGTTTTAATAATTTTAGAATTATTGTCCCATATTTCAACGCGCACCTAGGTACATGATTGTTGAAGGTTGGTTTCAATTCTATGCATTTCTTACCTAAACTTCAAAGTACAACCGCATCCGCATCTATGAAAGTTATCAAAATGCTATTTATTTTATTATAGACATTTTCTGAATTAGAAATTTTATTTTCTACTGGCGATTGAATTAAGTCTCAAAAATGTTTATCGACCTTTGAATTCGTACGTCCGTAGTGAATAGTTTGGGTTGGTTTCCGTTGATTAAATGCAGTCTAAAGGTATGGTAATTACAGGCCTAGTAATAGCGCTGTCTACTCATCGATTTAAATCCTCCTACCCTCATATTTTATTCAGAAGTGATATCTACACCATCTCACGCATTCACTGTTCCAATTCAATTTAACTTGTGCTAAACATTTTCTGCCAAAAGGTCGGATGTGATTTTTAATACTTAGTCGGCCAAGGAAAATGTACAAGAAACCAAATACGTTTGGCAGTTTTCATCCAATAAGGTAATATATTTACGGCTGCACACATCTATTGCATAAATCATGGCAGTATACGGCGACAAGTTCTTGTTTATGGTATGCTTTCGACATTTTTTCCGATATTTTACGTGCGCCAAATTTACGATTATTATTTTTTTGACAACGAATATATTGATTATTAATATTTATTCGCGAGCAGAGGACGGAGTATGAGGAAGTTTGGCACTTTTTACGGCCAAAGGTAGACTATCTGTATTTATGCTCTTCTCACTGGTGAAATTAAAGATTTTATTCGCGGCTGTTGCAACAGAAATGGTAATTTTCAAGCTACCATTTCAAATTTCTTCTCCATATTACTGACTGCCAACGTCATTGCCGTATATTATTTGCAATTTTCTCCCGCGGCTGCTATACATTCTCTCTCTTGTTACGTCACTGCACGAGATTACTTTTAGTAAATTCACTAATTTCAAAATCAAAAGACTTAAAATTGTTGATAGTCCAAGCAAATTCGCTGAAAAAATGACATTAAAAACGTAATAATTTATAGAAATTTCAAATCTGGTGAATATGTTGGCTTTGCCAACTGTGTAAAAGTCCGGATATTGTTCAAACAAAACTGAAAGGAAACTACAAAAATCCATAAAAAAGTATTTCACTTTTTTTGCTGTCGGATCCTAAAATACCACTCGATTTACCTATTTTTATGTTATAATACCAATTATTAATGTAGTAAACACGTGCAGTGTAATGCATCTATACTAATACTGTATATTGTGGGTTCAGTTGGTCAATAATTTTATTCACAGCGTATAGACAGACACGAGAAATGAAATTCTTCTCTTACCAAATTTCAGTCTCTCCTCCCCAGCTGATACAAATCACGAATAAATACTACCTGAAGATGTATGTTGACTATGTTGTACACAATCTAATGATAAGGACAAGAATTTGGTCAGGTGGTTAAGTGCCGGCACAACTTGGCTACACGTCAGTGACCCCATTGATAAAATAAGTACGTATGCTTTTAAAAAAACTGGAAAATCTCATTTTGAAGTATGTTGAAAATACAAATATAGTTAATTTTCATCGATTTACGCCCACTTTTACACTTTTGACATCGAACTTCTCCAACTACTCGATTTTAGAATTTTCCGACGTCCCATTTTAGCCTTTCCACTAATTTTTGCTGAATTACCATTCATAAAAAATTACGAAAAATCGCTCGTCGCGAGGAATTTAAATTTTCGACTAATAAAACATTTTCAATGATTGAAAAAATATGCTGAAATTTTTCCACAGTTGAATGAGAACAAGAGAAACTCATAGACGCTTTTCATTACGGATGTAATACGTGATTTGCATATTACAAAACGCACATGAAATTTTGCGTACTATGGTACAAAATGTGTAATTTGTAATCGTTGATCCATCAAATTGTAGTAAAATTGCACAGTGTCCACTTAATCCTCTATGCTGCATGGCTGAAACTGGACAGTGCATTTATTTTGTCAATGTCCGAATGCGTTAATGATCTGGACTAATCTAGCCGGGGTTATGGAATGGTTCAGGTGACTCCACGTGGAGCATTTTACGATTACTGGATGGTTGGTTGATGTTTGGACGTCTTCCAAACAAATTACGGAACGTACTCCTGAAATGTTTCCATTTTGCAATCTTGTATATAAAAAAAAGTTTGAATTTTACCACAATTATAAAATTACATCGAAAACTCAAAATTATTAAAAATGGACAAATATGTCCTGAAAAACGTAAAATATGTAGATAGTAAATATGCGAATTCGGTAGAATTTGGTCAAAATATGCAAAATATGTAAACTGAAGTAAGTAGGGCTCATTTTATTGGAAATTTCATGAAACTGAAAACTTTTATTCACTTCTAGTTTTCAGAATTGATTAAACAAATACCTACGCATTTGCTTGTTTTTGGTTGTTTTAGTAATAATTCTTTCTCTCTCAAGCTTGATTTACTCATTCTGATTGTTTATAGGCGTCCTGTGCAGTGACGGATCCAGATCGTCATTTTTTTTTTGGGGGGGGGAAAACAACAAATTTTATAGAGTTCGTATTTTTTTATTGCTCCTCAACAAATTTTTGACGGTATTTATCCGGATTCTGTGACCATACTTTTATTTTTTTTCATTTTCTTTTGACAATGTTGGGGGAAATTTCCTCATTTCCCCCCTGAACCCGCTACTGGTACGTTCTATACCTACGGACAGTTTCCTACTCCTTTAGAATAGCCTATGAAGAAGGCAAATGTACGTAAAATGAAAAATTTTAAAAGAAAAATTTTTTTAAACTGTCTGCCCCTCCTTTAACCCCTTTGGTGGATCCGAAAAATTATTGAGGCTGAAAATTTATTCAGTAAATTTCGAATTCAACCCAACAGTTTAATAAAAATAGTAAATATTCATTATCTATCGATTCAAAAACTTGTAATTCGTCTTCTGTGGGTCCATAAGGAAAGTAAAGATAAAATTAAAATAATTCGACCAATTTGTCTTTATACAGCTTGCGAACAATAAAAAAAACCCAAAGTATTGTTAGTTACAAGAAGAAATCATATTTTTAACCAGTCACAAATGCATTCTCAAATGCATTCTCAAATGCATTCTCAAATGCATTCTCAAATGCATTCTCAAATGCATTCTCAAATGCATTTTCAAATGCAATCCAACGAAACCACAGTTGGTAAAGTGGCCTAAACACCCTGTATATTCGATAAAGTGGTAAAGATCCGAATATAGAGCCGTATAAATGTATTTAGCTCGATTTCGGTGAAAACCGTTTATCATAAACGTAATGACATTTTGAAAGCAAACGTTAACCAATGTTCCGGATATTTCTTCATCTTCCCACCTAAATTTTCCTTATTCTCGTTGGCGAGGGGGACGAGCAGAAGGTGGAAAACGACGGCGAAACGACGGAGACCGACATTAAATGGAAAATCCGTTTTGGTATTTTGGTAAATTTTTTTTTGGCACTTCTATACCCAACGAAACCACCTATCCCCTCCTACGTTTGCCCAAAATTCTTGCCATCGTCCGCACGACTATCCAACACCCTTTGATAGTCGATCCATTAGCGTGCCAACGATATCGTTTTCATTTTATAAACAAAAAAGAACTGACACAGAAGTTTTATCAGCGTTCTGTAACGGTATAATGTATATACGTATATACATATATAAAAAAAAGAAGAAGCACAAAATAGATAGCTTCATTTCTTTTTTTTCTCTGTCTGAGCGGAAGTATAAAATGGCATTGTTACGAGAGTACTTAATTCATCGTTGGAATCTTTCTTTCTTTGTTCTCCTTCGGCGGCGGGAGTTGCAGGAGGTGAAAACTGCAAAAGATCATTCAAGCTGCTGTATTCTTCTAGCATGTTTCTCTTTTTTCTTTTGTTTTGTTTTGTCACCCTCACTCATTTAGTTGGTTACATATTTTCAGTTCGTTAGTTTACCCGTAAAATCCGGTGGACTGCGAGAGAGTGGCGACATATGCTGTTTGTAATTTGACGACCATTTTAGCGTTGCATTCAGTTTACGATACGACCACTCGTCGTTCGACGACTTTTTTTTTTCTTTTTTTTTTTTTTTTTTTTTGCGACCATTTGCGCGAATTTCGCACAGAACGTCGTTGACAAAATTTCGATAGATTTATGCTGTTTTTTTCTCTCCCCCATTATGACCGGAATTTTTTGACCTCATTAATTTCTGAGCGCTTTTCTTTTCAATTTTTTTTTTTACCAACATTATGCTAGATTGCGAGTAGCGAGAGGTTGGCGATAGAAAGAAAACTATATATTGATTTTAGTAGGTTATGTATTCGGTTTTCAAAAAAAAAAAAAAAAAAAAAATTGCTCCCTTAAGAAAAGTATTTTACCGCAGTAGAACGTATGGGGTGATGAAACTTGTGTTTTGGTTTATAAATTTTTTTTTCAATCTCAAATTATTGTTCATCGTTATAAAAGCCTATCTGGTCTTTTATTAGACGACTGAAGTTATATTACCATTTTTGCACAGTGTCGTAAATAGGATTTTAGGCAAGGAGGCGATGCAAAAATATTTTTAATACTTTTATAGTAGGTTTTCAATTCGAAACATGATGTAGTAGGGCAGTACGCAGAATTCAGCTACGAGGAGGAGGCGGCTATAAATTTGAAAAGTGGAGTGAGTGAAAAAAATTTTATTAACTTTATGTGAAGAAGGAAATTTCACCTCAATGTTTAATAATAAAATTTCGCGCATGCGCAGCTTGTGAGTTGAATGGATTATTAAGCTGTTGTCTTTGCTGGGCATGCCTACTGTGTCTTATCTAACATTATGAAATTTATGCGTATCCAGATTTCGTGAAAAAACTGATTGTTAGCTTGCCACTTCTATTGAACACCAAATTTCAGCTTTAAAATAAACCTCTATTCAAGTTGGAGAGTTGAAATTGGTGTTGCTGAGAAGAAGATAAAATTTACAAAATTTCTATATAATTTTTTAATTATCTTTATCTGTTTGAAAATAAATGAATGAAAAAAACGATAATTAAACGTAAAATTGGCCGGATTTTGCAATCTAGAAACCTTTTCCCTCTTTTTGTTAATATCCCGTTTGCAAGCAAACTGGGTAAAAAGAGGAAAATTTAACTGAAGACCTTTTTTTTTCCTCTTCAATCCCCTTAAAGACTCAGATATTCAGGAAAAAATTATTTTCTTCTGGTCAGAAATGTTATATCTGCATACGAGTGAAATTGGTTTTTTTTTTACATCGATTTTCCATACACGCAGCCAGTTAGGGAAAAGATTGATTCTCTTACATCGTTGACAAATTTTCACTTTATGATTTAATAAAGTTGGCTCTGATTGTACGTAGTGACACATTTGGCCTATTCCATTTTATTTAAAAATTTATTTTCTAAAATTTCGCTGCAAATACTTCTATATGCAACCAGCCTCACCTTTTATAAAACTTGTAATTTTTTGAACACATATCTTCGACGGACAAAAAACTCAGCTCTTTTTTATCTTCCACAAACATTCCTTCATGTCGAAAACGGAATTTTTTTCATTCTTCAACATTTTCTATTCTTTATCTCTCATACATACATTTTCCAAGATTTCAAAATTTATTCTAGCACTTTCGACATATTCTTTCCTTCTTCCCTCTTCCTTTTCCCAATAAAAGATCATACGTGGAATTAGATAATAAGACTCTGTACATTTTGTAAACCAGTTTTTATTACTACCACTTTTTTCTTTTAACAGACAGATAATTTTGTACACCAACCTTGACTTACTTTTTCCATTCTATCTGTTCACTTCTCTATTTAGAATCGCGACTGAAACAACATGTACTTTGTTCGTAGTTTCCAAAATGTATATTTTTTTTCGAATACATGACATGTGTTTTTGTATAATGATGTGTTGATTTTTCTATTGGGCAATGGGGAAAATTCGGCGGTGTTCTGAAATTGTTCTTGGTTAAATGGTAATTTGGTGAATTTTACTATGGAATAAAATACGAGTCCGTGGTGAAAAAGGCATATTAAATTGTCTGCACGTGGTATAAATTCGAGTCCAAGTACACCTGGCAGAGTTTTTTGGTCAGTGGTGATTCCTGTACGAGTGTATTTGCTGAGGTTCGTGGTCTTGTGATATTTTGGACTATAAAATTTTGTAGGGAATGTAGGGAGATTGCCAAAATGGCTCCCCCCTGGCATACCACAGTAGTTATTTCTGATTCATAGGTTCACGTTAGGTACGCAAAATGAAGCTAATTTTATAAGCTAAAGTTCTTCTGAAAAATGAAAGTTTCATTTTGAATTCACATTTGCTAAATCGGCGTGAAGATGATTGCGAACACGTTCATTTCCAAAATTGAAAAAATTTTCTCCAAAAAAAGGACAAAATTATTTGTAAAATTTTATTTCACCGTCGTATTAGGCTAAACGCAGTCGTAGGTACCCGCATATCTACGTATAGAGACATGAGACATCATAAACTGTAGCGTTCCAGATGTTTCGTACCACAATCAATTTTGTACGTCGGTTTCTATCCATGTATTTACCTATTCATTTTGGTGTGGTTTTTCGTTTTGTTTCTGGCTTTCAACGTTGATGTATGTCGTTTTCTCGCCAGATTTACGTGCGCCACCGCCTTCACTTTAGTTTTTCTAACGGTAAATGGAATTCTACGGTACTCGGTGAAGAAAAAAAAAAAAAAAAAATCCCAAACGGATGGCCATCGTTACGTGTAATTTTAGAAGAAGGAAGTTAATTCTAACGTCTATTTGAAAATTGCACTTCTTTCCTCTTCATTCTGAGAAATGATCGTTTCACTTTTTACAGACTAAACTCGTAACGTGTTTGCAGTGGGTTCGCAACTCGATTGGTCTGTATCGTTCGCCAACTCGGATGCGAGGGCATCGTTTGCTTATTTGAGGAAAGAAAAAAAAAGACAACTTCGAGAACGCTTGTTCATGATTGTGGCATATCAGTTGATGTGTAGAAAAAATGTTTAAATTTGCAAAAGTCGTCGTTTGGGTATGAAAGGTGCGCAAACAGCTGTCACGTCTGCTCGATAATGTTGTAGACACGTATTTATTTTTCGACGTTTATCTGAAGCTTGATGATTTTTTTGGTCGACTGACGAGTGGGAAGAGTGAGGCCAAAATCACAACTATTTGCTATACCAGACTAATTATGCGGATGAAGGATTTAAGACTAATTGAAAGACCGAGAAAAGAAAAAACGTAGATACTAATGTCCTAAAACTGAAAGTGGATTACATTGGAAGACAAAGTAAAAAGGTTGTCTTTCATTAACGTAAGAAGTCAGATTATAATCTTTCATTTTTTCACCAACAGTCATCAACACTTCGATTTTTATATTGCTCGAGTTGTTCAGTAAAAAAACCAAAACACGTTTTTGCAACATGTGTATGAAATTCTGCATTTTCGGGGTATGTATGGCGTGAAGAAAGCTGCTACTTTCGAAACTCTTATTTTTCTCAATCTTTGATTTCTTTTTCTCACTCCTTCATTCTTTTTCTCACACCTTAATGTTATTTCTAACGCATAATTATTTCCTCCGTTTTCCCCACACTTTTAAATGTCTTATTTTCTGTTATTTAAATTAATTCCACTTTTGTTTATAGGGATCACTGCGTAAAACAGCCCCTTTTCTGTGCTACTTGTGTACGGGTAAATGATGCGTAAAGAAATGAAAAAAAAAATTTTGTTAAGAAAAACTCGATTTCTACACTAGTGAAGAAATTAAATGTTTTTTAGCGAAGAAACAAACAAAAAACAAGAAAAAACTCATTTCTTCACTAGTGAACAAATAAAATTTTCTCAACTAATTCAATAAAAAGAGTTTCTTATTAAATCGATTTTGATTAGTAAAATACCAGTTTTCCAAATCAGTTTGGACATCGAAAAGGATTTTCATTTCTTCACCAAGGGTAGAAATAGGGTAGAAATGAGTTTTTTCTCGACTGTTTGTTATTTATTTCTTCACAGCACCGTTTATACGTAAGCAAGTTGCAAAATGTTACAATAAAAATGGGTCATTCAACATGGTGATGCTTACACAAACAACCGAGTTCACTTCTCGATAATATTTAATTATTATGTAAAATTTGATTCACGAATTTGAAGTTTACCTATTTAATCAAGTAAATAATTATCTCCTTTTGGTGGATTTGTTGAAAAAATATCGTACGCGACTAGTTAGCCACTGTGATAATTACTCATTTTATTTTACTAACTGGTTGAGTAAAATATTATTTTTGCAGTGAAGAAATGAACAAAAACAGTTGAGAAAAAACTCATTTCTACATTGGTGAAGAAATGAAATTTTCTTTTCAACTGTTCCCAATCAATTTGCAAATCTCAACCAAGATCGATTCAATAATAACTTCTTTTTGGTGAATTAACTGAGTAAAAATCGTTTTCATGTTAGATGAAGGAAAGAATTACGAAATTCAACGTTCACAGATGTAATCTATATAGTGAGAAGTCTGAGATTTTTTGACGACAAAATAAAAATTACTTCAAACTAACAATGACGTCACAATGTGAATACATCATTATAAAATTAAAAGACAAATTAGGACAGTATAGTGTCCAAATTCAAACTTATGTTCAGATGAAATCATGACGACAGTAATCGAATTCGATTCTCTTTCAGGCAATTCTAATATATTTTATTGCAGCACCGATGCTTTTTCTATGTATTATCGGCATCGCGTGTTTAAGAGCCATTAAGCAGACAATTAAGTGGGGAAACCTTGCCGACAAGAAAAACTAACTTGTAAAAACGAATTCTATTTTTATTCACTCTTGTTCTGACAATACCCGGTACTAGGTTTGTTTTTACAAGCAGTCCTTCTTCTGCAGGTGGATAGTAGCAGGTCCAAGTCTCAAGTAGTATGTTAAAGTCCTCTTGTAGGCAATTTATAAGTGTACCATCTGTGGATGTGGAATATACTTCAACTTGGATCTACCTTGAAGACAAGTAGGATGGTAGTTCAAACTCAGGATAGATTAGGTTGAAGAGAAAAGACAAATTAAGAATGTTCTTTCATCATGAAGGATCAGTAGTGACGACACAAAAGTCATTCTTAAAATATTAGTTTTATATCGCACCTCAAGGCGATCTTTTGAAAACACCTATGAGGTGATGTATAGTCAACGATACAATCAGATGGAGTTCCTGGCATCTGTTAGGAGGGAAATTTGGTGTGTTTCCGACAAACCTAAGACAAGCTTTGTTCAAGATGATTCCATTGCTCTGTCAGTTAAAGGCCATATGGAGCCTTCCTTTGCACATAGTGGATTTGATTTTATCTATGTTAGTTATTTTCTCACCTCACTTTTCACACATCAAAAGCTCCAAAACCTAAAGTTTCATAATAGTAGTCTTTTACATCACACAACCACCATCACTTATGAAGACAAACAATTAGGTGAAGACAAAAGTATTTTCTGATGGTTTCCCCTATTTTGTTGTCTGCAATAGCTTTTTTTTTTTTTTTTAATTTTTTTGCTGTACACTTTGTTTTATCTGCTTTGTCGACACTGTAATTCTTTCGTAATTATAGTCTTTGACAAAATAATTCTGCTGTTTATTTTTATAAGTTCCGATTCTTTTATGGATCAAAAACTTCGTTAGGCCCTTCTGTCGACACTCCACGCTTATTGCTGATTGATTCATCGTATTAATTTGCTGAGATATGAAGACAATGTAAGCTGTCAAGAAGAATTCAGCCGTAGGATTTCAACAAAGTTATAAAATAAAACGTCTTGAAGTCATACTATCAATACCCCTCGAATCAGTGTTTTGGCTGCATGGTGTCTTAGTTTTAAGACATTGTGATGTAAATAATATTTACACACCACCATACATGAAGGTTGACTTTATGACCCGATTCATTTCGGACACTCAATAGGGTGTTCTCTGAGAAACCCCAGAAGCTTCAACAGTAGATACAGCTGTAGTATAATTTTGAAAAAATAAAAAAATGTTTGAAAGGTTTAGCATACTGACACGAGTAGAGTGTGTTTAACGATTAAAGAACCAGCTATACAAAGAGCAAGTCAATAAGAAATTTTACTTTAAAATTGTCAGTTGACTATGCAGATTCATAGTACGTACCATGAATAAGAGAACAGGTTCTTTTTATTTCGGCCTTATCGTGTACAACAAAGGTGTTAGAAGTTCCAAAATTTGTATTTGAAAATAAGTGCAAAATATTAGCTGATTTTTCATATCAGTTGTATAGTCAAAGAGTTCGACTAATACTAATTTTCGATTTTTTGTACAACTTGGGGAACTCCTCACGCCTTTTTTGTACAAGATAGGGCAAAAATGAAAAGAACCTTTTTTGTTCTTCGTACTTAATAAAATAGGTTTACATGATCAAATGACAATATTTTATTGAAAATTTTCCCATGTCGTGCTTTTAGTAAACCTAATTCCTTAAACAATGAGAACGGGCTGACGCACGTTTATTCGTAATTTTTTATTTGAATCGACACTTGTGAGGTACTACATGCTGTTAAAGTTCAAAGGTATTCTCAGAAAACATTCTGTAGTGTATTTATTCATGGAATTAAATGTGCGAACGCTGTATAAAATGAAATATTTAGTTTTTTTCTCCACTATTTTTCATTTAATAGATAACTTATTAAGATAAAAATTTATGCTCATTGGTGGAGAATAATTTATGAATTTAATTGTATAAACGTGAACTTCAGAGTATTAATTTTGTGAAGAAACAGAAAAATATGAAGTATTAGTATTTGTCAACAAAATTACAAACGCGAATCGTATTCTTAATTCGTTTTATTATAACGTTCTCTTCAATGAAGATATTTTCGTGAAAAAACAGAAGTAAAATTTAACAGAGTTCGTAACGTTTTCTTTCTTTCCTTTCTATTTGCGAACGAATTATTCTAATGATTTGAAAAAGTTTTCTAACCAAAGACGATTTTTGTTTGTTCAGTTTAAAACGATTTTGGTGCAATTAAATCGTTTTAATATGTTGTCGAGTAACCAGTCTTAAAAAAACAAACAAAAAAACGTAACTAAATCGGGCGAAATTCGAAATAAGTTTGTCAATATCCGATGATAGGTGCAAAAGTAAAACGTTAGACTAATTTAACTTACACAGACTTACTTAAATTGGTTCTTTGGGGGACTATCGGTTCGTTAAATATTTTTGAAGTTCTTATCAGTGAAAACCTATTACGTTTTCTTCATGTTTAGAGTAAAGATGAAAATTGAAATTATTTTCAATGAATGGTGTTTGCGTTGTATTAATGTTTTTTTTATAAAAATTTATTTATGAGAATTCACTTAAATATTTATGCACCTCCGGGTTCGTAATAGCACGTTTTCTGCCCTAATTTTAACACTCTCGCTGCCATGTGTGCACTTGTGCACACAAATCTGATTGCCATTCACGCCGTGTGTGCTGTATTGCACACAGATCATACCAACATATTTTTGATTGTGTGCTGTAGAGAACACAGTTTACATTAAAATCAATGTGATTTTGGGATTCTACTGGCTTGAATGCATCTAACTCTGGAATAGCAGAGAAATTTGGCAACATAGTAACAAGAGATGCGTGTTTCAAGAATGCCATAGAGTAGCATATGAAAAGTACCTTTTCAGCTTAGTACATTGATTATTTCTCATTTGTTGAGACATTCTCAAAGGTCTTATCAGTTTCTTAATACTGTATTTACCACCTAGATTGCTCATGGGTAGAAGTATATTTTTAGCTCTTCAGGGCATGTGTGCCATATTGCACACGCGTGAAAACCTCCCTTACACAGGATGGTATGATGAAAAAATGATAAATATGTGTTATCTAGACCCTTCTGAATGAGATTCAAACTTTGGCTCAAGAAAATTTTTACACTGATTTTGGTGAAACCCTGTCTGGATGCGAGAGTGTTAAGACTGAAAGTTCATATTTTTGGATCAGAGGGCTACTTTTTGGTAGTAAGATCGAAAACTTCTAAAAATTTATAACATTCAATTATTTTTTGGTCTAGGGACCAAAAAGTCAAATTTGCATGTTCAAAAAGTTCACTTTTTGATCCTAGGACCGAAAAATCAGTGTTGCCAGTGAAACAACATGAAAATCTTGCTTGGAATAACAATATTTGTATTTTGAAACATTTTTATTTAGAGAAAAGTCTTACTTGATCATTTCTCAGCTGCTCTTGAAGCTAGAAGCTGAGGTTGATATTGCTGGAAAGAGGAGAAAATTTACTCCAATTAAATACCAACAATTTTTTTTTATTGTTAATGATTTCTGTAACGATATTTTCATTATGGTAAGTCCATAATGTAATTCGTATATAGTCAAAGTTCTACGTCAAACTCTTTCACCACATTCGGTAATATATTCGTACATTCAATATCACGTCATCCAGGCAAACCAAGACCTGTCATTAATAATAATTCCAATTGGTATAATTTTAATTTTTAATTTTTACGATAAGAAAATTAAAAATTATTTAATCCTACTGATAGAGTTTTCAAAAATTTTCAGTAATC
Source organism: Ericerus pela (assembly GCA_011428145.1). Classification (NCBI taxonomy): domain Eukaryota; kingdom Metazoa; phylum Arthropoda; class Insecta; order Hemiptera; family Coccidae; genus Ericerus; species Ericerus pela. The sequence continues at coordinate 1,094,695 of WOFM01000483.1, forward strand.
CGATGATCCACCAACAAACCGACCTATGTATGTGTAATAGTCGTTAGTCAAAAGTACCTACCTACTAAATGCAATGTATTATCACACATATGCAGTCTGCAACACACCTGTAAATATTCTCAAATAAAATACTGGATCTAATTTAAACCATTTCCAGAATGACCTGTCTCCTGAAGTACAATTAGAAAGAAGCGTCTCTGGACATCGAAGCCCACAATTGCGCCTCAATACAAAATTGCTGCTAAATGCAATACAGAAATGACGCTCGTAAAACGTTGCGCCGTAAATAAGGAAAGCGATACGTCAAGCAACGCAGGGGAATTGGTTTTCTTCAGATAATTTTTGTTTTATATTTTTTTTAAAAACTACACAATCAATAACAACCAAACTCCTATCAGACTTGCCTCTATGCAAAGAATATCTCTTGTTGAGATTTTAGTCCTATCCGTTGAAAACCGCGAATACAAATTCGATAGATGGTATAGTAAATATTTAATCATTTCTTATTTTTGTGGATTATGTCTCATAATTATTTTTTATAATGAACTTTAGTCAATATGTTTTCGTAAAAAATTAAATCACAAAAATTATTAGCAAATACATGGTCCACATTAATTTATTTTTAAGGATCCAGGGTCGTTTCAACAATTTTGTTTCATTATAGGTAGCTTGGTTTCAAAAAAAAAAAAATTAGAATTGGTGATTCAAAAGTGGCAATATGATTCTTAAAATAAATTGACGATGTTAAGTAAGAAATGGTGCGTGCTTAAGTATGATTTCACAAAATGATTAAACTTTCGCAATTAGTGGGAAATAAATTATTATTTTTCGAAATTTTGCACCCAATAAACTTTTTTGTTTTACTAGTAAGCGTAAATCGTTGATAAAAGTGTACTTTGCTCTTGTTGCAAATGATTTTCCTTTTTTTCTATTCGAAAATTGGATTGTCGTGATCTACCTTCATTATTCTTCATTCAATTTTTTCATCGAAAATATATTAGGTAAACTTTTCCGGAAGACCTTGAAAAATGAAAATCTTCGGATAATATACCCTTGAAGACTGTTTTCAAAGTGAAACATTGGCGTAACATCGAGAAAATATCAACTGAGTAAACGAAAGTACCTTTCTTCAAGCTTTCGTTAAATCAACACACCTTTCTGAAATTACTTTTGGCTCCACTTTGGTTGATTAAAAAGATTACACAACGAGGAAAACGGTTGCGAGAAGAAATGAGTGAATATTATTTTACTGAAACATTACTCTTCTCAGAAGGGTTTCATATTCGAGTGAAAAAGTGACAAAATCTGAAGTTTCTATAGTGTTTGAAAATGGAGAACGAGAGACTAAAAAAAAAAAAAAAAACTCGAGTGCCAATTGGTTTACAGATAAAAACAATCAAGAAGGAGCACAAAGTGTGTTGAAAAAGAAAAATTTTGTCAACAATTTTCGCAAAATTTTCACCATTAGTCTGCGTCATTCGCAAACAATACATAAAACAGGTAGCCAGGTACTTGTACTTCACAAGTACCTACGAGATTATTGTCGTCCCGTCCTTTTAGTTACATACTTTTTGCTTAAGGATGAAAATCTGCACCAACAACTTTACTTCCAGCAATTTATTTCGGTCGTAGTTTATAGACATCGCACAAAACTCTCCGGACGACGAAGCAACCGTAACAGGAAATTAACCAACAAATTAACGAATATTGAATATTTTTAACCTTGTTTTTCTCCGGAGACAATTGAATTTTCATAAATAGGTAAAGTAAACTCTTTTTGTATATTCTCCCCCACTAAATCCTAAATCAGGCAGTAGAACTTATTTATTGATACGACAACGGGCTAAAAATGTATGGATATTAAAAAGTGAAAACTCCTAATATTTCCTTCTCGTTCTGGATAATACTTTAAAAGTTGAGTGAAAATTAATATCAATAAATAAGAAGGCCTACCTATTTACTTCCTTATACAACTTTCGTCAAGTTTTGTAAATTTTTGGGAAAGTTGTTGTAGATTTTTGATTTTTTTCGCCTGTACTTGGGAGGTGATACAATATTTTGGAAAGGAGGTATATTCGTTTGCATTTTGTAATAGGAAATTTTTCGATATTTATTAACCCTTCAAGTCGATATTGGGTGTTATGCCGTTTAACATCGAGATCAGTGATGTCCTGAATGGGGGGTGAACATTCGAATTTGCCGACTAAAAATAGTTATTTGTGGTACAAGTGTATGGAGTAGTTGATTTTGATCCGAGTGTGATTTTTGCAGCAGAAGCTAAAGGTGAGTTATGCAGATCACACGAGTATCAGTCAGCTACTTCCCACATGTGTCACACATTATTTTTTGGGACAACTCTCCTAAAAAACAAGAAAATAAAGTTAAATCAAGAAAAAATTAAAAGTATTGAGGCATACGTGTGATTTTATTTGTATATTACAAGAATTCTAGTGTCGTCCAGAATTCACCTATTTTCAAATACTTCCACGATTGACTTATATTTTTCTCCCTCTTAACAGATTAATTCTGTTGGAGAGAGAAAAATATAAGCCAATCAGAAAATTCTACGATCACCTGATTTTACAGCTTGCTATTAATTAATTAATAGTATAAACTTTCACATTTTTTCTATTCCAAACCACCTTGGTGTGAGCTTGTTCGATACCTATCAATTTGTATTATTTTGTACATGGATATGTACATAATTTTTTTTAATTTGTGTACTATGTTCGGTTGAACATTTTGTTTGTCCATGTTTGGATTTTGTGTTATTTCAACCTGGTATGTAAATCTTTCGTTTATTAATACATGATTTCATATTTTATACATGTTGTCTTTCTTGTGTTGTGAAAACATGTTAGGTTAGGTGGTAATGTTGTAGGCAAATTAATGTATTTCAAGTGATTTCAAGATTAACAATGATATTAAGGCAAAAGATTGACTGTTAGATAAAATCTGCCTTTTATGTATGTAACTCCATTAATAATACCCAGGAGAAATTGAAATTTGGTAACTCTGGCTGCTATCTGGGCAGGATTTTGTGGTTGGCATACTATAGTATATTTTCATCTTCCCTTATCAACTCATAGCTGACTGCACTCCCTTATAATCCACAAGTTCAAATCCCAACCATGAAACTGTTTTCTTCTTTTTCTTGTTTAGAAATCCCTTATGGTGTATAAAGTAACGCATGCGCTCAAGCCGGCATATAAACAATTCACAGACAATGTATAAGAAAACACATGAGCAGAAGGTGGTATGTAAAGTAAAAAACAATGAATAAACAATTTATATTAAAATCATCCACTTTATACATACTCCTACTATCAAAATCAAGGTACATAGGTATAATCGTCTACTTTATTGACAGGTGTTGCAAAAAAAAAAAAATTAACAGAATTCATCTGAACAATAAAGGTCTTAGTTCATTGAAAATGATTATGTATTTTTAGGATTGTAGTATTAGTAGATATTATAATTTCCGGCATAATAGTATGTAATTCAAAATTTTGAAAAATAAGATATTCTGAAGAAAAAATTAAAATCAAGACTTTTTTTCAAAAGTTTTCTTCAAATTCAATTTGTTCTTGTATTATAATAAATTTTTTTCAGATTTTTCATAATAATTGTGAAGTAAATTTAATATATCACCATGCTATTTCTTTATGTCAAAAGTTCCTGCACTTATAGTATGGTTTGTCATGAATTTTTCGAGGACTCAAGCAATTCCGCACATTATCACATAATTTTATGGACTCATCTTTTAATCTAATTCATAAAGACAAGTTTTTTTTTTTTTTTTGCGTTTCATGTTCTCTTTTATTACAATTGACTTAAAAAAGGTTTGTGGGCAATCACTTAAAAAAAAAAGTTGTTTGTAGACTAGTAATAGGCTTTAGAAGTTCTGATGAATAAGTGTGATTAATTATGTATGTGTGAGTAATATCAATGAACGAATCAACATCGATATAAGAATCAATATTGATATACCAACTGGTCCAAATTTATCGATTTTCTATTTTTTGTTCCGCATTTTACTTTCAAATTTTTATGTTTCCTGTTTCTTCATCAATAATAATGACGAAAAACATTTTTAGAAAAGTCAATTTACATATCGAAGGTATATTGTACGTAGAAAATTAGCATTATGCCACAGTTGAAAGGGTAAATACCGTATTTCCATTTTTATTTGTTTGATGCTAAAAACAACAGCACTGGAATAACATCAGTCAAGTAAGTGGAAATAAAGTGGTTTGCTGAAATTGACGAATATAAGGCATACTGAATTTCAAAATTAGTTGCGAGAGAGCACATATAAAAATGTGACAACTTCACCGATCATATTGACAACATTTGCCATAATTATACCCATTGCAAATAATTTTGTGCAACAGGTAAAGTTTGTACAACTTGTGAATCGGAAAAATACTGCTACAGGTACCATTTTTTATGTAAATGTGGTCATATTATTGAATTTTATGCTAATTGTATCCTGAAAGAAGGAAATATGGAATCTGTTCTAATTGTTACGTTAGAGGATGAAAAGGTTTATATTGATGCTACATTTTGGGACCATATTGACTTGAATTAATCTTCCTCGATGAATTAGCAATAACCATTGTGCCAATAGAAGGTGCTACTGTTAACTTATATAAGAATGCCGTTACTTTGAATGTTTGTAAATTATCATTTGTGAAAATAAATTTTGAAATTAAAGCTACTAACTAATTATACATCATATCAAATTATTTAAATAAATATTAAAATAACACATCCAAAGGACGAGTTCTTCAGTTTGTATTATTATAAATTGAAATTTCTTTTGTTTGTCGCAGCATCACGCCTCTTCCAATTGACAAATTTTCACAAAATTTTAACCCCATATAGATAGGCGCCTATTTGTACCTAAATGGTTTCTACTAAGTTTGATTTTGAAAACTCTATTTCAAGAATTGTTATTAGGTTTGAAAATTTCTGTTTGGAACCTGTTCTATTCAAAGTTAGTTATCAATTTTTATTGAGATCGAGGAAGCAGAATTAAAAAGATATTTAGAATTATTCAAGTTGAAGAAGTGCAATATATTTAAAGAAAATCTGTTTGACAAATTATTATTCAAAGTTCATGGTATGAGATGATATTTACAGAAGTGTACAAACGAATACGAGATAAACCCATTGATAGTTTATAATTTGTTAGGCGGAATGAGACAATGTAGCCACGAGATAAGATAAATAAAGTAAGAGTTATAGTAGTGTAAGATTAATAATTTTGTAGGCGTGAAGGGATGACGATTGGTATCTTATATCCCAATAATATTCTACCCAATAGTTTTTGTGTCGTTTTTGTATGTATATACCTACCTTCAATTTTCATTATTTTTTTACAACACCTATTTATAAACTTCATTTTTATGCGCACCTTGACAATGTGTAAAGCGGGAAATTTTAGAACTATTTAGAACCTAAGTATGAAGTACTTACTTCATACATGGGTCTTTACATTATACATCATCACCTTAGCGCATGCATCATATTATACACTGGGTTTACTACGGGTACCTCTAGCCTACATAATTTTATTTTATTTTATTTTTTTCGTAAAAGTTTCTCAAACTTTGGGGGGATTCGAACCTGTGTCTTTAAAAAATCAGTGGGCTAGCACCGTAGCCTCTACGCCACAAGGTTGGTTTTGTTGAAAGAAGAGAGATAGTTTGCGCTTATATGTTTTCCATTTGAAATTTTTTTTTTTTTTTTTTTTTTAGGGGGAGATGTTGCAAAATAGTGTGTGACACACGTGTATATAGTAGGTGATTGATACTCGTGTGATTTGCATCACTCGCCTTGGGCTCATACTGCAAAAATCACATTCGGATCAAAATCAACTATATACTTTATATTATACTTGTATCATAAATAACTATTTCTTTCTCGGATTCGTCACTGATTTTTCTTTAGTCTTTTATGTCTTTGCATGCGCACATTGTCGATTGTTGATGGAAAGTTTTTTCACTGTTTCAAAACAAACCGAAATACCATGAAGTTAAACATTTTCAATGTTAATAAGTAACCATACTAGATAGTACCCAATGCTGCTAAGCAGCAATAATTCACAAAATAACTCAGACTGAAACTGAAACATACGCATAGCCAAATATATCTGTAATTATGGTCACGTGATAGCCTTACAGAAGTGACTTTTTGTATAAAAAATATTGATATATCAATATAATGATATATCGACATAATAAGTGTATGTATATGTATACTCGGATCAAATTATACTCGAATTTGCAAACTGTTCTCAAAATTTGGTCATTGACTTGTGATTGTTTTGGCTGGGGGTGACATCCTCTCACCTCTGCGGTTGGGACATCCCTGCATCGAGTCACCCAGTACGTAGATAAATAAGTAATATACTTCGTATATAGATGGGTAACTTGTAACTTTTTTCATGTTATACGTTCTATCAGCTGATAGGGTTGAGACAGAGATATCAACCATCACAAGAAGGGTTCTAGAGCTAAAATTATCTTAATTATTAAAAAAAAAGTTTTTCTGGGGATTCGGTTGCTGGTCTCCCAAATACATGGCCTAAAGTCTTCAAACACGGCCACTATTTAATAGCTGGGCCACTGAAATTCGATGAATTAGAAACAAGTAGTACATGTATATGAGTTCTTTTCATATATATATGTTATTTACATCTATTTCACATAATTATAAAGATATGCAACCAAGTATATTTATTTATCTATACGCATGCAGGGCTCACTATTGCTGTGGTGGTTGATTGCATTATAAATGGAAAATGAAAATAATTGCAGAGTGAACATCCCATGACCCAGTATCAAAATGAGTTAAATATTACATAATTGAACGTGTAGTGTAACAAACGTAAATGAGATGCGTTTGTTTGGGTGAATGGTGTGGAAACGGAGCATTTTGAAGTTGGTTAATTCGGTATGAGTGTATAAATGGAAATGACGTGTATGTATAGCCTAAAACAATTAACAGAGTTTATTCTTATGGTTAGGTACCGAAATTGGTTTTTGGAAAATAATATTTTCGGATACCACCGAAAACGTAGGGCATGTTTGTGATGTAGGATTAATCAACATTTAATTTAATCGCTGCTGGCCAGAAGCACATAAATCACCCCCCGTAAAATTCGATAAAATTTTGCATCCGCTATATGAGTAAGTAGAGAGGTAGGTACTGCAAATATGAGCTATATGAAAAAAAAAAAAAAAAAAAAAAAAAACTCAATAAAACTGATATTATAGAGCCATAGGATTTTCAACATCATCTCTTAATTGAATATCAATTTCGGAGTTCAGTTTAATGTTTTGTCTACCCCGTAGGTGTTAATAGGCCTAACATACGGAGCCTGCAGAGAGCTCAACGGAGAAATTCATTTTCGAGAATGACATCATGTAGGTATTTAACACACTAATAAGAGAAAAATAATCGGAAATTTCGCAGAAATTCGTGTGATTCTTTAACAATCAGCCGATAGTTTTTAAATTTAATGTAGTACCTACTTATACAATATTGTAGGTAAGAAAATGTAAAAAATCAATATTTCTACGAGTTTTGTCGAAAAAACTGAATTAGGAATTTGTCATTTTTATAGCTCGTTTTACCAACTAGGTATAAGGATGGTTCAACGCAGAACTAGATTCAGAGAGATGAAAGCACCCAAAAATATAAGTAGATACCTACAGAGTTTACATACTAGATGGAGTGCACTTAAATCAAGTTAAAGTAAATGTTATCGCAGATTATTTTTGTCTCATTAGAATCTGTATAATTAATTTATACTTACTTATTGAAGTTTTTGCTTTCATATCAATGGCGTAGGATGGAAGGGGGTTTGGGGTCAACCTCCCAAAGTTTTTTGATTACATCTCATGCCTTCCAAAGATAATCTACAATTGGGCCATTGCCTACAAATGTTTAGCTAAAACCTTTCCTCCCTTCAAATTATTCTCCAGTTGCATGCCATTAATTTGCATAGTTCTGTTGTTTTTATTTATTTTTTTCATCATCATCATCATCATCATCATTATTATTATTATTATTATTATTATTATTATTATTATTATTATTATTATTATTATTATTATTATAATTGTGATGATGGGTGATCGAGATGAATGAGTGTGCTTGCGCACTCGGCGATCACTTAGCAGGCCAGTGGACACATAGTCCATGAACAATCTTTTAGCACTTACGAGTTTGCATTGTCTGTACTGCCAATTTGAATACTGAGCTCGATTTTTTTTTAATTCTTATTGGAAATTATTTCTCATGAGAAAGTGGACCTAAATGTTGATGATGAATAATCATATTTTAATAAATAGTGAAGTTTTATATTCAATCGATGCGATATCCACAGCACTACTCATTGGAATTATAAAAGCTCTGTTTGATAGGATTACACTAACTTACACCAACCTACACCGGTAGGGATACTCCACAAATATTCAAGTAAAAATTGGTGCAAAGTCCCATAACATTCCTACATTTTGTGGAATTGCTCTCCTGGTGTAGGTTGATGTAAGTTGGTGTAGTCCTATCAAATAGAGCTAATGATTTAATTACAATAAACTTAATATAGGAAATAGAATATAAAACCCCTTCCTGGTAAAGAAAACTATTGTTGTGGCAATGAAAACAAATATGTGAGTTACACACAAATTGATTGTCTTTTTCCAACTAGCTCATAAAGCAGAGTTGGTATGGTACCTGCCCTACAACTAAGAGGTCCTGGGTTAAAATTTCAGTCAGAGTCGATAATATTTCAGGAAAAAAAACCCATAAATAAATAGATGGATTTCTCCCCATTTTAAGAGGATTTACTTACAAATGATTGGCAGTGGGAAAGGAACTATTCAAAGTGAAACAGATGAGTGAAAATGAATGAAGGAACTTGTAGGCTGCTGGTGTGGGGATTTGAACCAGCGACCTACAGATCAAAAAGCAATGATGTTAGTTGATCGATCATGCTACCTCTAATCAATTAGTTCAGAGAAATGTATCTATGTGCATATGTATGTGCCACATCCCCACAGAATTAAAAAATACAGCGAGCTCAATAATGAGAGCGTGAACTGTGTTGAAATTAGTTAGTCACATTCCACAAGCTGAATATGTCTCAAATATGAGATATTTTGTTCATATGTTACAAAAATCAGTTTATGCAACTTCAAGCCATGAAGGCACATTTTTTACTCTCATTTTAGTTATGAAAGTTCATATTTTTGGATCAGAGGACTACTTTTTGGTAGTAGGATCACAAAATTTAAAAAAAAATGACCAAATTTACTATTCTAGTTGTAACGAGCAAAAATTGAAATTTACTGGTCCAAAAAATAAGTGTTGCCAGTGAAACATCATGAAAATCTTGGTTGAAGTAACAACATTTTTATTTTGAGAAAAACGCGTTGTCTTTTACTTGTTGATTTCTCAGCTGCTATTGAAGCCAGCAAGCTGACATTGGTATTGCTGGAAAGAGGAAAAAATGTACTCAGATTTACCATCAATAATATTTTTTTTATCATCAATAACTTTTTCATAATTAAGGAATAAAAAATAGCTAATTAATGGAAAGTTTGCCAGTTTTTAAATTATGTAATTTTAAAAATGAATTTTCAGTAATAACCCCTTTTACGTTTTAATGACATATTTATTTTTATCACCAGATTTAACTAAAAATGAAGTCATTTCGTGTTAATGGTAAATAAAAATTGTTGGAGTTACACTGATTGTTTGAGCACTTTTTGGCTACACTGATTTATATGTGGCAGTTACTAATTCTTTCTATGTATATTTATTATTCATTTCATCTTCTGTTTGTTCTTAGAGTTAACATATCTTTTGTTATCCTCTATAATAAAATACTTACTTGGTGCGGTACTGGAGTGTTTATATAATTGTTTTATATATTTACTTCATTACTTATTTTATTAAATGGACATATTTTTAGCTTCGTGTGCGATTTATCTATCCCATAAAAATATTCGTGTGAATATTTTAACAATAATATAGAGAGCCTACTGCTTTTAAAACTAAAGTAAAAGTAAAATTTTGTGTTCACGTGTGAAGAGCTATGAAGCCACGGTGTTTACATTATTACTTTGAGATACAATCCCGCTCCCAACCCATTCCAACACTTTATTTTCATTTTATTGGTTGAATACTTAATTATTTTCAACTACATAATATTCTGTTCGCTTAACCACGTTTGTAGCATTTTAAAACTGCGCTTGTACCAAACCATTTCTCATTTTCAAAGGTGCTGTCAGTTGACGTCAAATTATTATGCATACGATTTATACTCGTGTTCACCAGCAACACAATCCCAAATAATGAATGGTTTCAAAGGTTTCAGCTATCAAACGAATAATATTGTTAATATTTCAGAATATTACATTCCATTCGAACTTTTCGCCAACCACTACTGTTATACAATTTATGATTAATTTATAATGGCTTTAAAACTAGTTTGAAAAACAACAACGAAAATAAAAACAAAAGTGGAAAAAAAAAATTTGTAATGAGCGAAAAGCTCATAAAACATTATTTTTCAAATCTACTAAAAACCTTAAGCGCGTAAAATCGTAAACTTCTGGAAAATTAATAAGTTTTGTGATTGACGAAGAAGGAAAACAGTTTCGCGGTGAGAGTGCGACGAAGATGAAAAAATAATTTTTAATTCTTCTCTCTTCAACGGGTGGAATTAAAAGGAAATAAAATTATATTTCGCACAGCAAGCTAATACAATCGTCACATAAAAGAAAATTTTTTTTTCGGAAAAAAGAAAAACAACACGAGAACCATAACAACAACAACAACAACAACAACAACAACAACAAAAACAACAACAACAACAACAACAACAATAACGAAAAAACAACAAAAAACGATTGTAGATATAGATAGGCTATAGGGGGTTGTAAAAATGTACGGGAAAACTATCAAAGTACCGAAATTAAAAACATTTAGTGGCTATAAAAGGTATTTTTTTCTTATGCCCACTTCCCTTTTGTTCGAAAAGGATAAAAAATAATCGTTTGGCTGCGTCTACCTTTTATTCGGCCATCTTTATCAGATTAAGAAATTAGGTTTCGTAGTTTTTTTTTTTTTTTATTTCTTTTTTATTTATTCGTATCTGAATTATTTGTACTTATTGCTTTTTCATGTGGTTCAGTAGAAAAATCGTACAACAATGTACTGCGTATTATTTTGTCGGTACTCTGTCAACGCGTTGCAAACGTCCAAAGATGAAAACACCAATCGAAGACATTTTTTGAAATTCAAAGAAAATTGGTTCGAAGGTAGCGGCCGCAGTCGACAAAAAAAAAAAGCTACATTTTTACCAGAATTAGTCGGTAATATTGTACGATCGGTATTACATTATTACGATTGAGCGGCCAGAAAATACCCAAAATAAGATGGAAAAACGAAAAAAATGTCTTCATGTGAAAAACTCTAGCGCAGCAAAACTGTGCTAGAAAACCCAGTTTGCGAGTTTACATCTACAATTCAAATAACAAATTCTGAATTCCGATTTTATGAAAATACCAGTATGGGGATATAGTGAAATGGCCAAGTGTGGTATAGAGTAGAACTATTCACATAAAACCCTACCAGTGCACAGTGGTATACTAATTTTTTGGTATTTTCAACATTTTCTGGAGTATTTCAGGTAAATTCTGATTCAAATATTCATTTTTGTACATAGTTTTAAAGTTTATTCAAATATTTTGAAATTAATTTTTTTCTATAATTTATTTATTTGGGAATTCCATCGACTTGCCAAAAAACCTTTGAATTCTTAAATTTTAATTACGATTTATCAAAAATATAAGTTTATCGATGAACCTCTAATTATTTTTCTGAGTTACAGCATATTTATTACCTAATTTATAAAATTTATGTTTGTATTCTATTGTGTACTACATGTTATCCCGCTGTGTACCACATATGGTACACATGGTTCACATGGTACATAGTGGAAGGAGTTTTGATTTTTTTTAAATCATGTCTCTCTAATTGATATCTGATGCATTTTGAGTGTCAACTAGCCCGATCGATACGGAAAGACGAATTCTTTTCAACGGTATTTTAAAAATTTTAGTACAATCGAATTTTGGGAAGTTACATCTAAAAAATATCTCACTGTGTACCACTTTTCCCTATATACATATATATATATAGGTACTGCTTTCAGCGAATTAATTACCTACAATGTTTCTAATATTTCTCATTATTTCCGAAAAAATAAATTATGTGAACACTCGAATGGGTATAATTAATTCTCTTCTGATGAGATAATTTAGAATATCATAAGACTCTTATTTTCACGATAAATCTAAACTGAAACCTGAGATAAATTTTTTCATCCGATGAAATCATAAGTTATTTTCGAAGTTTTTCGCACGTCTCAGTTTGGTTCTCTGAAAAAATGTGTGTATAATGGTTTTAAAAAACTGATTTTTTGTGAAGTTACCAAACATTTTTCAATCTATCCCTCCATTTTGTGCGAAAATTTATACGTTTTTGTTTCTGTATTTCGCTCTTTCATCCTCTTCAATAAGTATTTTTTAATAAATAAAAAAACAAGGAAAACAATTATTTTTGTAAAAATGTCCCATTTTACCGGATATTCGTCGTTCTGCGACATTAAATTACAGATCGTAAAAGTCGAACATATTTCGGAAGGTAAATTTGTGTACGATTGTGAGATTGCACGATGTACGTATAACATACCAGAGTGTTGGCTTTAATACGTACTTTATTATTCTTGTCGGGACACGTAATTCAGCGAATTCAATTCTTAAATCTTAGTTCGCGGCTAAATTAAGCGAACGATTACATTTAAATTAAAACCACCCTAATGGTAAATTCATTCATTTACCCTAACAATGTAGTGATTAAAAAAGGGGTGAGTTTCTACGAAATGCTTTCAAGCGAATAATTATAGTCAACGTAGATAGGCTACCTATGTGTATTTCGCCTTTTATTTACCTTTCGTTAGAATGGCGGTAGATAAGCCACAAATATGTGAAAATATGTGATTTTAGTCGTTGAATTTCTTTTGAAGGATGCAATAAAAATACCTCCTTCTTGAGGTAAATTTCACTTCACCTTCTCAATATTTTTAGTGCTTTGAACGAGGAACAGCATGGGAGAAAAAAAAATGTTGTAGGTACGTGCAGCGGGTATAGGGTAAGGAGTTTTCGAAGGAAAATATTATTATGTAAAGTTGTATTAGGCATAAACTGATAGTAATTTGTAAGCGAATAATGTAACAGATAGAACAAGTAGGTATAATGTTTATTTCACTGAAATATCAACGTCGTGTAACGAAGTTAGTTACTTTTAATTTTACTGACTTACTATTTATCATTGTAAATTGGTAAAAAAGCGTAGCCTACTATACCTTATCAAAGCCGAGGACACATTAAGCAAGTGTGAACTAAGTAAGTATGAAATGAGAAAAGGGTTATAACGATTATAAAAATATCGAAAATTTTTGATAAGAAACATCTTTCTTATCTGATTTCTGAAAAAAGGAAGCATTCAATTAGACAGGTTTGTACAATAATGTAATTTCTGGAGAACTACTGGACCAATTTTCACGGAACTTGCCGGATTTGACTTATTGTAATTGAATTTTGTTCATGAAAAAAGAAAAAAAAAACTAATAATAATGGTGAAAGAATTATTATTACTGCTCATAATCGAAAAAAAAAACCATACATTTGACCTTTTTTTTAATGTTTGATCTAGCATAAATTTTTACAACTGGGCACCCACTTTTTTTTTTTTTTTTTTTTACACACACAATTAAGTTAATCCGTAATATTAAGTCCATTTTACAAAATTACATAATTCAGTTATCCTGATATGAGTTTGTAAGTTTAATAAAGAAATAGTAAATGTTATAACTAACCAGTTGTTTGAGCAATATTGGCATCACTGATGTTGCAACGAATATTGCGTCTCATTTTCATAACTCACTCTCCCTCTGTAATTCTCTAAATAAATCTTCATTAATTGGTGCAGTATTCAAAGTGTACCTATTTATTTATAATGGTGGTGTATTTATTCATTTTTTTGTTTCAAGGTTATTCATATCGTCGACTACCCAACACCTTTAAAAATATTCATCAATTACTACGAATCCGCAAAGTGTAAAAGCTAAAAGAACAGAATCGTGCGAGGCATGGCCGGTTTTAAGGGTGGGATTTGAGGTATAATCCTTCCCAATGCCAAAAAAAAGGTCAATTTAAAACACAACAATACGGTTTTTCAAATTTAACGTTTAAGAAATATATTATATAAAATTGTTGACCCTTCCCAGAACAATTCACCAATATAATAAAATGCGATTCAATCTCCCCCTCCAAGAAGAAATCCTGAAACTGGGCCTGGTGGGAGACCAGTGGAAATATCATTAGCATAAAGAATTTTCTGTGTAGCCCAGTAAAGTTATCAGGTTTAAGGATTTAATTGATAGTGAAATCAGTTATTTATTAGCAAGATATTCACGAGTGCTTGTAAGCAGGTGGGAATGGACAAATTTTCTGGGAGAGGCTTTAACTATCCTATCCTCAAAAAAACAGGCGAACAAAAAAAAAGAAACAAATTTGTTTCTACAGTAATTTTTTATTTTGAACAGTTTGTGAGATTGAGGAAAGCGGTGCGGTTTACTTTTTTATCGTTACTTGAACTGAAAGAAAACTTTTCTTCATACACAATCACCGAAATTTAAATTTAAAATTATGTTATCTGAGTATAGGTAATACTTCAATAAAAATGAAGATAATTTTGAAGATGAAAGATTATTGTGTCATTCTCAGTGATTCCTGAATAAAATATCATTACCTACTTTACATTCACACCGCAAGAGCTTTTAATTTCCTCAAAGAAACCAAACTCTAAATAATAAATACTCCATTTCACTCAGTGAGAAAAATGGAACATCCGTAAAAATTTTACTCGTTTTTGCCTCACCATGATCATATTGAGTGAAATTTGTTGTAAATTGTTACCAACTTTGGGAGGAATTTAGCTACTGTTTTCGTGAAATAAAAAACCTAAGTATTTACCAATGTTAAGTTACTGACGAAGTAATCGAATGGGAACTGACACGAAATCGAAACTGATTTACATATATAACATTGATAATCTCACCTTATGATTAGTCAAATGTTTTTCTCTCATTTTTCTTCTCACCAACGATCTTAATTTCATCCGCTAAATTTATTTTTCCAACGTTAGTTTCTTCTCAAATTTGCGATTTCAGCCCGTAATATTGTAGGAGAAATTTTTTCTTTTCTTTAGTATATTTTTTTTTTTTACAAATTTAGGGTTCTATCACCTTAGCATTGTTCTTACAAATCTTTTTCTGATCTTACAAATTGGTGAGGCGATTTCGGGTAATTAGAGAAGATATTGTAATTTTTTATGAATAGATTTTGTTGGAGTACTTAATAAATAATGCTCATATTTTTATGACTCATATTGTGTCGGCCTCGAGAGAACTGCCTCTGTTTCAGTTGCTTCTATTTCTAAATTTTTATTACTTTCTCCATCTCTTTCCTTTTATCGGGAAACCAGCGATAGTTGTCTCTTTTTTCAAATATTTAATGGAGGACTTGAAGGTTTCGAATTCTTTCTCTTGGGGAATATTTTCCTCTATTCTTCTCTTACTAAA
The DNA here is from genome assembly GCA_011428145.1 of Ericerus pela. NCBI lineage: Eukaryota > Metazoa > Arthropoda > Insecta > Hemiptera > Coccidae > Ericerus > Ericerus pela. The sequence continues at coordinate 1,110,422 of WOFM01000483.1, forward strand.
GTGATCCGAAAATTTTTTCATTTTCCTTTTCTAATTTGGTTATTTGTCAACATCTTTTCCTTAATTTCCACTAATAAAAGAATTTCAATTCTCCTTTGCTTTCACCTGTTAATTTTAGAAAATTTGATGGTGATTGTAAGATTGAAGTTGGGAAATATGGGTATATAATCCTATGTTTTGGTCATTTCTCTTGATTTTTATTTTTCCTTTAGAAACTCAAGTAGTAATAATAATGTTCTTGTAATTTTGCAAATTTTGTTTACAAAGTTAGAAGTCCGCGCTGTGTTGAGTTTTGGAAGTATTTGCATCAGCCAACACGGGGCTGCTGTTAAAATTTCTCTATTAAAGTAACACAAAATTTGAAACTAATAGAAGCGTTTTGTGTTCACAAAATATTTGAATCCAGCATCAAAAAAGAAAATTTTAAATTGCTAACCAAAAAATAATTTTGTTTATTTTTTCTCCTAGCAAAAAATGGAGAAAAATTATTTTTGAGTAGTTGAAATATTATCGGTGGTTGAATTTAGAACTTAGTATCAAAATCTAGAATATTTTACAAAAATCAGTTTGTAAAATTTTCCATGCATACTTGTGATCGTTCCAAAAAATTTACAAGCACCTGAAGTTGGTTCCATTCTATCAATTGGTGAAAATTTTTGGCATTTCCAGTAAACTGGTTGGTCAATCAGTTTGAGAAGGTTAGGTTTTTCTGGTAAGCTGCGGTCATTGCAAATTATAACAGATTCAGATAATACAAGGGTAAGAATTTAAAAGAAAAGAAATAAATTATGATGTCAAGTCGTCAATAAGGTAAGAGTTGTATTGATAACTGGTTTCTTAAAATTTGGTTTTATTAGATAGTTGCGGATTTTTTCATCATGGTTTGCTATTTTAAGACGAGTTGAGGTGTTTAATAAGGTAAGTATGTATTGAAAGAGGGTATGATGAAAAATATGTGAATGTAAATAACTGTTGGCTACAATGGTTGCGATAAGTAGAAAAACCTATGTGGAAATATAGAGTCTCGGATTTTGGCTAATTCCGAAACTTAAAAAATTAATAAATTTTTTGGTTTACTAAATTAGGGTTCACCTTTTAGCCTCTTGAAAAATACGGTGGTCCTAGAGTGAGTGAATTCTTTATAAATGAAGCCACTCTCTCTCGGATACCACAATACAATACTTTGGTTTGATTTTGAATTAATAACCTCATTTAATTTTTTCATCGCTCCCCATTCCATTTTTTTTTCACTTCGAATTCTCTAACTGATCTTCGCGGTTCAGCAAGTTCATCTACAAATTAACATAGCGATATACAAATACTGAGAAACGAATAAATCATTTACTGGCATCGAAATTGTCATGAAAAATCAACAAATATAGCAGTAAGATTGAAAAAATAACGAAATTTTCTTCGTCAGGAAAATTTTATAAACAAATATGGCAATGTATATTGTGCATCCTCAACACACACTCTTCCTTCTTATATTCTATTTCAGATAATTTTGTAGTTGTGTGTAATACTTTTGGTATAAACATTGCGTAGCTGAAATAATAAAGTTGTCTGGTACACAGTTTTTTGTTTTTGTGCAATGAGTTCAATAGGCTAGTCTTTCAAGAAATAAATAAAATTCTTGGAATTTTGTTGTCATTTGGTTGCTTTTTTCAAGATAAAATGTATATGTATAGGGATTAGAGGTTGCTATTGGAAAGTAATCTGTGTGATAGCTAACGGGTAGGAAAAAAAAGGATTAGGAGTGGGGATGATAAAAATTTTCCGTTTCACGATAAAAAAAAACTAATGACACAATTTTCCGGTATTGATCTGATTTGTTTTTTCAAGTTTGTTGTTTACTGGTTTGGTAGTTTCCGAGAAAATTAAAGACAAAAAACTCCTGGAAGAGTGGTTTTTTGTAGGATTTTGCGTAAACTACAAACGGAATTGGATGAAATTTTTACACAAGTTAGTTTTCATATTGTCGCAAGCAGTTGGGTTCCTGTTAGTTCAACAGTAGCCGCGAGAACTGGAAAAAAAGATTTGCTTAAGAAAATTTTTTGTTCACATTTTTGAGAAAACTACAGTAGGATAGAGCTGAAATTTTCCCGGAAAATGGTTTTCATATAGGATCACATTTGATAGGAGTTTAGTGCTTATTAGTTCAATAGTTTCCGAGAAAATTGTAAATAAAAAATATAAAAAATTGCTGGAGAAAATCAAATCACTTGTGTTGATTGAAGTATCTGTTTCGTATTTACGGCGCAAGGTGTTACTAGGGTCCTTTTAGCATTGCATTAATTAAACTTAGGATTTTTTTTTTTTGAATAGTAGATTAAAATAGACAATGTGGATTTTCCAGTGAGGTACCTATTGTTACGTTATAAATTTTTTTCTTTCTTGTCGACCAACTTGAATATAATATGAAAAATAAGTACCTAATACGAAATAAAGTGTTGATATTGCTAAAATTTTATTCTTATTTGAAAGTCGAAAAAGTATTCGCGTTGATATCAACAAATCAAAATGAAGTTTCAAGTATTACATTCTTCGTGTATATAGGTATAATATTATCGCACCAAACATCTCAAAAATAAGCACATTTTGCATGTATCTCCAAATATCAAAGAACAGTTTTTTTCTTCTTCCTTTTTTTCAGTATTTGCAAAATATTACGAATTTTTTCATATTCATCTCATTTAAAAGTCTCCTAAAGGTTAAAAGCATTTTTCAATAAGATATTATTGTTTTTATTTTATTTTTAGGAATAATTTTCAAATTTCTGTTTGCCTTTTACAAGATTGGTTTGATTTTCTTTTTTGTCTTCTATTTATTGATATGGAGAACTAAATTTGTTTGTTTCGCTAATAATTTACAATTATTGTATCGGAGTACTAGGTACAAATGAATGATTTCTAATTTTGAAGATCAATAACTCGATGCAGTTTCCTCTTCATCTTGACTAGATTCCCTCGTCTCCTCTTTCCAGTATGTGATATAATCATTGTCAATGAAATTCTGGAAAACAACGTTTGATATTTATAATAGATAAATTAATAATTAAATTTTTGAAAAAAAATGAAACCCACTGCGTTTAGGAACATAAAACGTAATAGAACTAAAATGTTGAAAACAAGTTTTCTAGGTTTTGTAATAGTAATTTTTTATAAAATTGATTTACAACTAACGCAGTCGCTGATACAAATATCTTTCAAGTTACATACATACATACATATATATATCTGTGTGTATATATATAAAATGCAAAATTTTTAAATGAAGCAATTATATTTCATTTTATTACATATTTCTCTGATGCAATTTGTGGTAAATTTAACATAGATTTGACAATATTCTAATACAGAGCATTATTATATCTATTTAAAACATTGGAGAAGCAATCGTTAAGAATGTTTAAATTACTTATATACCTAATGTGTTGAAAACTCTCCACTCGCCTATTGATTTCAATCCAGTATTGATCTACATATTAATATCAAAAGCTATTTGTGCCAGCGACTGGACTGCGTTAGTTGTAAATCAATTTTATAAAAAATTACTATTACAAAACCTAAAAAAATTGTTTTCAACATTTTAGTTCTATTATGTTTTATGTTCCTAAACGCAGTGGGTTTCATTTTTTTTCAAAAATTTAATTATTCTTATAATTATTATTTTGAAGTAAATATATCAGCGAACTTTAAATGAGCAAGTCACAATTCCCTTTTCTGTACACCTTCCTGATTGGTTGGTTTAAAGGAATTCTAGAAACATGGTATTTTCATTTTTTCTTATAATTATTATTTTCAAGCAGATATATCGACGAAATTTAAATAAGCCAATCACAATTTGTTTTCCAACATATGCCTTCTTAATAGTATTTTTAATTACAACTATTATTAGCATATATCAGCAGACTTTAAATGAGCCAATCCTACATAATACATCTACTGGTGTTAATATATTACTGGAAGATGTGGTGATGTTTGAAATATTACATAACTATAAGAAGTTTTAGGAGACCCAATCAGAATGCGTTATTTTCTTATATGTTGAATCTTGGATTGGGATTGGTTATGTTGCTTTTTGTGCTGAAAAAACCCCCAAATTTTGAATGAAGATTGTGGGTCTGGTATGGCGAATTTTTCAATTTTTTTTGGCCAGTGTTACTCACCTTGAAAATACGAATTTTTTGAGACCTATTTCTATTTGTACGATGAATATTGAATGCTGTAGTGTGGCACAAAATTTCGTTAGATTGCCAGGAACCGAGCCAAACACAATACTTCCCTCTGAGGCAGTCGGTAAAAATTAGGCACATTTAGGCTACCTTACTTCATTGGATACGAGCAGATAAAAAGTTGGCTTATTCAAAGTTCTCACAGTTATAAGGCTTTGTGAAGTGCAGTAGGAACTTTCATTAAAAATTTTCGCATATATTTTTGTTCATTAAAAATAATTGAGAGAACCAACAGAAATTTTGTAATACGCCTCTCTATTCATATATGAGTACGTAGATGGTACAAAAAGCTCCACCACTTAATGCGATGTGGAAAGAATCTTTCCAGATATTAAATTATTTAATACGCAAGGTTGCTAACTAATACGGCTGAACCGCGGGAAGTATTATTGTATGAGCAGGGGCTACAAACGCAAGTTGGTTTTTTAAACCAAAAACTGTAAAGTGTGGGACCTAATTTGACCTTTTTGATTATTTTCTTTATTTACTTTTTTTTTTTTACTTTTTCGTTTACATTTAAGAACGGACAGACCTACTGCTGAAGACTACAAAGTCAGACCACCATCTTTCTATTTTTAACTTAAGCTTCTCGGTTTCTAAACATTCGTTTTCAGCAACTATGTTTTGGATGCCATGTATTTTACTGCTGCTGTTTTTTCATATTATTATAAACTGAAGTTTTTCATCCCAAATTTTACCTTTTCTTGATGATTAAACAATGTTATCATGGTCCTAATTTGTGGTTTCAGACTTTCAAAGTATATCTTCACATCCGTTTCATATGTGAACTCGCACGCAATTAATTAATTTCTTTCTATAAATTTAATGATAAATTTTTGGTTCTTGTGTTTGTTTACTACGTCGTCATGCTCTCATTATCTCGTCGTATGTATTTTTTTAAATATACAAATATTATGATCTTCAAAATTTATGAATTGTTTTTTTTAACTGAGTTCTTTGTCATGTAAGTAATGTATGTGAGGTGAAAATGGGTATTCTCAGTTCCCGTGTAATTTGATAGCTGTGGGGAGTTATTTCACTAAGTAACACTTTGGCCGTTTTCAGCCACTTACACAGATTAAGCAAATACAACTTGTCAGATGATTCTGTGAGTTTCTTACTGGAATTTACATCATGTAAAAAAAGGTGCGCCGGATGTAAGTGGCTGAAACGATGTAAAATGTTGATGGAATAGCTCCCCAGATCTTGAAATACAGCGCATGTCCATATGTAATCTGCTTTCTTCTGCTTTCTATTTTTGACAAATCAGGCTACTGTGACTACCCTTTTTATCTGGATTTTCGTATACTTCAGAATTATAAAGATTAAGTACTATTTTTAGAATCACATATGTCCTACACGCATGTATGTAGGTTTTGTCAGTTTGGGGAATCAAACCTGGGACCTACATATTTGTCAGCTAAAAGCGGTGAACTTAACTGCACAGCCATCTCACTGCCGACTACAACTGGCAAATGTATTTTGTATTAAGCAAGGTATGACAGTTCCCACACACTCTCCCCATAGAGAGACTCAACACGAGTTGAATGACATTAGATGCTGTGGGAGGTTAGGCAGAGCCAGAAGCGCCTCTTATACCTATACACACAGGCTTATACTACCCATATCAGTTCTATTTCCACTATATAGGGCGCCATATATCAGCAACTCAAGTTAGGAAGGATAGTTGTGAGTTTTACCATGCACCACTTGGGTGCGTGCATGTCCGACAAAGTTGAGGGTCACCAGATGTAGGTTTTGTTAGTTTGGGGAATCAAACCTGGGACCTACATATTTGCCAACTAAAAGTGGTGAACTTAACCACATGGTCATCTCACCACCGACTATAACTGGCGAATGTATTTTGTATTAAGCAAGGTATGGCATTTCCCACAATGTATATCGATATAAATTTTCCCAACATAAAAGGTGATAAAAATCTGTTGGTCGCAAAGTTCAAAATTGCGTTTCAGTGAAATCAATTTCAATTATATTAATACGGATTTCCATGGTAGAAGTAATACAAATTGATGTGTATTAAACTGAAGTTATGAAGGTTAAATTGGATGAGGGGTAAATTAGAAAAAAATTTTGATATATTGGCAAAACCAAAACCAAATAAATATCATCAAACTTTTTGCTCTTGTCTACAGAATAGAAAAAATAAGTACAAATTGGCAAAAAATTGTTTCATCAGTTGTAGCTACGGAAACGTTGCAATTTCCGTCAAATGGCTGGTTAAATGAAATAGGTTTTGATTATACAAAGAGTATAGCGAGTGTGTTAACTCTGTGTGTGATGTTACTGGTTCATTAGGAAGCCCTAGGTGGCAATACAACCAAACGTCAAAAGTTATAATGCGTATAATTGCAATTACTTGAAATTTCTTTTCAAATTGTATCCTTAATTACGATTGCTGGTAATGGACCGGAACTGATAGAAAAATCTTTGCATTCAGCCCCACGTACAAAAAAACATGTACAAATGAAAAAAAAAAGAGAAAAATAATTATCGGGTAGGTATAGGCAGCACTTAAAATCCTAATTTATGTGCAGCGCGAATATGGCTAAAATTTCTAATCCATTAACTATTTTCGAGAAGAATGTAAATACCTACATAATTAGCTACATGTATCCGCAGAAGATGGTGAACACACTACGCTGTTAACGTCAAATGACATAAATTACGAGACATGTCGACGATGATATTCGAAATTATTTTGGTGTCACATTGTTTCAGAATATAATTCACACTTTCCTGCAGCCGAGCAATTATCTCTATTCGGTTTCCTTCACACAATTATGGTTCTCCTCTCGCATTAACTCTTTCTCTTGTTTTTGGCACGTTCGAAAAGAAACGCGAATCCCTCTGGCTGTGTATTTTAAAATTTGGACCCATTCGAGACAGAGAAAGAGAAAGAAAGAGAGCGGATATACTCGACGATCATAATTCGTAATAATGATAATTATAGCGATGATAATAATAATAATAATAATGATAATAATAATGGAGAACAACGTCGAAACAAAGCAACGATCAAATTTCAAGGCATCGCGTCGAGAGGCTGGAGGAGAGTGAGAGTGAGAGAGTGAGAGTGAGAGAATGAGAGTGAGAGAGAAAGAGCGGGAGAGAGTCAATGATCAATGATGGAGGGATTGGAGAGAGGATTGAATTCAACGTCATTGTACGATTTAACAAATGGCAGATGGTGTATAATAATTGGCGTTTCTTTTTGGCGAACGTGAATAGGTAATTAGAAACTACATCCATGCGAATGATAGTAAAAACGAAACGTATGGATGGAATTTTGACAAAATGGCACTATAGTGCGTAATACGCTGGATATTTTGAAAATTAATTAATAATATTATGGACTACTAAAACGTTAGTAATTGAATAAATATAAGCCATGATGATGAATTCATCTGTTTTTCTTTTTCCTTTTGTTTACTGGACTTAACAACGGTTAATTTCTATTAATTTATTACGCACCCCATTCGCAAAGGCTTTGGAGTGAGTGCTAATTAGGTCGAACGAATCATCAGTGGGTTTGGTGTCACATGCAAGACCTGGTTAGATATTGAGAGTGGACGTGACTTTTAGTTAATAATTGTTTCAGCATAAGTAGCTACCTATATGATTAGGTCAACTTTTTTTATGTAGTAAAAAGTATGAAATATACACCTAAATATTCCTTTATCGACGTCCAGGTAAATATGTCAAAAATTTGCCCTTTAAGTGTAAAATATGTCAAAATATTTCCTGAAGTGATATGGGTATTAAAATGCAAGATTTTTAAAGCTGAATGATATAAACGCAATATTCAGGGATGAATATTAATAAACAATGAAGAGAAGAAGTAAATTAAAAACAGAAATATTTTTTGAAAATTAATTTTTTTTTTTTAACAAAGCAATGATGTGGTATGCGAGGGGGGTCACAAACGGCCACCACTACCCGCAAGGCCAACCATTATTTTTATACTACCATTGACACAGTTCCAGGACTTCGGTAAAACCACCTACACTGGATGGTGGCCACAGAATTACCACCACCCAACCCAGAATAGCCTGCCAGGTGTCCGTGGACTCAAATTTAGACCATGTAAGGGGACCATTTTATTATATCCCCGTGCTAAAGGCTATTCCCTACATCGCGGTCAAAACAACACAGAAACCATAGGACTAAGAATTAAAAACTGTATGTACCTTTTTTACCCCTTTGCCATAATAAAGTTAACACATCATATTTAAAAATTCAATGTATTATAAAAAGGAAAAATACACGGATATTTCATACCAGCAAAATATTTTAAATTCATTCATAACATGAAATGTCGTCTAAAATTAGTATATATATATAATATCATTAAAAGAAACGCTTGTATAAAATTGAACATCCAAAATAGAAGTAGTAAGAAGTGACTAGAGAAGAAAATTTGAAGCCCGGATTCAAAAGCAGTCCGTCTGCGGAAGTTAAAGGGGATGAAAAAAAAGGTAAAAATTATATTAATGGTGTGCCTGAGGGTCAAGGTAACAAAGGACAGGAAGTGGAGGGTTAAAAATATACGTAGATACGGAACAGAAGTTCGTCCGCGGCAACAGTTTTTAGAAGGAAAAAAAAGGAATAATAGAGTGATGTGACGAGTATGATGGATGTGGTGGATGATAAGAAAAAATATGGAAAGAGAAGAATGGTAATAGACAGGAAAAATTATGAAATTATGAAATGAGTTGACATGAAATAGGAAAAGAAAAGAGAACCAGTCCGCAGAAGTTTATGCATAGGTAGAAAAAGTTTCTATTTGATGGAATTGTGTTAGGGAAGCAAGATTACTTCTAGGCTACGAGAGAAAGAAAAAGGTACAGGCTGTAAAATAAATCGGCGGACTATTTGAATCACGGGGCGTTCAAAAAGTGAAATTTATTTTATTTATAATTTTTAATTTTAATTAGTATTTGAATATATAGCCGCATGTGTCAATGAGATAATGGATAACATTCAGAGGTTTCAAGTTCAATAATAAATCTTAGGCTTCTGGCTTCTGGCTTGCTCTAGAGAATACTGTTTCAGTTTTTAGCTTTTGGATGAGCCAATTTTTTTTGTACTAAAATTCGTAAACATGTAACGATATAACACGAAATAGACTTAAAATTTATAAATATAATTTTATAATAAAAAAGAATAACGATGAATATTGTGATAGAGAAGATTAAAATCCAAAAGCCGGGGAAAAGATAAGGGTTACAGCTGGATTTCACCTTGAAAAAATTAAAGCTTAGGCTTTCAGCTTAAAGCTGAGGGCAGCAGAAGAACAGATTTTTTTCGGCATTCAGCTTTTGGCTTTCAGTTAGTTTTATAGCCCTAAAAACATCATCAAATATTTATATTTTTCAATGTTTACTTTGCTAAATAACAAAATATTCTTCAAAATGCCGAAGAAAAGAACGGCCAAATATTTCCAAATAATATCCAAATAAGTAATATGTCCAAAAATTACCAAATTATATACTTTTATGATTTTCATGGTAAAATATGTCGAAGCTCAAATTAAACAGAATTTTATGAATCGAGAAAATATTGCGGATATACCAATTTGGAGCCGTATAGGAAAAAGTATGTAAAAATGTAAATAAATTTGCCCTATATAACATTCGATATGTAGAAATGTTTTGTGTTTCTTTCTTTTGGGTGACTTATCATCCCCATTGCTATCAATCTTCTTCCATACCTAAGTTTGAATCAATCACCAAGTATAGAATTGATATTGGAGAGTGTTTCCAGCAAAGATCACTGAAAAGGAACCTAATTTACAGTTACAAATTTTACATTCCCGCCTCCTGTTTTATCAACGATGAACCCACTGACAAATTTGTCTTATCCTCGGTATTCGAATTTGTCTCGTATTTTCCTCTCGTACTTTGGTATCCACGTTTCGTTGCAGATCTAAGATATTCCGTGTACACAGAGAAAAAATCATACATGCTACCGAATTCGAAAAAATGCATTTTTATGGGCGGATATGTGCGAATAATACGGATCAGGCGATTTATTCACTTCATCTAACCCTCATTTACCATCGAAACTGAATAAAAATCTCGTTTACTTCGAATGCATATTCATTTTTCACGTTTTCGAAAACGATGTCAAGGTCGCAATTTTAAATAATTTCCGCCGGATTCGAATAAGTTGTACGTCCGATGCAATTTGAAATTGTCATTCAAGGAACGAAAATAAGCAACACGAATGGTGCAGAAAACAGGAAAGAATAAAAACGTTGTTCGTCTAAAAATGAAAATTTTTCATCTATATTATAGGGATCAGAGAATGAAGAAAAAGAGACGAAATTTTTCGAACAAAAAGTAATCCGTATGCGAACAGAACTTTTTTTTTTTTTACTAAAATTTTTCACCATTTGGTCTTTTCGAACGATTGAACCTGATAAACATTACATATCGTACGGTTCTTTTTTTCGTGACTGTTTATGTTTAACTTCGTCTTGTTCGAGTTTTAGAGGTAAAAATCATTGTGTGAATACTAAAATTCGAGTGGAAAAAAACGAAATGAAAAAAAAGTGAGTATTGTTGATAATTGAAAAATCGTTTAATTCACGCGTGACAAATACCTACGTGGTGAGAATTCGTATTTTGCTTTTTGTTGGTGGTTTAATATTCGCAAAATGGGCAGCCCGGAGGGAGGAGGGTGGCTTAACTGAGATGAAAAATAGGTGAACTTGAACGAGGATTTAGCCAACAATATAGTACGTTAGTTGATTATAGATTAAAAAAATCTATAATTCGTCGTAATTTTTTGTTGAAAAATTTTTGTATGGCTAAGAAAAAACAGTGTTGATACTCACGGCGGTTGATTCTAAAAAGAATCAGTCAATCGAATGATTCCATTTGAGCAGGATTGGTGGTCGCTGATTTGAGCATCTAGAAAAAATCAGCATAACAAGATGGTCATTAGAAAGGTACAATTTTATTTTTCGGTTAAATGCGAAAAAGTGAAGTACACGATTTCTGTCCATCAAAAATAATTTGAGGAGACCAGTCTAATAATGCAATCGAATACTGTGTATAATAAGTTTACGTTAAAAACGAGTTTTTAAAAAATATACCTAAGCTTTTATTTATTTATTTGTTTTTGGCTTTAGCTTCGTACAAAATAAATAATTTCGTGGAGGAGGGTTGGCTACATTATTGGTATATTTTAAAATCAAAGCAGTGATTAGAATAAAAGCTTATAACATTGGACAAAATCAAGAAATGCGATGAAAAATACCGATATTTTCTCCACTCCTAATTTCCCACTAATATTAAATGATGGATACTATGATAATTTGTCTATATTGTTAATTTATGATAAAATCTTCAAGATCCATAGACATCAAAACTTACAAACGCTGGGAGAGTTGTGTTGGAATATTTCAATCTTATTGTAATCTCAAAATTTTAGCGGTAAGACGTGATAAAAATATGAGTAAAACGTATCGATAACACCGAGGAAAATATCGATATTTCTATCTATATTTCAAGAAGTATATCGATAGGTATTGATACGAATTCATATATTTCGCATCACTCAGGGGAAACTTGTTTAATTTCATCAGCTGTTGGTCTCTTAAGTATCTTTATATCCAATAAAATTTTTTATGGGATAAAAATACGAGAATACTAGTAAATATCTCGATAGATAACATTCAGGTTACAATAATATATGCCTACACCATACGAAAATAATAAGTAGGTAATGATTTCAATTTGATCCAAATATTTTTAGCAGCAGCTAATTTTTGTATGTACTGTGAAAACCTCTTTACCTTCCTGATGACCCATCATTATCACAGTCAATGTAAATGTGAAATCTGACGAGCAGAAATTTTATTTTTATTTTATGTAAATAAGATCATATTTGCAATGGTAGTCTCAATGGACGATGAGTGTAGGTAACTGGATAACGAATCCTTTTGCTAATATTTCTAGTGTATTTAACAAAATTTTAAATCATACTCACGAATTCTCAATCAGTTTCATTCTTCATTTTATCTAAGATTCCCTATCATCTGCAGAATTTTGGTAAACTACTTATATACTTCATTTTTTGTACCATATTCAGTTGGTTTACTCATTATCTTTCATCCTTTATTCTTTCATATTTTTTTACAAGGTGAATTTGTAAAGAAAGTGTGTATTTTTGTATTCTCTTCTATCTTCTCCCGATTTCTACAGGTCAATCACACTCTATTTTTAAAAAGGGGGAAAGATGCACATATAAGAATCCTTTAATTGCCAAATATTACCAAATTCTGCAGTTCAAGTACGTTAACCTGGTGCTTACTTTTATGTTGATACGTTTAAGTACTGATCATAAATATGGGAACAGTGGGAATTTGGTTAGTATATCTGTGTTTTCTTGTATGAGAGAGAGAAAATTGGGGCATACGCGGCTCTTTCAGACTTTCTACTTCTCTTAGATCTATATGATTTTTGCTTCTCCTCTTTTTCTAATAAAATTTCTTCTCAAATACGTAGTCCCTATTTCCTGCACAACACGGTGATTGGGTGACTCACTGTGGGCCAATACCTGATGCTGGTACTTGTACTTTATCTTCCATCCCACTCAGATTATTATGAAATTATTTTCATACTGTGAGTCTCTTTTTTTCCTAATTGATACACAAACACCTATTTGCTGCATCTTCTTTTTCCTTCTTTTAAATTTTTCATATCTTCTAAATTCCAATCATTAAGGTTATTGCAAATACATGGAACTCCATTGTATTTGACCATTTGATCCACTGAATCCCTTTAGTTTCATTGCCTATATAAAATTGTTTTAGGCATATTTTTCACTTCTTTCATTAGCTTATATTACGAGCAAAATGTGTGATTAATGATGCGTAAAATCATACTCAAGCCTTTGTGGATCTAGGGAATAGAATTACTGGGGACAACCATCAAACATAACCAAGAAATCTGACAGAGTGATTCTAAAATTAAACTCTTGGAACCATCATTGGAGGATGGTAGTTCATTCAAAATGGCCATCATATGCAGACCTGGCCACAATCAAAATATGCAGAGTGTTAAAGTACATCAGAATAGCGAAAAATTTTGTCTGAGACTTCAGATCATTCGATCAACTTGGCAGTTAAGTGATTTACTCGATAAAAGTCACTGAGAATATGGCTGAAAGTAACAAAAAAATATATCATGGCTTTTTTTTTAGAAGTTAAATTAACCTATATCACCTACTACCTGCCTGTTGTGTGAGATTTGCTTGATGGATGCTTAGGATCTTTGATCCTAACCTTGAGCTTAGTGTTCACGGACATATTACAAAAAAAATATGAAAATATAAAATTCTCCCCATTTTGGCCCCATGAGGATCGAAGGAAGGGTCTAATGATAAAATTAACACCAAATTCGAATTCAGCGTCTTAAAAAACATGTCCGGTGAGATATTACGCAATAAAATATGAAAATAAAAAATTCTCCCTTTCTTAGGTCCTATGGTGGTTGACAAATGGGTTAAATGATTAAATGAACATCAAATTCGAATTCGGCGCCTCAAAAAACATGCTTGATGGTGAAAATTTAAAAATCATGAAAAGGCCACTAAATGAAGCAATAATAAGTTTTGCATAATGTTTTTCCTCTGTTCGTTTTATATATACGCTGCGCTATTAATCCAGCCTTCATCGATTTTCCTTTATCAAAAAGTTTTCCGAAGTGATAAAATAATAAAACTAAGCCTAGAACCTTTTCAGGTTCATGAAGAATGCACGTACGAAAATTCATCAACATTGGTTTGGTAGATTCTGAGATTACTCTTAACATATACTTTTTCAAATTTTTCTCTTTATACGTTAGTATTAGAAATATAGATTTAACCATCCAGTATGGTCAATTTCCAGAAAAAAGGGAACCCACTACATTAGGGTCTAAAATAATCGCAAATATCGATAGCCTTAAGGGTTGAACTGCTAGAATTCGTAATTAAGTAATTATAATATTATTTGAAAAAATAAAAATATTAAAAAATAAAAAAAACCCTGAATACATAGTCCCCGTTTGGTACTTGAGCTCTCTTTCTTTTTTGCTTACTTCGAGATAGGACTAAATTATTCCAATTTGAGTCACACCGAGACCCAGTTCTATAATGAACGTGAAGCCCTATCGATGCAAGTCCGGCGAGACATCATTTCGTATCCTACAGCTGATAAATTAATTTATTGATATTTATGTTAAATTTGAGAAACTACAATAGTCTTAGATACTTTCATTAATTTTATAAAGTTTTTTCATTGTTTCACTTGAAATCTTTTTTCGCCTAATAGATTGAAGGACTAAAGAAACAAAATTTTATTGGGACAGTCAATACCACCAAAGTTATCGAATGGAATCGCAAGAAAATCATTGTTTGTAAATAGCTAAAATTTTGCTAAAACATTAACATATTACGTTCGTTATAGATTCTGTGAAAGTTTCGCTAAAGTTACACCATATTAATTCTCGAAATATAGTTGAAAGTTTGAAAGTGTTATGCAATTCAAATTTTGAACACAAAATGGCTTATTTCCGTACTTGTATCTATCTCTGGTGAGCCTAAGCATCTAATGAAATTGACACCCATATTCACGAATATCAATTTAACCCCCTTTAACTTCAATCTCACTTTAAAAAGATTTCTCACACAATTTTGTACTTAAGAATGCGGTGACATTGTACTCTCTTACGAGGTTTCTCTCGTAAAAACACAATGTTACCACATTGTTCCACGTAAAATTGTATAGTGAGTCGTTTTAAAGTGAAGTTTAAGTAAGGGGAGGTTAAATTGACGTTCGTAAATATGGCTGCCCGTCATTCGATTTCCAGTATAATCACTTCATAATAAGAGGAGTTGGAGAATTTTTGGAATGATTTCCTTATCATGTTCGTGCATAAAATGATCGAATTATTATTCTCCGCAGCAACAAAGTCGTAGTTAAGGGGAGGCTCTAACCCGTCGATAAAAATAAAATAGTTTGAAATCTAAAAATTATGTGTCTATGTCGATAGTGATGATCTTGCGGTCAGATGGGACGATATAGAGCGTATGCAACTCCCTTCTCCATAAGATGAAGTTTTATGCTACGGTTAGATAAGCTGTTTCTGAAAGGGTATTCAAGAGTCTCGTAAGTCTCGTCTGTCTGAAGGAAAAAATTACTAAATTACTCCCATCAAAAATTGAAGTATCAGCTAAAATTTTACGTTACATACATACAATTTTTGTATTTTAATCTTTCAACAATTAGCATATCCAAAATGATTTGAATTGGTTCTGCATCAGAGGGAAGCAATGTCAGTTGAAATTTCTGATCGATTTAAACGACATAAATTAACATTGACGCTGACTGTTTAATTTACATCTTGTGTGCGGATGCGTGTGGGTGTGTGCGCGTGAGTATGTATGTATGTGTGTATGTATGTATGTATGTATGTATGTATGTACGTATGTATGTACGTATGTATGTACGTATGTATATATATATGTATGTATGTATGTATGTATGTATGTACGTATGTATATATGTATGCGTGCGTACGTGTATGTGTGTGTGTAGTTCAAATTGTTTAGAATTTTTTTTTGCTTATATTTTGACACAAAATTCACCGTCGTCGTCGTTATCGTCGCCCTAAATTTTGCGGACGCCCAAGGAGCCTTGAAATTTAACGAGTTCGGTAAAATGAACCTTTTTTTTTTCCACTCTCTGTTTTGATTTTCGACGATGCGATGGCTTCAATATTTCTACTTTTAATCTAAATAGGATTCGTAAGCGCTGAACTGGAATCTACTCAAATGAGCCAGAAAACTGTGTTCGCATTTATACACGGATAATAGGCATTCGTCCCTCCCCCTCATTTTCAAACGTTCGCCGCCCCGCGAATGTTTTACGCACGATAGAAACGAGGCGTAAGTCCATTTGTGGTGTTTTAAAAGTCAGATTTAAGTCGAGTGTAAACTTCATTCGCTAAATTGAAGTTTTAATTAAGAACTTTTCGTGCTCCAGCCTATTTACACTCACTCTTCTCCTTCATTTTCGCTGCGTTTAAATACTCGAAAATAGGATGGAACTTATCATATCAAAAAGTTGGTTCGTTGGTAATGTCTGTTGACAAATCTTGTTTTTTTTTTGTTTTTTTTTTTATGTAGGCTTACGTACATCTACACTGACAAAGGTTTTCTTTTATTTTCTTTTTTTTATTTTTTTGTAGCAAACTACTAAACAAACTTTGTTCTTTTATTATTTAGTGACTGACTGTTTCAGCGTTATGTTCATCTTGAATGGCAATGGGTTCAATAACTTAGATTCGTATTTAAGCTACCGTCATTTTGTTGTAATCTAATAACTTGAAAATGTAACCTTATGTGTTGTATGGGGAGAATATTAAGAACCATTTTTTTCTCACTTTAAGCATTCCGCTTTGTACTTTAGAAGTTCAACGATCTTTCCATTGAACAGCTTCAACGGTGAAAAATACTTTTTGCAACACCCTTCCCACTTGGTGGAACATAAAGTAGCGAATTTCGATATGAAGTCAAAAAATTATCTTCTGCATATGCGCACTTGAAACTTGAATTTCTCGCACATCTCGATGAATTTCTCGCACAGGTTGATTAATTTGGCGCACGGGCTGGCTAATTTCTCTGTTTTTATCATTTCTCGCTAGGACCTAAGTACCGTATTTTTCACAAACATTCTAAAAACACGCAAATTGCGAAAAATTCAAACAAAAACTTTTTGGTTTTAAAAAAATAAAATTATTAATTATGAAAAAAATAAAAAAATCATCGCCATTTTTTGGGGGACAGCGGGTAGGGGATTGTTGCAAAAAATAGTGTGTGACACACGTGCAAAGTAGGTGATTGATACCGGTGTGATTTTCCGTCCTCGCCTTTGGCTAGTGCTGCAAAATTCATACTTTTATCAAAATCACGTACTTTTTGCATTTATATCAAAAATAATTATTTTGCAACACCTATTTATAAACTCCATTTTTGGAAGCACGTTGATGATGTACTAGGCAGACAATTTTGGAACCATTTGGGACCGATGTATAAAGTAATTATACACCCAGTCTTTACATCAACTTGGGCGCATGCGCCATTTTATACACTGGTTTTACTACTGCTGCACTTAGCCTACGTCATTTTCTTTATTTTTCTTATTTTTTTTTAATTTTATTTTTTCATAAAAGTTTTTCCTTATGGGGGTTTTCAGTACCAAATACGCACAGCTTTGGCGGCACAGAATGTTAAACAAAGTTGACTTTTCGTTGAAGATGATGATGGTTAAAGATCTTTGTCACAATTTTGTACCACAGCGCATATAGAGAGTTGGATTTTGTTTCTATGAAGTAAAACTTCAGATTTAATTTGAATAAGCTGAATGGAAATATATACAATTTTACAAAAGTATTGGGGAAAATTGGTATTCTTGCTAGCCCTTAGAATGGAAAAACTTTTTTGGGGCAGTAAAAATATAAGAAAACTATAAGTTTAGGGCATTTAGCATCACAATATGCTAACTAGATTAAATAAATATGGATTAAATCCTTATGGGAAGATATAGAAATGTTGACTGGAGTTAACTCCAGTTGTCATTGTCAGGTTGATTCATTTGCGCTATTACTCCGTTTTGTATGAAAATGTGGAAGGAAAGATGCACATTACACACAGGATCCCAACTGTGAGATAATAAGAGCAGGTAGTACAATTCATCGTTGTCTTAAAGATGACGTAATAATGTTTTTTGAGTTGGTAATGAATACCATTTTCAACGGTGTTCATTAATGTAATTAAACCTCGTGCACACTGTGATAGTCTATTAAGATAGTTGATATCATGCTAGTGAATTATCACGGTGTAGTCAGTCACTAGTACGAGAGTACTCTACACTATCACACAGACATGATAGCTAGCCGTACACATATTATCTATTCCCATTCACAAAATATTTGCATTACTGCAGTTTCAGATATATTCAGAAGGAAGGCAGCATTAAGTTTGGAAACTATTGTTACCTAACTATTGAAACAGAGATAAATCTGGATTAAATTTGAGTTCTTTCGCAAAAGCGTTGAAAATGTGAAATCAGGCTGTGTGATGAATAGGAACCTACATTAATAAGAAATCTTTCAACGATCCTCATTCTTATTCATGGTGTTTATTTTACTGAAATGAAACAAACGCCTAATTTTTGTGGGTTAAAACTTACCAAAAAAGGTCGAGAATGTGAGAAAACATTTTTGAGTGTACAGCTACTGACGGGCTACCTACGTGATGTTAGAAATTTCGCCTTGCCTTTAAAATTTTTCTTTTGTTTTCGTCAATTTTTCGTCGAAATTTTGTAACAGGGTTGTTATTTTTAATTAGGCTTAAAGTATGAAAAAAAAAAAAAAAGAAAAGAAAATGCGAAAACTGAATGTGTATCTTTAATTCCAATTTCATGTTTTTCTTTAGGTGGACTATCATTTGCATAATTTGATGGGCTAAATAATCCTACGCAATTAATATTGTTAAAATATTGATGAAAAAATTGATGATATACACGAGTGAAAATCTTCGTACAGTCGACGTTGGTTACGAATGGTCTTATGGTTAAAAGTATTTCGATTAAAGTTTCCGAATATCTTAAAAGAAGCCCGTATACAAAGAGGATTGGTTTAGGAGGGTTGATGCAACGTGACATGTGAAAATAATCTTCTCCGCTTTCGATAAGGCTATCTACGAACTTGCCCGAAAAATTTGTACATATAGCTATTGGAAAAACGCTACTAGGTATTCACATTTATACACAAAGTCAGATTTATAAACCACAGAAATGTTTATTTTGGCGAAAAAGTGATATATTGAGTAAAGAAATTAATTATATTTAAGTTGTGTATCCCCGTATAATTCACCATAAAAATTGTAAGCATAACGAAAAAAATTTGCAAAATTACAGGTATTTCTACTGAGAGAATTGAACAGACTATAGCAATACGAGACAAAAAATGCTGCAGTTAATCTAATTACCAACTGTGGGGATTCACCAGTATGAGGGATAGGGGCTCAGACCCCTCAACGACAGTCGCCGCCCCAAAATGACTGGCAAATATTCGTCCTCACGATGTAAAACACACACGAATTATGTTCGATCGTAATTACCTGCAAGTAGGTACATGTAGGTAATGTACAAGTACCAAATCATGACATATCTCAACAATAGAATGATCTCACAATCCGTACACGAACTGGCCAACCATCTCTTATCACAATAGGGGATGATGTAACCGGGCTGTTCTCACTAACGTACATATTTCTTACATACGTGTGTTTGTGTGCGTGTAAATAAGCCAGTATAAGAACCGTCCAAACAGGCTCTAAAATCGCCAGTGTTTGCCTTGGTTTTGGCTTACCCATACGTAATATATGAAGTGGCTGAACACGCTTAAATTCTGTTGAATTTACCTTCTGGTGAGAATACTTTCTCACAACAAGGTATTCCATACCAACGTTAGTTTTAAATTAAATTAAGAAACTTTCTCGAAAATCGATTGAACCAAAAATGAGCATTTAAAAGCGATGTCAAATAGAATTTTTGGAATTATTTTCAATAAAAAAAAATTGCCTTTATAATTTTTTTCATTCGAAGAAATTCACTGTTGCATGAATCATTTGTCAAAAAATTTTATCAAAAATGTTTTGAAAATAAATTTTTTTTCTAATTCAAATATGAATTAAGATATCTATCCATAAACAGAATTTTAATTCACCTACTTAATTTAGATACCAACCAACCGTAGATTTGAAAATCTGCTTGATTTAGAATATGACGATAATTTAAATGTTTTTTAAAGCATTACTCTTGCCTGTTAATAAAAATTGAACATAATAAAATTTTTCATTTTCAAATTTTCAAACTCTGAAGGCCAATTTTGACTACTGGTTTTAAAAGAAACCCTATTTTCGTAAAATCATAATGAATACTATCGTATTGTTCGTATAATATGATACAAATTTAGTTTTTTTGCAGGCTTTCATAAAACGAAAATATTCTAATTAAAATTGTGCTGACAGAGATTCAGCCATAGAGGCACAAAATAAGTTCCACCAATGAGGATTAGGACGTAATTATCATTTGATAGAGGCATAAGGGTTGAACAGTCGTTAAGTGCAAATTAGTTATGAACATAAAGAAAGCTTGAATCTCTTTTTATGAAAACCGTTTCAGCGGTTTGGCCACGGGGGCTACAGAACTTTTCCATCAATAGGGTTTATTAAAACGTACGTATATCATTCGATAGAGGTAAAATTTCGTTAACTATTAGTTTTGAACGGAATGAAAGCTTGTATCGATTTTGGCGAAAATTGGTTAAACATATTATATTAGCCGTGAGGGCTGAAAACATTTCCACCAAGGGGGATTCATACTTACGTAATAATTGTCGTTTAATGAGTAGGGCTAAAACATGGTAATTAGTTTTAACATAGTAATGAAAGCTGGTAGAACTTTTAATTAAAATCGGTCAATTGGTTTGTACGTGGGGGCTGAAGAAATTTCCACCAATGGGAGTCGGGGTGTAACTTTAATTTAATAGAGCTGAAAGTTGTTTTTTTTTCTTAATTTTGATTTCTGATTTTTGTTAAATGAAAAAAAAAAAAATTATTTCTATTTTGAAAAACCTACTTTTTTATGGAAATTTACTGCGCTAGAGTTTTTTTTGTTTTTAGGAGTTGCTTAAGTATACCTTGTATAAGATTTTGGACTGATTGTGCTGTCTTTCCCGGTTTTAAATAACTTGTACTTCTTTATATTCTACAAGACCCATTTGGCTTGGGAGACGATTCATGGACACTCTGTATACATATTTTGTTTTTTAAAGATGTACTTACCTAAGTCATTAAAATGTACCTAATAAAAAAAATATTTTTTTAGCTTAACTAATTATGGATTGTTTCTCCATAATGTCGATTTCGTTCGAGATGAGGTTTCTCTATTCTTTTTTTTCATTAATTGTATTACGAAACGTTTCATCTCTTAACATACGTTGGCTGAAAAAAAACAACGCATTTCACACGTTCAAGAAATTTTCACTCCAGTCATTTTTTAGTTTTCTCCTTTTTATTAAAATGATTTGTGTTTGATTTTCTGACTTCATTTTCCTATTTTTTTGGTAATTTTTTTTTCTTCCTTCTTTTTTATTAATTTTTGTCTTTATAAAAGGTTCAGGATGATTGACTCGGTCGAAACTAATTTAGCACACGTAGAATCGGAGTTTTAAATCGTCTGTTGACATCTAAAATTACAATAGATCTTTTTCAACAAAGATAATCATTATCTAGAGCGAACGTTTGGGTTCATTGTATACCTAATTACACCCCTGCTTGGTTTAATGAGGTAGTTGTTCCATCAGTTTAAAATCAACTGACATGAATTCGTCGTTGAAGATAAAAAAAAACCATGTTAGACGATCAATGAAAGTAGTTGTCAGATTTTACGAATGAGGTGTTATGTATAAGTATTAAGAAGAAAAATAAATTTTATTTTTTATTATCTGGTGTCGATACATTATATTCAAGAGAAGATTTTAGGTTTAGAACGTAAGTATTCGGATTCTGACCATTTCCTACTTTATAATCAGTTTCATGACAAATTTTCAGTTTTTTTTTTTTTTTTTTTTTTTTGTGAGGAAGAAGAGTGGTGGAGAGTACATCTACCTAACTAATTAAAAATGCTGAGATTGAAAAATACAATTTGAACAAGCTGAATTCGAATCATCAGCTCAAATTGGTTCGTAGTTTGAAAGAGAAAGAAATACGAGATTAAAAGTTTTTAGTAGAAAGATAACAGAATGTTTATTTCTTAAGAACAATGGACATCGTTTCGAAGCGAAGATAAGATTAAATTTAAAAGATGAAGATATTTTTTATTTCATTGTTGAGGTGAAATATAAGCATCGAAATATTGACCATTATTTTAGGCATAACCAGCCCTAAGACATTTATGTTGTTATGTTGCTAGTTTAATGGATGTTAATAATGCAGAAACGCCACTATAATTATGCGACACAAGGGCGCAGATTTCCATCGTTAGAGGGGGTTCGGTTAACATATTCTCCGCTGTCTCTTCTCCCCTATCCGACTGAAATAACAACACCACCGATAAATACCCAATACTGTTTTGTAAAGATTTTTCTTGTCAATGCTAAGGAAAAGGGTACAGACGGCAAGGACTCCTCCTTATCAACTACATTCCCAAATTTCCTGCCATTGAGTCAAAAGAAATGAACCAAAGAAAAGTGAAAAAATCTCATACAATAATTCTTGTAATTCTATGACCTTTATTATCCTCCTTTTTAAATTCAAATATATTTTTTCTTCTCCAGAAAATATCGAATTTTAGAATACCGTTTTCATTTCATGGCTCCTTTGTAAAATTATGTCAAGCACAAATTTTTGATTAACCTATTGTCTGTTTGAAATATCAGAAAAAGATAATTAAAATATTTAGGGTGCTCTCTAAAAACTTGATGATTTTGTTTTGTTCGGTTTTTTTCTTAGTGGAGAAAGGAAGAGAGCGAAAGAGTTAGAGAGATAGAGAGAGAGGAAGGTAGAGAAAGAGAGAGTTAGAATTGAATGAATATCGTCAAAGGACTTTAGAATCAAGATTTAATCAGAAAAGTAATGAATTTTTCTTTGTAATTTCATTAGATTTGTTTTTCTACCATCATAAATAAAATTATATGAACGTGCTTCTATTTATTTTCTTCGAGATTTACTGATTTAGTAATAAAATAAGTAAGACTATTTAATATTTTTGGTTTTACTGTATGTTGGACTATACTTACGTTTTTTCATTGGAAACAATGAATAATTGCCTTTAAATTACTGTGAAATACAAGTATTAGAGGAAAAGCAGAAAAATACAATGTAATACAATATTGCTTGGTAAGTAGTCTTCAGTTTGTCTGTTCTCCTTCTGTGAAAGATTTACATCGTGAGTAGTAAAAACTAAATTTTTATTTTTGGTACTTAATTGAGTAATTATTGAACATGGAAATGAAAATTTCTCTGTCTATTGTGGAAGGATCAATATTACGATTTTCACATTTTTTAAGCTTGTTTAAAGTTTTATGTAATATTGATTTTAATAGATACAAGTTAAAATTATAATTAATGACCGTTTGTGGCATTAACTAATCCTGTTTCCAATTATTGTGTAGGTACCTGTATTGAAAACATATTTTTCGATGCGAGGGAATTCTTTCAAATTTTTGTTGCAAGGTGTGAAACTGCGTAAAATTATATTCATTCCTTTGGAATTTTGAAAAAAGTAAATTACATTTCGCTAACCATAATCTGTTTTACTTTATAAAGGTCAAAAATAACCGAATTCTTGCATTGAGACAGTGATCTGTGATAATTGCGAGTTTGCTACTTCAAATTTAAAAACAGATTTAAACTATAATGCAATTGCTACCATAACCCAAAAATGTGCTCTACTACAATCAAGTTGCACTGGACATAAATGTGTGAAAATGACATGGAAAAGCCACAAAAAGCCAGTAAGCAGCGTACATGCGACGTACATGCGACGTACAACTCTTAGTAGTGATAAATATATTATGATGAAATAATGGACGAAGAAAGTTTTCCATATATAAACGGTGAAATCGATTCGCTCAAATTTCACATGATTGTCACATCTAATAAAATTGGGTCTAATACAAGCGTCAACTTTTTAAATTGTTTGTGTGTGCACGATGTTGGTGAAAAAAACAACTGTTGACCTCGACCCTCATTGATATTAATGGTGACAGAATTTGTTTTGACCCCTTTCCCTCTATTTAGCCTAAATTATAGCTTGGCAATGCAAATTTCCTTGTGGGTGCAGTTCCACCCACGCATGTATGGAAGTCGGCGTACGTAGGGCTCAAATTCTGCATCATTGGTTTATCACGTATTATTATGACGAGTAGGCTTAACATAACTCTGGAGTTCCAAACCGTCACAGGGACGGGTGGGTACACTAAAATATTTTTATCAAAATTTATTTGTTAATTATTCTTTTAGACCATCTTTAGATTCGCCAAATAATTTTCCGAGTGATCCTTTTCAATGTGTATAATGTACAAAACTGACTGACCGATTTTTATTTCTATGACCTGGTTTTCTTTAATGAGAATCATGGTTTTGGGTTCAAATTCCATGTCAGCATGTGTTTCTGGTGTGTAAAGCTTAATAATGTTGCAGTGACGAAAAATTCTAACAGAAATGCCGCATATATGTTAAGTGGATGGCATAAATGTGAAATTAATAATTTTTCGATAGAAAGACATCGATGAAAAATGTACTTAAAATTATTCAGATTACATACTAATATACTATGTTATTCATTAACGATGTTGAATAAATTAATTATAAGGTTTATTGTGTCTATTATGAATCATCGACTTATTTAGGTAAACTATTGTTGAACCACAAACGAGTATTATATCAGATATCGGACATGTTAATTAAGGTGGGATGAAGAAAAGTAGTGTTTTTCCAATTAAGCGTCGGTATTATTATATTTTATTTTCGCTTCTGGCCACCCAGTCTCCCTGGAGAAATTTCTCTACTCCGGTTAGTTCATTTTGATTACCATTTGGCGATAATTTAGCATCCAGATGTAAAATTATCGTCCACCGTAATGATTATTTCCTTTCGGATGTACATCGAAGAAGAGGTTGGAAATTATTTACAAAAGTAGGAATCTATACACGAGTCTCATTTTCATTTCGAGCTTCAGCCCTTTTTTTTCTTCTTTTAATTTTTTCTTTTCACTTCCGTATTTTGACAAACGAGTTAATAAATCAAATTAGCGGAAATGGCGAATGTAATTAAAGTGAAAAGTTAATGCGAATTGAAATGTCTGTCTTCTGTTCCAGATAAAGCTATTTTTCAACCCTTCCGAAAGTTTGTGAAAAGGTTTCAACGATTTTTTCACTCCAAAATCATTTCTTAATTTGTTTTCCTAACGTAAATGAAAGCGTTTTCTTTATAGTGCTTCACATCAGCTTCTGCCACCCGGTCTCCCTCGAACTGTATCTCTGCACAATCTATTGTGCACATTTTTAATGTCGATAATTAAAACTAATTTATGCTACAAATATGGTAATATTTGTCACCTAAAGTGATCTAAAAGGAGTTTTATCGGTTAAAAAAAGTCTTTGTTGTTTTTATACGTTTTTCTTCGATCTGCATTTTAAAAGAAAAATTTGGTTGTAGTCGAATTTTTTACGAGCCACTATTTGTAAAACTACATAATGTTGTAGGCTTACGTCTAGCTCCTAATGTTTTCATTTTCTAGATGTTTTGCAACAATTTTAAAATTTGTTTTTCATTCTTTAGCACAGAATATATATTATTTTAAGGTACAGCTTATCTAAAAAGGAACCTAGGTACATGGACTAATATTGTTTGTCTCAAACATCATTATTTTTTATTAGCAGTACATAGTTACGCGAAAGAACACGTAAATTGAAAGAAAAAATGGACGAAGGAAAAGCTGTACAGGGCTAATTTTCCATCCAATTAAAGGCTAATAATACTCGAGAAATAAAAAATTAAAATTACTTTTAATTTTTTTTTTTTTTTTTTTTACGATTTTGATGATGGAAAGATGATTTGATTGACTTATTTGTAGGTTTTTAAAAGCGCATCATCATTTATTCTAAATTTAATTTTCTTTTGATTTAAGAAATTCCGGCTTTTTTTTCGGGCTCATTCAAATTGTGACGTTGATGGATATTTTCTTTCGACTTGAAATTGTTTTTCTTCTTTTTTATTTTTCAAGTTAAACTGAAAGTTTTATCTTTTTTTTTTTTTTAGACGTAGGCTTTATTTTTGAATGTTGAAAGCGAATCCCCCTCTTCACATTGAGGAGACTTTTGAGCGACAATCTTATTTTGATTAATAATATTGCGTTACATATATGTATTTAGCATATTATCTGAGGCTTTGTTCGAGTATGGCGATTTATGCGACTAAGTAAATGGCAAACCTCTTTTTATTTCTGGTATAATGTGTGTACCCAAGTTAGAAAACTGTTAGAAATTTATTCATTTTTGCGCTGCTATGCCGGGGTGGCCGCACATGCGCATTTTTGATTTGACAGCACTCTAAATGATGTACAATCATTCGGGTGACTCACTGAAGCTTTCCTCAACCCCACCCAACTGTGTATTCCTATCACCATATGTGCTGCAATCATGACACTCATATTTGCAGTCGCCATATTTTCGCATCGTTATCACGAATAACTCCGTGGCTATTTTCCAAAAGCTGAAAGTGACTTTTCCGAATTTTTTTAGGTGAATAATAATATCAAAATATGATACGTCTATTGATGATGCATACATAAAAAAAAACTCTCATGGTTAGTTTATTGATGAAAAGCTCTTTTCTCGCTGAGTCAATTCTTCTTATTTCTAAAAATAATTACATTTTGACTGCTTTAAATATGCGACTCAGTGAGGCAAACCAGAGAATATGGTGAAATGACAAAAATTTTCTTTTCACAAACAGCGTTGCGTTTTTCAGCCCCTAAATTGACAAGTGATTTTGAGCAGAAGGAGTTTCCTTGTCAAGTGGTATCAAGTTTGAACTATTTTCTTAAAAATTAGCGACACGAGTAGTAAAGAATTTTTTATGTGTCAAATTGCAATATAATACTCCCACGTACTTAGTTTTGTAACCATGATAGAGGTGGAAATTTAAGCTTAGTTTTGCTGAAATTTGACATTTAGGTAGCTTTTGGCATAATCTCCCATGAGATTACTTTTGCTACAAATTTGAGGAAGTATTTTGCAATTGTGTTTATAGCATGTATCATGTTATAAAATTTTGTGTGTCATTTTACATCATGTTGTAAAATAATACAAAAATTTTGTTTTTTTAAATGTTGCATGTCCCCCTTCGTAATTGACTATCTGGAGCAAAAATCTTCTTATTTTAATCAGAAAGACTTTTTTCTTCTAGTGGTATCAAATTTGAAAAATTATCTTGAAATTTTGTGAAGTAAGAGACAACAAACTTTTCGCATGACAAATTACACTATGTGCCTCTACTTATCATATTTATTCTTCTGGCTGCCAATAAAACAATTATGTATCATGTTTTTAATGAAGATGAATTCGGAATAACAATTTATTTTAATGACGTTAATTGAGAAAAAATTATTGAGAACGGACTATTCAGATTTTGCCACCTCAAAGAGGCACTTTGTCCTACACCTACATATCAATGTTTATCCCTAAATCCCAAATTTGCGGCTTATCAGCTTTTTATAAATAACCACAGAACTAGTTTTCTTGCCTTTGTATGTACATTGGTAAGTAACTCGTGTTTTGTGATTTGATTTTTAATGCTAATATATGTTTCTTTCGCAGACACCAGTTCTGTCCGCACTAGAAAAAATGACTTTAGTTACTTGTTAAAAACACCTCATAATTTCATATGTATGTAATGATTAAAAATGATGTGGCCAGTACCACAGCTTGGAGTTAGCAGTAGGTATGTAATTAGTTTCCGTGATAATGAGAAATTGTGAATTAAAGAAAGATGAAAAATTAGTAAAACCTGTCGTTTCTTCGAGATTTCCATTTGTAACCGTAGGTACCGTGAGTGCCTACTTTTTTTCAACAGTCTGTCATATCTT
The DNA here is from genome assembly GCA_011428145.1 of Ericerus pela. Classification (NCBI taxonomy): domain Eukaryota; kingdom Metazoa; phylum Arthropoda; class Insecta; order Hemiptera; family Coccidae; genus Ericerus; species Ericerus pela. Next base: position 1,138,387 of record WOFM01000483.1, read on the forward strand.
ATTTATTCGCAAACCAACATTAAGTTGTAAGTACCTTATAATAATGTTTTTTAAGATTAAAAATATTGATAAATGTAGGGCACGGTGATTAGCACATGCGCACATCTACAATTAGACCTTATATGTGTGTGAGTCTAGTTTAGTGTTAAATTTAGACTAGTGGTGGTGTGTAGGGATGGCAAAATTATCGATAGTTATCGACAAGAGCCCTATTGGTAAGCCATTGACAACAGAAAAATTATCGATAACTATCGAACAAGTCAGGGTTTACAAAAAAAATTAAAAAAAGCACACAAAAATACTAGAAATTGAAAGAAAATATTGAAAATCAAAGGTTGAAATGTCGAACTCGGAAGTGAGGTTATTTCTTTTAACTCTTCCATAATATATTTGATTGATCCTTGAGAGTTGAATTTGACATTTCCTAGTGTATGTTCCATCACTAAAAACTGATGCTGAAAATTTAATTTTTTTTATGTTTTTCAATACATTTATCCAGGTAATGAACTATGAGAAACTGTCTAATCAACTTTTTATAAAAATCATAATCCATTTTATACCTTTTACACCTTTTATATTATAAAAAATTACTGGGATTGAGATTTTATACTTGAATTACTAATTATAAATAGAAATTAGATTCTTTGGAATTTTGGAAAAACTATCGACAGTTATCGATAGTTATCAACAAGGAATAGTTTGATGTTTGCCATCCCTAGGTGGTGAACCAATAGTCCGTTTGAACCAAAAGTGTGTTTTCCCTACTATATGTAGGGACTGGCCACACAACCTACCAGCGAGTGTAGTAATACACCTGTCACCACTGGTAGAAAGTCGCCACAATAATAATTCTATCAATATGGACATATGGTTTTCAACATGGCGTTAGAGCTAAACTTTCAGATAAAATGATAAGGGAGAAGTCCTAAATTTTACATTCCAACGATGCTGGCTCAGCCAATTAGTAATTAGCGCGTAATTGAACGTGGACCTTTAAATTGATCAAATATCTGCAATTAATACATTTTATTCTGGTGTGGTCTTATTCTCTACACTAAATAAACGTCCATCTTTTGTTCATTGGTGCGAATATTTTCTAATGTAATAACCACTTACACCGTTTTATTGTCATACCTATTTAATCAGTTGTTTAAATATAATTTGGTACACGAAAGAAAAAGTACTCGATTCTTCTGTTGCTTTTAATTGTAACGGTTTTCCTGTGAAAAATTTAACAAAATCAACAATAATTAAAGTACAGGAATATAAAATGTGAAAAAGTGGAACGATACTTCTCATTTGATGGGTCCGTAATAAATTAAACACCGTCGCATCGAACAGGAAAAACGATTTTACAAACTGGTTTCCCAGTAGTAACTCGAAAATTACAGTGTTCCATAAATGCTATAGGTAAGTAATAACATTGGTACCTTTCAAAATCTAATTGGGATTATACAATCAAGTTACAAAACCGTTTATATTGTAAAATATTTTGCGTTATTATAAAAATTCGTAGCATGAAACTGTTCTGTTCGGAAAAAATGGTTGTTCGAATGCATACATAGCTATTGAATAAGAATGAAACTTTGGCCGAATATTACAGTTAGTGAAAATAAACGAATAAATAGATAAAAATGTTATCGTCACCAAACGATCAATAATAATATACCAACGAGACAACTATTTTCACGGGCAATTTGGAAAGAATGAAAACATAGTTTCGATTTCTATCGAGAAGAATGAATGTAGGAATTTGCCTGTAAGGTACATATACCTAGTTAGTTATCTTTTTCAAAAGAAAATAAATAATTTTCATTTAGAAAATTAGCGAGTGAGAAAATGAATAAAATGAATGAAAAAAGCCTTTGAAAGGGAAAGAAAAATAAGTACCTAGAACCACAGGAAATAAATCGAGGTTGTAAGTTGAGCTGTTACTATTAAACGGACAGTAGCTGCGAATAGCTTGGAAAATTCGTGAAAAAGTTTTTCATTATCGATCATTCCATAAGTTAAAGGAAATAGTACCGTTTTTTTCGTCCGGCCAAATCAATTCAAAATTACAATGGTCAGTTTTTTTTTTCACCCGATTATAATAGGCTCAAGCGCCCAGCGAAGCAGTATCACTTGGGGAGGTGTAATGGCTTAATTTTTACATGTTTTTCAAAATTTATGATATTTTTGTAAAATATTGAGAAATTTGTAACAAAGTGCCAAATTTTCAAACAAGCAAAAAAAAAGTTTATTGTGTAATATTCAAATAAGGAAAACCTGGATGAATTTATACACATGTACATAGAGAAAGACAAAAACACATATATATTCAAGGTGACTTCTTTATAAATAATTACTCATTGTACAGTCAAGAAAGTTGCAATTATGGATAATTCTATAATTACCTAATTGGTTTATAAATATAATTTAGCCTGTGATAAATTTTTATCATTAACCATTTTTTAATGTGATAACATTTTTATTTTTGGTACCCAGGATGCGTTTTACATTCGATTGTCATTTTTCCTTCCTTCTTTGTAATGTTTTTTCCAAAATTATCGATAACTTATTGAAATATTTTCCCTGTGTTTTGTATTTAATCTCGACATATCGATAGTATTACCAAAATTGATCGGGAAGAAAAGGAAATTCCATGCTAAAAAAACAATTTTAATAGTTTCTGGCAAGATATATCAATTAATTTTTTTAGTTATCAAAATTTGATAATAGAAACAAATGAAAATGTTATCACATTAAATGAAATTCAGTCTACTGACTCTTTTTTCTTTTCTTTTCACATTCCCCCTTCCTCTGAATTTTTTTATATCCTGAAAACTGATATTTGAGAATAAGAAACAGTTTATATTAGTAGTTTTAAAAAGATTTAAAAGACATTGCCACATATAATTATGTAAACAATCTACAAAACCTGTCCTGCTAACAAGCTATTTGAGTGATGAAGAAAATTTTTGCTTCAGTTACATATTATCTTTCATTTTCAAATGTAAACAAAAAGAGTCAAATTTTAAAGTACTACCCTAAAAAAAATACTGGTTTATGTATCACATAATAAAATATGAGAAATCAAACTTTAGCCAATTTTGAAGTCACAACATCAAATTTGAAATGAGCACCCTAAGAAACTACTCCTATAATACCTATAATAAAATCAAATGTGAATTAAAAATTTTTCCCAATTTTACAGCCCCTTTGGGTTGAAGAATAAGTTGAATGAAAAAATCAATGTAAAATTTGAAATCAGTAATCTCCAAAAAATACATAATGATGTATCACATAATAAAGTTTATAAACTCAAAATTGGCCCCTGGGGTCAAAAAATGGGTCAAATAAAAGAACAAACATTAAATTTGAAATCAGCACTTCAAAAAACATACCTATTCATTGATGTATTACACAAAAACATAAATAAATTCAAAATTTACCCCTCTTAGCCTTCAAGTGGTTAAAAAATTGGTCCAATGAAAAAATGATGAACAATAGTGTATTAATCGCCACCGAGAGATCAATTAGTATAAATGTTATTTATTAAGTTCTTTTTTTTGGTGGCTAATTGGAAATTATTAGATTATATTAATATTGATAGAAGGAATTAAAACAATCTTTACCTACTTACCATGGAAACATTAATAGAAGAAGAGAAAACAAAAGGTAATATAATTTGGGATAGAAGAAGGTGAATTATTAATATCATCATAATACATTTACTGGTACTTTAAGTAAAATTGTTATTTCAAGGATACATGTGTGGATGATGATGATGAAGAAGTAGATGAGGAGGAAATGCATATTGAACGTAGATATGGAAGTTTTGAAGCTACCCACATTTCTTCTTCATTAAAGCAGCAATGATGAGAGAATTTAAGGAGCAGAGATTAAAAAATTTCTCATGTCTAGATAATGTAAAAATGTGAGGTGGATTTTGATTTGTTGGATTTTGTCATCATAGATGATACATGTTTAGGGCCAAGGTTCAATGAACATCAGTATTCTGTATTCTCACATGTAATTATTTTTCTCAAACAAAGTTTTATATAATTTTACTTTTAATTTAATAATTTTTATAACAACAGTCAATTTTTACATCAGTCAAATTTTATAACAAATTTTCAACAAAACTGGCGATGGGGGTGTCAACCCCCTACACCTCCCCTTGATGGGCCCCTGCCTAGGCTCTTAGTTAAAACATTAATTATGCAGTGACCGGGGATTTCAACGACTTAGTCCAATTTTGACTTCTTTATTTTTGCGCGAAATTTCATAGGTACTTTGTTTTATCTTAGAGGTACCGAAACCTTAAAACCCCAGTGGTTTACTTTCTCTGCATCCTGCAAAATTTTTCCGTTTATTTGTTTCTCTCTATTTAAATGCCGGAAACAACTTTGATTTTGTTCGTTCAGTTGTCGGCTAATGTGCTCTTCATTAATTGTTTTCGTTATTCTTTGAATTTTCCGATTAAAAGTTTGTTCTTTTCAATAATACAAAGTTCGTTTGGGCCCACAGTTCATGTGCTTCTATTTTCAGATCATTTTAATAGCGATTATCAAGTTAATCTGACACTCCTCATCGTTTGAATAGGTGTAATTTTTGAATTCTAAATTTGTGATTTCATTTGTTCGTTACGTGCGCAGCAACGGTTTTTTTTTTTCTCGGAATGTTCATAATAAAATGTTACCGATGTTTGAAGGAAGAGTCGGTAATTTACTGTTGAGTGATTCAAATCATCACGTTGTGAGTGATCGACAGGTGGGAGATAACTTGTTAATTTCTTTCTTTTTAAAATATCGATGTACTTTTTCTTGTTTCTGACAGCTGTGTGTCGTGGAAATTAAAAATAATTTTCTGGCCCAATTTTTTTAGTGAACTGTTGATGTGTTTGCTTGAATTTCGCATACTTGGTAGGTACATAATTATAATTTCAATGTTAAATAGCCGTCCTGTAACTCGAAATAAAACAAATTTTTTCAATTATTTCAGGTATGTAACTACAGTTTTTTTATTTTTTACTATAACTTTGGAAACCCCTATCACTTTTGTTCCACACGATGGGGTAAAACTGAAAAAGACCTTCCGTGTTCCTGGCGATGAATACTACCTATCTAGATTGTCAAAATAACAAGTTTGTAGTAAATTTCGTACTGTCATATTTTTAGTATATCTAACTCCTAAATAGTTGAGAACAAAAAACTGTCATGTCTATTACATATTTTTTATTTGTTTCAAGGTATCCTATCAACTGTTAAACGGCGCGTACCCAACATTTTTCTCAGGAGGAGGGTGAGAAGAATTGATACAAAAATTAAATTTCTGCTTTCTTTAACTCTTACCCTCATCCTTCGGCATCAAAACGTGCCACCTTCCTTTCAATCCTCTGAACCTTACTCACATAAGCCATAAGTCAAATTGATCTACGTAAATTTAAATTCTGAAAATGAAATATGGAGAAAGAAAACATTGAAATATAATTGATTACTAAGCCTTTGTTTATTCAAATAGTTATTTGTGATACAAATTTCGGCTCGTGCTGAACAAATCGCACTGGTATCAAAATTACCATGTATACATGCATGTCATTCATTATTTTTTTCAACTAGCCTTTGCAAAAAAAAAAAAAGGAAAAATTTTTGATAAAATTAAGTACAAAATATGTATAAAGACAATGTGTAAAGTAACGCATGCGTACAAACCAGCGTGTAAAGTAAAAATTGATGGGTAAAGAATTTACAGATATTGCATGAAGTAACAAATGAGCACTAGATGGTGCATAAAGTAAAAAACGACGTAAGTATGAAGAATTTTTGCAATATATGGACAAACAAACAAGTTTTACTTGCATGTATAGCGAATGTAAATGAACAAATTTTTGGCCAGTAAAGTATGTGGTATGCCAGATGGGGTGACCTCGTGTTACTACAATCAAGACCAAAAGGCACACACAGAATCACACTCAAAACTCACCAATAGTAAAACATATGGTCAAGACAACGTAACTTACCGGAGCCCAATTTTATACAAATAATGCTGAGAATGAATAGCTGGCCATGAGTTGGATTTGTATTATCAAAACCTCTGTATTTTTTCAATCTGTTTTAAGTTTTAATGTGAAACTGGAAATGAACTATCTATCAAGATGATTTACCTCATCATAGGAATCACAACATCAACTAATTCAATCCTTTCTCCTAAAAAGTGCTCTTAATACCTCTTTAGCACATTAACATGGTAGAAATAAAAGAGACCATGTTGAATTGAAATAACCAGCGTATAATAAACATTAATATATACATGAATTTTAATAGAAATATACCATATTAACAATGTAGACAAATACGCCAATGAATTAAACTTCAAAAACAGAATAGAATACTTTTTATAAATCACTACAGGATGTTGGGTAAAATGTGAACATTAAAAATAACTTTTTTAGAAACATGGAACATGATCGGAACGTAGTAATATGAAGAGTAATTTCAACTACAGTTGAATAAGAAGCAAGCTCCAACTTAATCAAATGTAGGGGAAATTATCTGGTTGATAAATTTTGTCCACTTTCTTATCAAGATAAGAAAGAGGAGAAATCTATCAACCTTTGAAAAACATATGAGACCTGGTGAAAATCTTTTTTTTTAGTTATAATTTATAATAATAAAATGGTTTGTGTAGTAGGTTTTCATCGAGTGTCTGGGCCAAAATATCAAGTATACTACAAGTAGACAATAATTTTAATCCAACTCCCAGGAGAGAGTGTGTAAGTACTTTCCATACTGTTGCGCATCCCAATTTTATGTGACAGGATGTAAAATATTCGAGTGTATAAGCATTTTGATATTATTATTTATTTTTTATAATATATGATCAGAGAGGCAATGTTTACAATTGTATTTTTTAGGTGAAAAGCAGCCCTTGTCATTTGTGAATTTAAGCTAGCCTCAAGGTAAAGTTATTTCTCCCAATTTAGAATTATAATTTTTTAGAAAAATATGCCACCCACATTGGGATATGAATCTGTGACCTTCACAACAGAAGGCAGACTTCTTAACCACTGAGCTACACAAGCTAGTTGAGGAAAGGCAGTCTGTATGACTATATCTGTTTATTTTGATTATTCTTTCACATTAAAATTCCTTAATAATTATTTCGTTTCTGTCTGAACATTAATTATAAAAAATATCTTCCTCAACAAGGTTTGAAAGTGAGTTTACATAACTTGGGAATTGTTCACTCGCTATGCTCATTTTGCAAACTTGCCCTCGCATGTAATTCCTCACTTTCAAACCTTAGGGTATAATATACTATTATTTTGTGAAAAACCATTTGTCAAGTTGCCACTCCTATCAAACACAACATTTAAATTAAAAAAAAAAGTTTCAAATGATTCCTCAGCCTCTAATGAAGTAAGAGAGTTGGTGTTTGTAATGATCATAAAATTTCCATGTAATTTTTTAATTATCTTTAGTTATTTGACAACCAATAAATGAAAAAAACCTAAATTAATTGGAGAATTGTCATTTTTTTTGAATCTAGAAACTTCTCGTCTTTCCCTCAATAATTCCTCAGTTACTATTTAAGCTAGAGAGCTGAAAATGGTTTCTTTGAAAGGAGAAGAAAATGAACCAGAATTTAGTTTTCGTTTAATTTTATAATAATTTTTAACGATTAGAAAATAAACGAACAAAAAAAATGCGAGTTGATGAAAATGTTTTTTATTTTTGAAATCCAGAAACCTCTCTTCTTTCACTCAATGATTCCTCAGCCGCTGTTTGAGCTAAAAATCTGTGATTAGTATTGTTAGAAAGAGGAAAAAATTTACTTGAAATTACTTTCCTTATAATTTAAAAAAATGAAAAATAATGGAAAACTTGCCATTTATATTTTTTTTTAGATATAATTTCCAAAATTTGTTTCTGTGGAATACCTTACGTTGTGGAAAGTATACCAACAACAGAAGGTGTTCAACAGAACAATTTGCGTGTTTATGCCAAAATACCTAAAAGGTATAAGGGAGCCAAGACCTCAGCTAACACTGGCGATTTAGCCTAAGATTTTCTGGTCTTATATACCCAGCTCCCTACACACACATACACACCTATGTACTAATTACATAGGCTAACGTGTAGATTATTCATCGTACTTTACAGTTGCTATGGCAGTGGTGAAATACAGAGAATGCATCTCTGTATCGGTTCATGACATGGTGGAGATTGTTATCTCTCGATTCATCACAGACTGAGATTTGTAACTTGTCTATCTGCAAAAATAGACAAGTATAAACAAACAAACATTCTGTTTTGGTTTAACGTGCAAGGCACGAATATTGGTCACCAAAAGGTAATGACTGTTGTCAATAGGCCGTGCCTATATCCTCATACGAGTGTTGGTTTAATCCACACAGTTTCCATCATGAGTTCTTTTTTATTAGGAGAGGGAGTTGTTGCTATACTTTTTCTTGTGCATTAGTTGCAAAAAGTGTGGTGTGCGACATGTGCTTGTGGGCTATTTTAACTCGTGTCAAGTTTGCAGACGAGCTAAAGGTGAGTCTGCAAATTCTTCGCACTCGGTAAAAAAATAGCCTACATTACACATTTGTCACACAATATACTTACTATTTTATTATGCGTTGTTTACAATTCGTCTACTTTATATACTTTAAATGTGCACATAATTTTCTACTTTATTAACAGGTGTTGCAAAAAGATTAATTTTGAAGGAGGATATGAGTGGTGCTGGTATTGACAGGCATGAAAGATTGCAACAAATTCAGTTAATCATCATACGTCCTCCTCGTATATTGAATAATCATTTCCTCTTTATTTTTTTGGTGTTGTGGGAGAGGCTTCAGCTCGTAAACCCTTCACTTGAGTACGCTACTGTTGTTAAAATTAGGGGAATGAGGGAAGGCTTCTAAGTAAATACCCTATATAAAACAGTAACTCGGTACTGATATAAAAATTAATTTATAACAAAATTTAAAAATTATAAGAATATCAAATTAGGCTTAAAAAATCTTCACAGATTTTTGGTTTTATTGTGTATTTGAATAATTTCTTTCACTTGTTTTTTAGTGCACAAAATTTTTACGCGTTTGAAAGCTTAATTATCGGGCATCTATCGTTCATATTACAAAACATTTCGCCCAGATATTTTGCCCAGTCGATGCATTGTGCTTTATTTCTACCCTGCATGAAAATTTGATTAAGTACAATAAGTTACATCGAGTGGCCAAATACGAATCATCTAATGACCTTGAAATTTTACAAAAAAGTCTAGACTTCGTCGAAAATTTGACGACTTCCATAAAAAAAACTTTAATTAAATTTTTTGTGATTTTTATCAAGTATGTTTAGAGACTACAGCATTGTGTTCTCCTAAATGCTCGGGTGAATTTATCAAATTTTCGAAACAGATTCAAGAAGCTACTTCATCGGTGTGAAATTTATTAACTTCATGCGGACGATATTACAAACTTATTTAAATCTATATTTGATATGCATTGTGATTTTAATCGTTTGTTTTTGTCGAGTCACACTTTTCAGATACTTCACATGTACTCACTTTCATTCAGAAGTCTATATCAACGGTTGCGAAATTCGATCGCTTTCAGCTAAATTCGAAGCATTCTATTCATTGTTTAGAAAGAAATGGGTTCGAATACAGTTTCGTGATTTGGTTAAAGATATTGGAACTGATGTCGTGGGTTTAATCAGTGATACAAAGAAGTAACCCTCATATTTCATTAACGTTATACGATAACATAAGCATTTTAGGTACAGAAAAATAAAACGAGAATTAAAAAGGAAGAAAATTAATTTTTTTTACTATCCTTTTTTTTCGTAACTCTCTTCCATACCTTTAACCTACCTACAGCTAACCACATCGCTGATTCAACTTACGTTTAAATGTTTGTGGACTAAAGTTCAAGTATAACTCAACAGTACAATGTTGACATTGTCCCAATGAATTGTCATTTAACAGTATCTGCGACCATACGTCATCTCGTGTGTAAGTTATAGTTACACTAATTACTTTGCTGATAAATTATATTTTATTCCTTATTGGGGTTGTATACAAAAGTTATCATAAAGTTAAATAGCTATAACGAGTGGTGTCACACTGACCCCCTTAAATCTTCGCCAAAATGTTCATTTTTACTCTCACTAATGAAATATTCATTTGGGCGAAATGTTTGTATCAATTGACATATATAATAGGACCTTCCTAATTGTAGGTCTGTAGGTGTATATGGAATCTTGAATATTAGAATACCAGAAGCCAAACTGTGTGCCCAAAAATTTTTTATTTAATCGATACAAAAAGCATCAAATAATGGTGTACATGCAGTGGTTAGTTATATAATTTAAAAATATAGCGAATAAAATCGCTTTTCAATGAAGTCGTCTAATGTGATGTTTGTTTTAGTAGCGTCCAAGAATCAGGGGTAGGGTCGTAGGTTATAAGTTGATAGAGGTTGTTAATAGATACATCGCATTTTTCTGTGGCTACACTAGCATTACGTGGCGTATTTACTGTTTATTGTGATAACCTTACCACTACCAAGTTTGATTTGTGTTTTTGGCAACATTGAATAATCCGTTTTATCACAATTTGGGAGGATGTGTTTTCATATACCTAAATGAATTAAAATTTTTCATGCTTCGATTTTTTCTTTTAACTGCCTAGAATTTTATTAAAGGTAGGTGAACTTGGTATCAATTTGTTAAAAATTTTATAAAGAATAGATTATAAATAATGAAGTGGCAACTTTAGCATGTAATCCAGATTTGATGACTAAAAGAAAAAAATGGTTGGTTGTCAATTGAAACATCGATTATAAATCGAAATTTTAAATTTTAGGTAGATACTCTATGTCAAAATCAGAAAAGGAAGATAAATAATGGAAAATATACAACTGAAGTTATTAATAAAGCAGTTGACAGGGTTTTAAAAGATACCCTCAAATAAACTGTGCAGCTCGACAAAAACGATGTTTGAAGTTCCAGTTTGAATATGGACAAAATTTGTACGAATTTATCAAATAAGATTTATTTTCTTGGCAACTTTTACAAGTGTACCAATTGAAAACACTCCTCCTTTAACTGAGAAAACCCACTTGTTCAACTAAGAATCCTCTTGTTGCTAATTGATATAAAAAAGTTATCCAACAAAATTAAGTGTAATTTGAGTTAGGGTTGAGATAGAATTAATTTTTTTGAACCAAAATTACCCTAAGGCTTTCTTCTTTCAAATTATGCTACATGGTGTAAAAAATATTAATCCATTGTCTTACAATATTAACTAACAACCCGTGACCCTACTTACCTACACACCCAGTACGATAGCCTACATAATAATTATGAGTATGTTCCTCTCAAAAAATACCAATATTTGCGTAGCAAGGTTGCTTAGAATTTTTTTGAAAAAAAAATTAAAACAATGAGATGAAAAATCAGAAACAGGTTTCAATACTTTTCTGGGTTGGAAAGCTAGGATTCCTTCCTGCATCCATGAGTACCTACACCAACTTAATCATAACTGAAATCTAATAAAAGAATCTCAAAATTATAATATCCAGTATATAATATGATGCCGGTGTGGCCAACAAGGGAAAACAAAAGGATTCACTTATGTCATTTAGTAGCATAACACTCCAGTATTCCATATTTCTATAGAAATTTTTCATTCTTATGCGTGTTGTCTAACTTGCGTCTGACATGTTCAGAAGTTCAAACACTACTATTTTACAACATACTAAAGATCAGCTAATTAAATGTAATACAAAGAATAAATGTAGTAAAAAGTAATAATGTAGTACAAAGTAACAATCTATATTAACAAAATAGAGTCCTGACTGACTAACTGACTCATCACCGCTCTGCTAAAACAACTGCACCTAATAACTTAAAATTTTAGAGGTATATCATCATCATAGTGTAGGTGCTCACTAAGGAAGAATCCCAAAGGGTCAAAAAGGGGTGAAATGTTTTTACATTTTTTTCCAATATCTCTTTAACAAATTGAGACATCGAAGAAATTTTTGCATTAAAATATTGTTGTATTCATTCCTTAAAAATCAATTTCTGGATTATTTTAAATTCATCCCTTAAAGGGGAGAAATGGGGTGTGTGGGGACTATACATCTCATACACACGTCATTTCTTATCAGGCGTATTATATTCAACAGCATATAATATACACTGTTTGTTCATATGCTCTTACTAGCACACACAGGCAAGTAAGATGCAATGTTTGCCAATGATAAAATGATAGATAAGGATCTTGGTAATGTCTCAGACCGGTACACAAACGCATTATGTCATTTCTTATCAGTTGCTCTAGCAATGAATAAGAAATGACGTGATTTCTACAACACAAATACATATGTATATGTACACATGTGTGTCTGTGTGCGTGTGCCAAATTCTGTATATAAACTCTCAAAACTGGCTCCAAAATCGCCAGTGTTCACCGAGGATTTGGCTCTCCCATACTTATGGTATGAAGTGGCAGAACACGCAATTAATTCTGTAGAATTTACCTTCTGGTGAGAATACTTCTTCACAACAAGGTATTCCACAGGGTGAAATGTGTTTTGATTTAAATAAACATTTTTCAAATTCATAGTTTACTTTTGATTCATTGAATCTCGAGGCGCGAAGCGCCGAGAGAAAGCAACACCAGACGGGGTTGGGCTGTGAAGCAGCCAGGAGATGAAAGGCCAGGAGGCGAAACTTCCTAGTGTAGTATAAAGTAATAATGTAGTACAAAATATAAATGTAGAACAAAGTTTTCAGATTTGGGGCAGTTTATAGTAAATCCGTAGCCGATTCTTCCCGTAGTTGTTAATGACACTCTTGACTTTAACCAGTTTTAACGAAATAAATTTCCCCTCTTCATCCCCCTTCCCAAATATAACATATGATTAAATTACTTCCAATAGATTTACTGATTTTTGATTTAGTACCGCAATATAGACATACTGGTACACCTGACGTTACGTATGCCCATCTTCAGCTATCTAGGCTTTGTTTTTATGAATAAATATTGTGAATAAAAGTTACTAGTTGATTCCATCGCGAGTTTTTTTTCTTTTGGGAGTAAATAATTAAATGAAAGAGTAAAATCTTCCATGAGCAAGACTTCTAAATGCCAACCCAAGCTTGCTAGCTTTAATAGTGACTGAGGAATAATTGAGTGAATGAGGAAAGGTTTCTAGATTCCAAAAAACGGTCAATTTTATATTAATATAATTTTTTTCGTTTGTTTATTTTCAAACAGCTCAAGATAATTGAAAAATCATATGAAAACTGCCTCAATTTTATCCTCTTTCTAGCTACACCAGTTCCAGCTCTTTAGGGTTAATAGAAACTGAGAAATCATTAAGTGAAATAAGAGGGATTTGTTTCAAATCTGAAACGTTATGTTCTATCGACGTGGCAACTTGACGATCAGTTTTTCGAAAAATCCGGATGTGCAGAAATTTTAAAACGTCGGATGAGACATAGTGCGCATGCGCAGCCAAGACAGTGATTTGATTATCTTAGCAAGTTCCAAGCTGCGCATACGCGAATTTTACTTTTCGACATTTGTGTAAAATCTCATACCTCACGTATGGTTAATACCCACAAAAACGTCTATTTTTGGAATGGGTGTTGTAAAAAATAAAATTTATGATTTTGTCAAAGTACGAGGTAGATAACTACGTTAACACAGATGAGATAATCTGAAAGAGTGAAAGTGTCGAAGTTTATTCACTTGAAAAGAATTTTACGAAGGTGGTTTTAATAATGACGTTACTGGAGCAGTGGTAAAGGAGTAATCATGCGGAAATTCCTTAACAAAGAACCCTAACCAAAAAAAAAAAGAGAAAAAAATAATACTCTATAAAAATTTTTTCTTCTCTATATTTAAGGATCGGGCTTTCTTTTTTCTTTTATGAGCTACCGTATTCTTTAAACGCGAATGCAGTTTTTAAAAACTTTATCCTCATTTATACGTGTGGTACCTACCGTTCACTTTCGTCTTGTTTTTATATATCTTCATTTTTCTCTACACCCGAATTGTTCTTGGAGAAACGAAACGATCGGAGAATACCGGAAATGAAAACTATTTTAAGTATCTATTTTAAGATTTTTCTTCTCTTTAGCTAACATAAATAGTGTTGGAAGAAAAAAAAATTGTCTGCACATTAAAGAAAAGTTCAAGGGTGCGATATAGATTAAAGAAAAATTCTGCTACAGTGTTGGATTAAAAATAGGCCTTTGATTAATATGTAGGCCTTACTGTTTTTGTCAGACCATTAAAAGAATTTCATTTTCTCAAGCAACGTAGGTACTACCGCTCCGACTGTGAACGTCTATATGAAGCCCGAGTTAGTCTAGTCAAGAAAAATTTTTTATTCGAACATTAGAATAATTTTGGTTTCTTTAATGATAGGACAGTTTGGGCATCTAAAATAACATACTAAAAGTCACATTCCTCCGTCGCGAGCGTCCACAAATATGAGGGTGAATATGCCCCCTGAAACGCTTTTTCACGTTTATCCAAACAAATATTAATATTTTCGAAAAATGGTTTTCTGCTTGTAGTTCGGTAAATTGTTAAAGAGAATAAACTGGCAAATAGATAAATGAAACAAACAGTTTGCGTTGAAAGTATTTTCTATAAAAATTCCATTTTCAGAGAAGTATTTACCTATTACTTTTGAAATGAAGTTTAAAATAAAATTCGCAAAAATCAGTCAAAACCTCTAACACCCGTAGATTGAAGTTTTTTAAAGTTTATGAATGTTTTTTTAGTGAAAAAAATTTTACCATCCTACCTATCTAACAATATAAGATTTCTCAATATCGTATACCTAGGTAGTATTTTTTCCTTTTTCGTTTTTTCCTTCTGTTTTATCCACTTTTATAAAACGTTTTTTCTTCGTGGTCATGAATTAGTTCAGCTTTACCTCATGACTGTTACTCAAAAAGTTTCTTTTTTTTAACCTTTCGCACATTAAAAATTTTTTGACTGCGTCATTGATGATGTAAAATTCTCATCGAAAGGAATGAACAAGGAATGAATTAAAAAGGCTTTATGGCTTATTTTTAAGTAAGTAAGCATATATATATATATATATATATACAAATGTGTGTGTGTGTGCGTGTGTGCGCGCGCGCGAGTGTGTGTTTGTGTGATAGAAGAGAGAATAACTAATTTTTTTTTCTCCTTACAAATAAGAGAAACGGTTTGTGAACCCTTAAAAAAACAACAAAATAATGAATTTATTCTTCTTAAACCATTTCCCCTCCAACTTCACCATTTTCTTACAGGAAGATACGCCATTCTAATTTTTCGTTCGAGCGAATTTGCACGAGGAAAAAACGTAGGAATGAAATCCGCATTACGGAACACGGATATGAACCAAAATCCTTTGCAGTCAGTTTATGCGTGATGCTAATGGGAGACGACCAATTTGTTAAAAGCTGGGTCAAAACACTAAAGCTTTGACGAGAAGAAGCTATAAAAATACAAAAGGTACGACGAGAAGTACGCGACTACATCTATCTCCGCGAATGTTTTGAGACATAAAACTAAGAACGTCCATCCCTTTTTTGCATTTTTGTTTTATTTTATTCAGAAAAAGAAAGTGTAGTAAAAACACGTAAATAATTGAACGAAACTGTAAGTACGTACCACAAATTAGAATAAGAAAACAGTCGATCTATGTAAAACACATGAAGAACGCATAAGTAGGTACGCTTTTCTTGTGTAAAACACTGTGAAACATAGTTCACTCTTCGCAAACACAAGCTTACGTAGTGTGAGGCACAGCTTATTCAAAATCAGATCAACGGATCAAAAGATCGAAAGATCAGTAGTTAATTAGAAATAAATGATCTAATTAAATATGCGATTTAGATCGAAATTTTTCAGATATTTTAGATCGTTTTAAATCTAAGTTTTCCAAGTTGTGGAATACCTTTTTCTGAAAGAATATTCGCACAAGAAGGTAATCAACACATTATTTGCGTGTACTGCCACTATATATGTAAATATACAGGTGAACCAAAACCTGGGCAAGCACTGATGATTTTAGAGCCAGTTCAGATGGTTTATATAGGGGCTTATTTACACACGCACATTCACACATACGTAACAAATACAAATGTCCATGTATACGAGTGGTTCGTCATTTCTTGTAGAGATAAGAAATGCCAAACTGGTTTGTATACCAAGTTGTGACATCAGCATAATTGTTTGATTAGTCATTGTTTGGTTCTCGTACATTACTTACAAGTACATACAAGTAATTACAATCGAACGTGTTTCATGCATTTGTTTAACGTCATAGAGATGAATATTAGCCAGCCCTTTGGCAATGAATGTCATTGGGAGTCCGAGCCCATTCACCTCACACAAGTATTTCTACATAAAAATGAGTTGTTTACCCAAGTAGGTACCTACCTAGTATGTAAGTTATTAAATAAAAATAATAAAAATAAATGAATTGAAGTAATGAATTCAAAATTTTATACTTATTGCCATAATAATGTTTTGGTTTTTCCTTTTTTCATTGGGTGGAGTGAGGAGATAGGAAGGAATTAGAAAATGATCTGAAATGGGGAGCAGATTCTTTTAGCATATACTATCCTGCAGAATCATTTTCATGGTGAATGTATCAATTTCATAATGATTCTAAGCAATCTAAGTTGAATACGAACGAAAATACTAATAAATGAAGGTGTTTTTTAAAGAAAATTTAGAAAAATTGAAAATTTTTGAAATAGGAAGCAGATATTTTTGGGTTTACTCTTTGGCAGAATTATTTTCAAGGTAAATGTATCAATTTTGTAAGGATTCTATACAATTGAAGTTCAGTATGAACAAAAATATTAATGACTGAGAATTTTTTTTTTTCAAGAAAAGTTGGAAAAAGTGAAAATTGTTGAAAGAGGGAGCAAATTCTTTTGTGTACTATCAGGGAGCATCATTTTCAAGGTAAGTGTATCCATTTTATAATGATTCCATGCGATCTAGGCTCAGTATGAAAGAAAATACTAATGAATGAGAGTGTTTTTTTTTGGAAAATTTAGAAATAACAAAAATTTCTGAATTGAGGAGCGTCTTTGTTTGCATGTACTATAGCAAAATCATTTTCAAGGTAGGTTTATCAATTTTGTAATGATTCTATGCGATCTAGGCTCAGTATGAAGGAAAATACTCACAAATGGAAGAGTTCTTTGAGGAATACTTGGAAAAATTTAACATTTCTGAAATGGGAAGCAGATTGTTTTGTGTGAACAATCCCGAAGCATCATTTTCCAGGTAATTGTATCAATTGCGTAATGATTCTATGCGATCTAAGTTTAGTGTGAAGGAAAATAATAATGAATTAAATTATTTTTTTCTGAAAAATTTGGAAAAATGAGAATTTTTGAAATGGGAAGCAGATTTTTTTTGTGTGTACTATCCGGAAGAATCAATGTCAAAGTAGGTTTATCAATTTTATAATGTTTCTATGTGATCTAGGCTCAGTATGAAGGAAAATACCAATGAGTGAGAGTGTTTGTTCAGGAAAATTTGGATAAATGAGAATTTCTGTAATGGGAAGCAGACTTTTCTGCGTGTACTATTAGGTAGAATCATTTTTAAGGTAAGTTTATGATTTCTCAATGATTTTATGCGATTGAGGTTCAGTAGGAAGGAAAATATTAATGAATGAATGTTTTTTTGTGCAAGAAAATGTTGAAAAAATGAAATTTTCTGAAATGGGGAGCAGATTTTTTTTCTTATACTATTCGGCAGCATTATATTGAAAGTGGGTATGTAAATATCTCAAATTCACGTTGTATTCTTATTTTCTTTTTTTTTCATAAAATTTACACACGTTTCTGCGAGGGAGATGTGAATCATAATTTTTTCATGCTATCCAATACAATTATTTATGCTGGAACACACAAAATATCCCAGTGTCTTATCAAACTAGTAAATCGCCTTCCCCACTCCAAATTCCAATTTATGTTCTAACTTTTCTCTCAATTTCCTCATAACTAATCCATTATTATATTCATAAGAATATCCCCTTGTTAATCATTCCAATTCGATGCAAGGTCAAATATTTATAATTAATAATTATTTTATGAATGCTCAAATAATGTTATGTAAGCAAGAAAAACAAAACAATTCAACTTGTTCGAATGTTTTTACCATTTTGCGATGTGTAAATTTTATAATAGGCTATAATTGACTGGGTATATTCCGTATAATTAATAACAATGATCCTAGAAATGTTCTATTTGGGCAATAAATTATAATATAATCAGAACAGTAGGTACTACACGCACACAGTGTGGTATGCAACCCTGGAAGGATATATCCTGAGGAAATAAATCACAACAGCAACATACTTTTCACAATAAACTCAATAAGTATGAGTCCGAGGACGTCATCTGTCAGCAGTATCCAACAGAGAAGTAAAAGTCTTGCCTAAACCCGCATAGACACCCAGGTATTCGTTTGACCACGCTTTTAATCATGCATAATTATTAAAAAGATTACCAGATCAACAGGCTCTGGAGGCTATGTGGAAATTAATAGCTTAGGAAATGATAAATGTGAAAATTAATGCCTTCGAGGAAAACATTATTGTTGTTCGAAGTTTAGAACTGGTTGGCGACTGATAACGAAAAACGATTTGGTTGCCAAACACACGCAGACTTCAGTGGTTTGTAGAACCACGTGTAGATAGTGTTATCTATCCCAAAAGCCACAATAATATGCAAAAATATTTCGTAAAAAAAAAAAACAAAATAAGCCAATCGTTTCAAATTCCGATGGAAAAATAGGTAGTAGTCGGAAAAAAATTGGCTGAGTTGATAATATTGAATGAAGAAACTGATTCAAAACTGGTAATAATTGTTCTTATTTAAAAGGTTTAAACTGTATAATAAAGTGTAAGGGTATTAGTAAAGGTTTGACAAGATAAAATGTACGGCGAAAGAAAATCTTTAAAACTAAAAATCTTTCTATCTGTACTGTAAGTAAGTATACAATATACGAAAAGTTAGATACCTTTCAAATGAAAGCAAAAAGTTTTTTGAACATAGATAAGGAGACGAATTTCGTCGTGTATTGTGTATATTTTTCAAAACTTTCTGCGAGCTTTTTTACGTTCTTTTTACTTTTCTTCCGTTGTTTTATTTTACTTTTTGTATTTATTTTCGCCTGACGTCCCGAAAAAAAAAAAAAAAGGTAATAAATTTTTACCTTTGAAAATAGTTCAGCACTCCATAACGCTATTCTTTATACGTAAAATTAAGTTTCAAATATTGGTTCACTGTAGATGCACGTTCTTTTGGATGTGGTGCTGTTTTCTTCCTTATTCCTCTCGTACTTGGCTTTTTTCCTCTTTTTACCCTTTCCCCCTGTTTTACCTTCGGATAAACTGAATCCTGCGTGATTTTAAGCCTACCATGTAGGTGCACTAACATATTTTCACCTCACAATCCAATTTATTTTGAAGATTATGTGTTTTCATTCTTGGAACTTCGAAAGAAATGTAGGTTTAGTCCAGGCGAATTAAGTGTAAAAAAAAACGTAAAAAACTAGAAGCATAGGTTGTATTTCTGAAATATGTTTTCGTTGGTCCCGTAAGAGTGGGGTCTAATGCCACCATCCTTACTCTTCTTATTTCCTCCCAGAGGGGGTGAAATGTACGACATTTTTCCAATTTTTCCAATTTTTAACGAAAATACATGAGTTACGTAAAAGTAGTTCGATACAAAAATATTTTCCGTAAAGTTTTCATCATATAATGTCCACCTAAGCCTAAAATTTATTAATAAGGTATTATTTGCCTTCAAACATTAGATAGATAAACTTTTTGTTGCGAACAGTAAAACAACGTAATTATGAGGCGTATAAAACTTACGTGTGGCAGTATGTGCTAAATTCTTGTTTCATAAATAAGGAAAGTTTTTTTATTCGCTAACATTGTAAAATATACGGTTAAAATTGTGAAAATATCTGAAAATATTCTGTATTCTGTAAAAATAAAAAGCCAACATATGTGTGCGGACAATATCCACATTACCCCTACTTTCAGGGGTTGGTCTTGCGTCAACAGACGGATCACGGATCTAGTTCATGGGTCAAATAATTAGTGCATTGCCTTTTAAACAAATTACATCATCTGTATGCACTTATACAGATGATATGTGGTTACACTGATACGTAGACTACTTAGTTGATACAGTACCTGTCGTGGCCTGTATAAGCTTGTCAACCTATCTCCTTTAGTTGCCCTGGTGTGGTTCCATGTGATGAAGGCATTAAACACGACAGTTACAATACTGAGCATTTTCTTAGGACCCGTCATCTGTGATGTCATCATTTTTATTAATCATTTTTTTCATAATTTAATTTTCATCTGTCTGAATGGCGATATTACGTTTTGTAGGGAAACCCTTATCCCTCCACAAAATATGTCATCTGGAATAATTCAGTGTGATGATTATTGTTGGACTCTGGGGGCTTGGAGTCCGTTGAAGTATGAGGTAGACAAACAATTAATTTAACACCGGAGAATAATTAAAAGAGAAAAACACAAGTACCACACTAATAAAAGAATTTAATTGAGAGAGAGATAATCACATGTACGGACACAACTCACGAACTGAACAGATAGACGACGCAACTGAATAGGAACTGGAGAATGACGATACAGTGTTACCAACTAGTGATTGAACAATAAATAATGTACCGACAATTATTCTAATTCATCACATTATTGTCTGTTTGCCATTTGGAATATTTTATTTCGAGATACCTATGTTATAGTATAGTGGGAAAGTACAAATTATATTGGGATTAAATGGCCAAATGGGAATTGAATATTGGTGCGAAGTTTGGGAAATTTATACTGATATACATCATCAACTTACTGCTTTGAAACAAAAACTTTATTTTAGTATTTTTGGTGCTTAAGTCTTTGAAATTTGTTCAACTTCTGGGGAATTTAAAGTTATCGAGAGGAACTGCGAGAGAACCATTGATTGTGATGAGCTGAAATTTTTCACAGACATCGAAATATGTTAGTTTAAGATTCGATAAAAATTTGGCTGAAGTCGAACGTATGATTCTCAAGATATTGCTAAAATTTTATTTAGATTGAGTAATTCAAATGATATTAAAATGAATTCAACTTAGTTGCAGAATTGCAGCAATATCTCAAAAATCATATGAATGATTTCAGAAAAATTTTTACAGAATCCTCAACTAACATACTTCGATAACTATTAAAAAGCAGCTCTCTATAACCAACAGTTTTCTCGTAATTCTTCTCGATATCTTTAATCAAATTAGGAAAAAACAGGAGCTCAGTTCTGTACACCTGAAGTCCTGAGAACTTTGGGTAATGTTTTTCTTCATACATATCCTGATATTTTCAGAGTGAGAGTGCTTTGAATTCACAACAAAGATATTCATTTAACATAATATTTAAATTTTCAGTGTCTCAGTTAAAGTAAGGAACGTTTAATTTTTTAAATTTAATGAAGTTGGTGGAGTAATAAGCATCTATCATGCATCCAATAAATAAGTTAAATTCAGTCGAAATAATCAAAGTTATCCAGAAGTTAGAACCATTAGTTTCAGAGCTGAAATTTTTCAGAAACATTAAATTAAAATTTTGTAAAATAGCTGACCTCCTCAATAAGTTAACAGTCAACATCTCTAATTAATGTAAAACAATAATGACAAAAAAATGAGAAAATAATGATGTCACAAACTACAGGTCCTAAGAAAATGCTAAGTATTGAAGCTCTCATCATTAAACTAGCTTTCTACTGATAACGAGAAATGATTCTGTTGGAGTAATATCAGTGAGTATTAAGAGAGAATTAAATATGAGAGAACTCACAACTTAATTATAGAACCAAAGTTATATTTAAAACAGGTTCAGAATATATCGATATATTTGCGATATACTATCGATATATTGGAAGACTCCAGAAGTTTCTACGAAGATGACCACGTCATCTTAGTTCTTACAACATTGTCTGTCGCTGTATATTTGTGTAGCAATGAACACATTATCCGTTATAGTATCTCGTTATTTTCCAATAGATTCGGTTGCCAAACACGTGCAATCTTCAATGGTTTGGAGCTTGTGTAGCTAGATAGGGTAGTGACTTTGATATTTGGAAAAAATTTCGATATTGGATATCGTATTGTGTCAAAAATTATAGAGGATGAGGACCGGAGATGAAACAAGAAAGAAAGATTTAAGCGAAGTTCCGTCCAAGAAGCGAGTGTATTTTGTGACAGTTACATAATTTCAGCAAAGTACATTTTAAGATAGATAAACGAGTGTTAGTGGAAATGAACGAATGAGTGGTGGAAGTGGTATATCAGTGTAGCCGCGAATAGATATAAATAAATTATGTATTTTATGTAATCGTGTGTTTGTGGATTGAGAGGGGAGAAGGATTGGTGGTCTCAACACCCCCCTACAATCTTTTGAACCGATCACGACTGCGGGTGTTACAACAATGTTTAAAAGTTTATGAGTTTTTTACATTTAAATATATAATTACATAAAAAAAAAATGAATTGAAAAAAAATATAAAATGGTGAAATAGTGTGTATAAAAATTAAAAATGGTAACTAGATTTGACGATTATGGTAAGTACATATTTTGATTAATTAATGTATATATATAAGGTAGATTAAGATAGTTACATGCATTTTTTTTTTTCTATTTTAGGTAATTAGGTAAACAGCATGCAATAAACAAAGGTAAGTATATATATATATATAAAATTTATTCAAAATAAAACTTTTAAGTTATTAAAGTGAAATGTTTTGTTGTGTTACAGGTATGGATCTGGAATTGGATATGACATGTTATGGATCAAGATTTGGGGATTCTAGGATTTTATGGGTTAGAGTAATGTGCTGCTTACTGGTTAAGGCTTTTGTGAGTAAGTCAGCCAATTGTTCTTCGGTAGCTATTTGTTTAAAAGTGAAGATTTTGTCGTTATAGGCTTGGGCAAGTCCATAACATTTGATCATGAGGGCTCGAAGACGTTTTTGACCTCCTCCGGAAATTACATGAATAACCGAAATATTGTCTTTGTATACAGTTACAGGAGTGTCAATTGTGAAGAATTCACGGTTGAGGAGCCAAGCAAGTTCGATATCCTCAAAAGAATCGTGAAGAGCTATCAATTCAGCTGCCATACATTGTAATCAAGTAGCCAGTTATAGATTTACCTTTTTCTAGTTCTGTTAAATTTATAGGTTGGTCATCGATGTCGGGGGCATAAGATGCATCGACATAGGCGGATATGCCTTCGGAATTAGATCTATAAACCAGTGCAAGATCAATAGTTGATTTTAGGTATTGGATGATACGACGTACATGGTTCTTTTTGGTGTCATCGGAACAATTTTGAAATCTTGACAGGTAATTAACAGAGAAGGATATATCTGGCCTTGTGCCTCTAGATACATATAATAGTGCGCCAATCATTGATCTATATTCCTTATTGTCAGTTCCTTCGAATTTGCTCAACTTTAAGCCTGTCTCCATAGGCATTTTGGAAGGGTTTGAATCACATAATTCGAATTTTTGGAGAATCTTTTGTATTTGATTTTTTTGTGTGAGCTTTATGATTTGTGATTCACAATTTCTTTCTATTTCGAAGCCTACAAAGTGAGATGGATTGTTTATGACTTTCATGGTGAAACGTGTTTCGAAATGGGTGGTTATTTCGTCAATCCATTCAGGGCGATTGGTTGCTAGTAGGATGTCATCCACGTAAATTATCATGAAGGCAATGCAATCTGATTCATTTTTACGTATGTAGACACATCTGTCGATTTTGAATTTTTTAAAATTGGATGTTGAAAGATGAGTATCCAGTAACTCAATCCAATTTTTACTTGATGTTTTTAGGCCATAGATGGATTTTTCGAGTTTTAATAATTTTGTTTTATCGACATTACAACCTAGGGGAATATTTAGAAAGATTTCATTTTTGATTTTGGAGTTAAGGTAAGCCGTTTTGACATCGTATTGAACAAGTTGTAAGTTTAATAGATTGGTTACGGATAAGATCCACCTAATTAACCAGAGTTGAACAACAAGTGCATAAGTTTCTGTCATGGTGTATTCGGATCGATTCATAAAACCTTTAACTACTAGTCTAGCTTTTGGGCACATTATTCCTCTTTCATTGGCTTTGGCCGTGAATATCCAACGTGTATCAATTGGTTTGATGTTGGGTGGGCGATCTACTATTTTCCACACTTTAAGATCTGACATTGATTGCAGCTCATCATTGATAGCCTTTAGCCACTCTTTCTTGAAAGGATTTTGATATATATCACTGAAGCTTACTGGCATACAATCTTCTATAAATTGTGAGTCTTCTTGTGAGGCTTGTTTTAGTACATTGACCCTATAGATTGCCTCAATTTCCTCTTCTAAAGGTTTAACTTGCAATTCCTCTGGTTTACAGGTAAAATCGGCTAATGTTTTCGTCTCATCAAATTTCACATCACAGGATTTGTAGGATTTCATTTTTACGGGGTCCAATACCTGATAACCTACATTCGAAAATCCGATTAGAATAGTTTTTATCTCTCGGGGTAGGAACTTTGGGTCGAGATGCTCCTCTTCATTCTTCTTGGCTCTTACTGCTGATTGCTGTCGTTGTTCAATAGGAACATGTTTATAGGCAATAGCACCAAAGACACAAAGATGGGATATGTCGGGTTTAGTCCCGTATAATTTTTCATAAGGGGTAATATTTCCTAAATTGACGCGGGTCGGACTTCTATTGATGATGTGGGTGGCAGCTAGTACAATTGTTGACCATAATTTGAAATCAATTTTTGCGTCATATAGTATACCTCTAACTCTTTCGAGTAGGGTTCTATTTTGCCTTTCGGCTATGGCATTTAGTTCTGGGGTATATGCCACACCATCATCTAAAGTTATTCCTTTTTTGGAGCAGAATTGTGTCATTTTTGAATCGGAATATTCCTTTGCTTGGTCAGTTCTTAATACGGAGATGGGATTATTTGGGAACTTAGTATGGAATGATAAATAGTACTCTTTAAACTTATCAAATGCCTGAGATTTTCTTAATATTGGGAAGGCAAGAGTATATTTTGAATAGTGGTCAGTGAATGTTATTATAAATTTTTCTCTGTTACAAGCTTCTTGAAAGGGTCCCATGATGTCTGATGAGATTACTTCCATTCTTCTAGTTGGTCGAGTTCTCACACCATGATGACCAAGTCGGGTGGATTTATCTTTTCTGCATATTTCGCATGTGGCAAAGTCATCATCCTTAAATACCAAATTTTGGGGCATGCCTACAACTACTTTAGATAATGCCTTGAGGCTTTTGCCACTTAGATCACCTAATCTTCTATGCCAAAGTGTTTTAGTTTTGCTAATATTTTTTTTGTGCTTCCTGTTTATTCCGACACTCTCTCCATTTAATTTGTCCTCTGATTCGGAATAAACCTCCTGATTGACTGCTTCCACTGCAGTATCTTGTAAATTTTGAGGTTGGTCAATGTTTTCCTGCTCTCCTTGTGGATTACTAGTTTCAGCTTCAATCTGTTCTTCAAAGTTTTGATATAGATCATCTATATGATCTTCCTGTTCTACTGACGTACTAGGAACAGGCATACAAACAAGCTCTTGATAGACTTTATGCTCTTCATCTTCCACTATCTCATAATCTATGTAGTACATGGAACCTCTCTTTGGAGCGGTTATAGTCACTTCACCGGTTTGTTTATTTATGATGTCTGCGTGGTCAGTGTCTGTTATTATTTTGAATATTCCAGACTCCATGATTTTAGCACCTGACCAAATATCAAGGCTTAAATCAGGGTCATAATATACTTCTTTTAAGTGAATAGTGGAAAATTCTGCATTAGAATTGCAGACGTTGACGTACATA
This sequence comes from Ericerus pela, assembly GCA_011428145.1. Lineage (NCBI taxonomy): Eukaryota > Metazoa > Arthropoda > Insecta > Hemiptera > Coccidae > Ericerus > Ericerus pela. The sequence goes on from WOFM01000483.1 coordinate 1,164,363, forward strand.
GATCCAACATGAGTGGGGTTTACAAATACACCTTTTTTAGCACAAAGTGCTCTACGAGTATTGTCAACTTTACGTATGTTCCTTAATTTTGAAAGATCGTTGACCATGTGGTCATCTGCTCCATTGTCTAGTAACATCGTGTGTAATTGGTTTTTTTTTTTTTTTTTTGGGGGGGGGGCGGATTTTGATACTATTGGGGGCTTGGGCCATTGAAATTCATCCTCGATGTCATTAAAACTTAAATGGTTAAGATTTGAATGCAACATCATAGAATATTTAACACGAAAATTGGATTTTTCATTTGTTTTATTTTGGGAGTTCGTGTTAGTAGAATTTTGGGATTTCGAGCTACTGTTCTGATTAGGGGGTTATGGAGTATTACCTGTGTTAGAAGTTTCATTCGGGCATGTCCTAGACATGTGACTTTTTTTGTTACATCTAAAACATGTAACATCCATTTAGAAATGTTATCTTTAGAAGGATAACTATTTGGCTTTGTTTGATTATTTTTGTGATCGTTGAGGTAACTAGTTGTATTATAATTGGTATTAGAATTATTGGTGTTATTATTATTGAACTTATAATAATAAAAAAAAATATTACGGATATCAATCCCCAGCAAATGCCGCAAGTAAAGGATTGCCGTCCCTGTGTTAATCAAACAATGTATATATTATAACGATAGTATTTAAATTTGTCCTTGTGTGATTCTCGAGTAGGTCCACACTGGGCAAAAGACAACACACGTTAAAAATGATATTGGACACTTCCCTTTTAAAAAAAAATAAAAAAATAACAAGACTTATACAACCTAATATGATTTGTAATTGAATTCAATATTTGAAGAAATAATTAATGAAATAATGTGATGAAAAAATGAAAAAATGTGGGTGAAATGAAATTAGCTACTTTTAGACTAAGGAATTAGGAAAGAAAGGCTAAAATTTTGGATAACAGGGGAAAATTCGATCCAACACTGTATTCCAACAAAACAAATAATTTGAAATGAAAATAGTAAAAAAAATAAATATTGCAGGTGATGTGAAAAAAATAAAAAATAAATAAGCACCAGATGTAATGTAATAAGGAGGTAAAATAATTCTTTTGGTAACTTGAGATTAAAAGAAAATAATTGACAGTAGAAAAAAAAAATTTGTAAATGGTAGGGAAAAAAAAATCGAAATTGAAAAAATAATATTTTCGTATTAACTTAATAAATTGTACGAAAATAAAAATTGTGTGATTGAAATAAATAAATTAAAGTATTCGAGTAATAAAGAATAAGAATGATGTAGAGTATTAATTCGAAAAAAAAATCGTTAAAGTATTTTCGACACAATTGTGCAACTGCAAACATTTTCAAGTTGCAACAAAATGGTGGTTTGAAACTGAAAACCACGCCAACGTATTTATTCAATGGACGAAGATAAGAGTTCGTAGGTTCGTTGCACTTAACAAAAGGTTAATGTACAAGTTCAAACAAAAGAACGAAACGAGCCGTGTTTACGTCACAAATTTTACACTCCAAGACAAAAGTGGCTGCAAAATTTTGCAATGAACTTGCCGAAATTTGTACTTGGATCGACTCATTTTACTCAGAATTTCATGAATCGCGAAACTAGTTGATATTCTCTGTAGGAATCAATAGGAAAAATAATTGTTTTTTCATTAAAAAACTTTCACTACCTATTGCCTTTTTAACCCCAAATTTCAGTTCCTGAACAAGACATTTTCAAAATTCAGTAGTGTAACCTATTACAAATAAAAAGAGCTAAAAATTCCACAGTGTTTTAATAACGGGGATTAGATAGGTAGTGCAGGGGTCCTCTAATTAGACGGTTCTTTATAATAACGTTTTTCTTAGTAATTTGACTTCTACTCAAAAAAATAAAAATTTCGCTCATTTCACGTCTCCTTTCTTAGGAAGAAGCAACAGGGGTTGGAGCGGTGGAATTTTACAAAATACTTAGCCTACGGAATTAATTTAAACCTAATCCAGCAATCAAACATTAATTGCTTTTAATTTTTTAATCTCCAAAATGGTTATTCGCCTGGATATTAGTTTAAAAAAATTAATTCGATTTGCTGACGTTCAACTTAGCCTAGAAACAGTAGGACTTTGCTTTAAACAAATTCTCGCCTAGCTTGATTTCCATACATAAAAATAATTCGATCCTATAAGAGCGAAATTTTTAAAAAATTTCCAAAAGCTAGGTAAATGATATTGAGTTTACGAAAACCGTTTGTTGTTGGGTTACTAAATCCAAGTGAATAATCATTGTGCAAATCTGCGATGTGTCCAGAAAATAGTTTTTAAATTCAATGAAATCCATCATTTTTGGTCTGTAAATTTTTCGAACGAATTCACTTAAAATTCAATTAATTACTGAAAGAGTGTTTCCCTGGATCCATGAGGACTGTACTTCATAGTCGTAAATACATAGGAGACAAACTTATTTAGCCGAAAATTTTGACAAAATAAATCACAGATTACCTTGCTGGTCCGAAAAAATAAAATTCAAAAACGCATACAAATTTATGAAACAACTCCTCATTCTCTATCGCCATGCGAGTTATTCGTGGAAATGGTATCATTATTTAACCAATGAGAGTGAGCTGGTTATCTCATAAACGATTGATTTTGTTTAATACGAGGCGGAGAAACTGTAATGTTTGATAAGTAAAGAGATTTAAATAAATTATCTTTTTCGTAGAACGTATTAAAACCGATGTAGGTACTCGGGCGATAAAACGTTTAATTACCAGTTTTTATGAATTTAAGAGGAAAACAAAAAAGGGAACAAAATGGTACCGAAAAACGTTGAAAACCACGAAATGGCATTATTAAAAAGTGACTGTTACAGAAAGGCACAAAAAAAGTAGATAAAAAAAAAAAAAAAACTATCGTAAGAACCATCTCGTTTATTCAAGTAGGTCCCATCAGGAGAAAAATATACAAAATATCGGACGAACGTCATTCGTAACTTATATGAATAAATTGCAAACAAAAAAAAAAAATAATAATAATTCACCAAGTTATGAAAAAAAGAAAGCGAATCTTTCGAGAACATTTTATGTCATGAACAGGTGCTGAAAGTTGACGAGTATCCGTATAAAAAGAAAAGTTTAAAACCTGGCCAATGATAAAATCTTAGACAAATTTAAGAAGATTAGCCTCAGTTAAGTTGAAAACTTTCAAATAGATATTAGTTTTGCTAAACAAAAATTTAAAAAAAAGTTTACTTCTCCTCCTGATTTTGCGAGATTAAAAGAAAAATTTGTCTTTTCAATTAGCCTAGGTTTGCAAATATAGTAGAAAAAAAGGGATCCAGTTGACTTACTTTTTAGTTTTTAGAAAGGTGAAACTACAAACTGAAGATACTCCAATAATCTACTTCACATTGCGATTGAAATAGTTGGTCAAAATAAATTTTACCATCTTTATGGATTCGAATCATATGATTTACATTATTCTGAAAATTAAGTGTGTAAAAGGATTTATAAGTTAGGTACTACTTACGTACTGCGGAAATGTACAAAATAATTCGATAGGTAGGTAGGTACTCATGTCATGCTCTAGTAGGTGTTGTATTTTCTCGATACTTACCTGAAAGTAAAAACAAAAATAAAATTAATTAAACTCAAAGATACTGGACTGAAATTCTCGGATCCATATTTTGTCGATAAATTGTCGTAATTTATAATATAATTAAGTCACGAGTGTTTTGAAGGTAGAAAAATACTTCTCACGGATTGATTTTGAGAACTAGAATGACCTAATTTTCAAGTGGCTAAACAAAAAATTTGAGTGGAATCGAGATAGTTGAAATTTTTTAAATTTTTGGTTCAGTTTATGAAACTTTAATAGCGAAAGAAAATGCTCAATAACTTCTATCAAGCAGAAATTCAATAAGTCATTGGAGGAGGAACTGACTCTGCGAATCCACTAAAAATTGTTAAAAATATTGTTCACAACTAAAAACTTATTGGTAAACTATGAGATTATTTTTCGAAACTAAATCTCATATATTATTATGAGAACTCCATCGATAATCCTTTTTATATAATTTTAGTCTATTCTCAAAAAGTAACTGGAAATTACGACTCTGCAGTTTTTTGTACGGTTAGACTCAACTTAATAATAATTAAGAACACACAAATGACGGCATAAAATCTTTTCCCCAGAAAAAACTATTATTCCTCAGTTTTATCAAAGTTTGAAGCTCACTTTTTTTCTCTTTAAATATTATTGAAATTCTATTTTTTCCAAACATTGTATTAGTTTTTTCCTCATTCACGTGTTCTCAAATGTGTATTTTTAGTCATATTTTTTTCTCGAATTTAGTAATAAGGACTATTTATCCTCCAAGTCAGTGGAATGATTTGACAGAGGGATAGGTAGAAGGGATCTGAGCAATAAGTAAATGGGATATTATTCAGACGAAAAAATCGTCATGTATTAATTTGAGAAATATAATGCGAAAATGGCTTTATTTTCAACGTGTGACAAAGATGCTGCATGTAAGGGTAATTGAATTCTTCGTCGAATGAGCTTTCGATGTACCTAAAACATTATTTTATTTGTCGAGTGAAACACTCGCATTTCAATAAAATATGCTGTTATATAGTTGTCACTATAAGGATTATGTCTGTAAGTTTCTGCCTCGTTGCACCGTGAAAGAAGTAAGCTCCTTTACTCCAGTGTCCTAGATTCACACGAGTTGAGCTTTCGATTTTCATACTTCTAAACTAGGCATAATTATGTATACTGTCGGTGTTTTTGGTACACTTTGTCTGACCCAAATTCTTATTTTTAAAATTATTCCAACTACTAATATTATACAACTTATATACAAATCTAGGCGAAACTTGAACTGGTCGAGTTTTGTTGTACTTACCCTCAGTCTACGCGGAAAACACCAACTACATTCTTTAATTGTGAAGGTCGATTTTTTGGTAATTATTTATTTCAGAGTCAAAAGCAATATTTTTACACAATACCTATTAGTGATTTAAATCAATAATACTCTGATAGTACTTATTATTCAGCTGAATGTTATGAGCCAGAACATATTTTTACAGCTGCCACCAGAGTATTGAGTTGTTTGCTAAGATCAACAAGCTAGACTGGTGGATGCAAACCTTTTTCGATCTTCTGTACTTTTTTTCGTGAGTACCTAACCTTACAGCGTCCCGTCATCGAGGCACAATGTATTTTTTCAAGTCCGGTACACCGTAGGAAAAATATTTTCTCCGAATTTTCATTTTTCTCTGGGGATATTGCGACACCCGTTGATTGGGTTTGCGGCACCATGGTTGAGAACCATTGGCCTAGACAATGAGAAAACATAGTCGAGTTGGTATGGTTTCGCTTCTCTTTTAATACCGTGAGATGTGTGAGTCTGTAAACGCGCACCAGGGAAATTAAACGAAAAATACAGATGCTTGGCCAATGAGCTCGAACAATTTATTAGATTAATGCGAGCGCAGTCATAATAAAAAAAAAAAAACGTAAAACGCCAAGTGACCTGTGCTACACAATTATATGTTTATACATATTTTCAATTGGGCTTTGGCTACGTGGCAGTTTTATCTAGCGTCTGAAAGATAATAAATATTGTTGTCGGAGTAGTCGAGACTAGTTGATGGAACGGTTGCGATCTGCGGGTCAATGATCTACCAGAATCAACTGTTCAGTCGCGTACCGGAGCACCAATAGAACGTGGAACCAAATCGAACACATCGCCATTTTGGGTCGGAAATGTGGCGGCGGCCGGTCTCAAAACTTGTAACCTGTCGATCGCAAAGCTGAGCACCTAACCACTAAGCCATGTAGACCTCCAAGATGGTATTCTCAAAGTTGAGTAAATGTTTTCATAGCGCAAGTGACACTGGCTTGAAGATGCCCCGAAAAGACTAAAAACCACCACATTCACATTTTCCGTACTTTTAGAAGAAGAAATTGACGCGAATTGTAATGAGATTTGGGAATTTAGCATCTAGATGTAAAAAACAACCACCTTCAAGTCTGCGAAAGCTAACAATGACCTATGTCAACCGGTGGCTGTTTCAAAAAAAGTGTAAAAGACAAATTGAACCATTTGACAGTGTAAGAACGGGAAAGTGCACAAAATAATTTCACAGGTACTTATTAGTTGGCGTCAGAGAAGCGCGCACAAAAATGTAGCAAAAAAAAAAGCACAAAATAATTGAAATGTGAATATATTTATATTTGGATAGGTTTTTTTTCCAAAAGTCGAATAATTTTCATTATTTTTTTTATTAAAGGTGGAGCGTTCACATGTGTATTATTTTACCATACCTACCATATCGTCGTACCATCTTGACGTGTACAAGGTAGGTCTGTAATCTTGTACCATATCTAAAAATCATACAATGATATGGTATAATCCTTTCCCATTTGATGTTGGTATTTTACCATCATATCGAAAAATGCTGTCTAGATTTCACAAAATTTTCAAAAGAATTTGAAGATACTGTGGCCACTCCCAATCAGTGGTGATGGGTGTACTTGTACACTCGCTGATCAATTTTGAGGCCAGTTCCCACATATGTGGGACAAATACTCTTTTTGGAGCATGGGCTATGGCATTCACCAGTTATAGTCTAATTTTACTACTGCTGAGTGGCATACACATTACTACAAGGTCATTGTAGTTGTATGCTTGTGCACTGCAGAACGTACTACAAATATAATATTATGAATCCAGACAATGCCTCATAAAATGAGAGCTGTATCATCTGTGTGTATAGTATTGTGACACGCACCAGTGATATGGCATAGCAGAATCAGAATGATACCAATATGTATCTGCCTTAAGAAGTTGAAAATTAAAATAAAACACGTAAGGATGTCCAAAGAAAATTATCATACTGATATTTTTCATCAATATATAGTCTGTAGATCTGTTCATTATGTTTTGTATCTGTGTACACAAGGTGTCCCCAGTTATGGAAATGTACCAACAAAAAATTTATGAAAAAAATTATACATTCGTTTTTAGCTTTAAAATGAGAAAATAATAAATATTATTATGATTTTGAACAACATATATTACTTATCGTACTTTCGTATCTTACTGTTACTCAGCATCTATGATTGTTATGAAAACACAATGAGGAATCTCTTATATAGGAACATCAGATTTTATGCTCATTATTTTCGTACAGAAGTACTTACATTGTATTTCGCTAACCATCACGAAAAATTGTAAAAAACTGAAAATAGTCATACATCGTAGCCCATCATTGTTAAAACATATGGTTTAGGTGCGTGAAACATTTTTATCACTAATTGAAAGGCTCTCCCTAACATATTTTAGACATAAGATTTTTTGTAACTATATTTATTCTAATTCAACCAAGTACGCATACATTTTAAGCCAAATTGATTACAAAAACAAATTGCTTGATTTCGAGCAACAGCTTATCCAGTAAATTCTAAAATTTACGTAAAATCACACCAATTTAATGCCAGGTTTGAATTGAAAATCGGCTCAAGTAGGTTACAGCTAAGTACGTATTTAAAGGCGGTGTACCCTCGAAATAGTTAAATGAGTACCTAAAAACTAATCTGTGTGAAATAAGGTTCAAACTTGGTGTAAAATATTTATACTGTTTAAGTTCTCCATTTCTCGAATAGAAGATCAAATAGATTGAGAACCGTAGGTACCTACATTGCCTGTGATCAGGCCCTATTTCAGGATTTCTTTTTGGAGGGAAGAGATTGAATCCCATTTTGTAATATTCATAAATTTTTAAAGGAGTTCGTTAAAAATTGTTTACATATTTTATAGACGTAAAGTTTTAAAAACAGAATAATTGTGTTTTAAATTGACTTTTTTTTTTTGGTGCTGGGGGTTTGTTACCCCAAATATCCCTCTTAAAACCGGCCCTGCATGTGAAAGTTGATCACCGTAAGAACTGATTTAATGCTGTTATGCGGTTAGAATGTGAGCACGTTGTTCGAATTAAATACCTACGTTTCAATCCGTCAAGAATGAAGAAAGTGGATATAACTGTAGAAATTACACTTCGTTTGTGGTATTTTTTTTCTCTCCTATGTTCAATCAAAATTGAACTTGTACGTTCAAAATAATTACAATTGTGCGTCAAAATTTGACAGTTTTATTTATTTATGTTTTTCATTTGGTTTTTTCGTGAAATCTTTACATTTAAACGATTATTGAGTTATACTTACCTATGTATAGCCTACGTGAATGATTGTTCAGTCAATAGATTATTAGATTTCTTATTTCTTGGAACATAATAATATGCTCATTTTTGTCATTTGATGGCATGTAGGTATTCGTATACTTCATTCATTATTTTCTTAATGATTACACAATAAACCAAATATGTGTTTGTCAGTGTATCTAAATGTTGTTTTTATTTATTCATTACGCAATGCAAAGAAAACCATATTGTTCTCGCAAAAAAAAAAAAAAAAAAACTTTAACTCGTAAGCACACGTGACATTCGTTCATTGGATGTTTTTATGTAATGTTACGTAAAGAAAAATAAATAATAAAGTGAAAAAGAAAATATAATAAATATATAATATAATAATAATGATAATAGTAATAATAATACATAGTAATAATACAACAACACATCAGACAAGTATGCAAAAAAAGGAAGAAAAGAAAAAAATGACCAAAAAAAAACTTAACGGCTTATTGAACGATACGAAAAAAACGTCGGGAAAAATTAATCGTAGATTGTTCGACTCTTTTTCCCACTTTTACTTTCTGTTGGTAGGATGCACGCACACCGAACACGCCATTGTGTGATGTCTTACAGGAAAATCTGTTAATAAATTTCAGCATTGTCTATTTTTAACTCCGTTCAAAAGGACTAGTAATTTTTCATATTTTTACTGAGAAGAAGAGCCAGGCCTACATACAGTATTATACTGGAATGAATGATAAAAAAAAAAGAAGAAAAATAGAACGTATTTTGGTTTGCTTGACAACGAAGAAAGGAAAAAAAAGAGTCATCGTCATGTTTTTAGGCTTCCTTCAAGGGGGTAAGAATGGCAACCCTATTAATCTCACACTGTCGCCATATGCCACGCTGTAAACCTTCACTAAAATATCTGGTAAGTAAATGATAATAATATGAGCTCGAGAAAAACGAAAACTTGACAATAATATTGAAACGCTTATGGCAGGTTTCGGCTTGCTGCGTGTGAGATGGAAATTTCTGATATTTTTTGGTGATGCAGGATGAGCAAGGAAACCATTTTTTGTAAGCAGTATATTATATACATATTATAATCGTATGCTGTTTCAAATTTGAAAGAAAATCTGCTAAAAGTTGCTATACATTAAAACTAACTGTCTTTAATCCTTGTGGCAACTGGCCCCTTCCACTTTTGGAATAGACATTTGGGATCGATATAATATGATAACGTACTTAAGGATTATTTTTTTCTTCATATTTATACCAAAAGACAGTAATCACCCGTTTTAGAGGGGGGAAAGAAAGAGAAAAGAACTTTTTTTAGATGTTTAATCTTCAGTAATCAACAAATTCAAGATTATTCTAATCAGGTACCTATACTGAAATATATGCATACCCTATTTTTCAAGAAGCATCAGTCTGATGATAACGTCAGAATTTTGAAAAACGTTATATTAGTCAGTCCAGATAATTTATTTATATTATGGATTTTTTTTATTAAGTTGAAAAATAAAAGTTATCTCATTTCGATATGTTGAAGTTATTGGTCCAATTTATAAACTGAAACTACATGTATGCAAGAGGAGAACCCTAATCAAGGAGGATATGCTGCCAGAAATTTGTGAATAAAATATTTTTAAAAAGAGTCACTAGAGAGGAAATGAGTTCTCCCTGTCCGACCAGTTCCTGTAAAGATGATTATCTTCATAATCTGTTTTTTTTTTTGTGTTTTTATGAAAAAATACAATAAATTTATTGAAGATAATCGTCAATCTTAACGAAATAACGAGAAACAGAAAGTTGGGCTTACTTCATCTGTAGTCTTTAATCTATCTATAGTCAGTTGGTTATATACTTATTCATAATAAAATATTACCAACCATCAAAAAATAGGTATGTACTTGATGTTTTTAATGTGAGATAAATGTTTTACCTCACATCCCTCCTATGAATCATTATTTATATGAAACCTACCTAGAGAAGGGGGGCTTGTTTTCTCTCAAATGTCTGATTTTTATACCAATTTATCTACAAATTTTTAAAAATGATATCCTCCTTTATTACAGTTTTTTCTTTTTACATGCAAATAGTTAGACCATGCATGATGCTTCTTTTAAATGTATGGAATGAATATATTTTATAAATAATCTTCATATCATAGGATTCGTTAATTTTATTAGTAAACAATAAATAATAAGAATAAGTAATATTTTTTTTAAACTCCTACTCAGAAACGGCTAATTATTGGTGGTTAGTGTTATTACGTGTGTGAAACAAAAATGATCCTTATAGTATATACTATTCGAGTGATTGTTTACATCATTATCAAACATCATAATTTTATTATGAGATTTTTTGGAGTACTAATTTTTAGATATTTTGTAATCACGTATTTCTGAGAGATACCTATTGCACGAAATATTTTTTTGTAATTTATAGTTTCCTACTGATGAAATACATTAGTCAGCATATATTATATAAAATAAAGAATTTTTTTAAAAATCAAAACATTTATGTCTGTTAATCTTTGTGCTCTGAAAATATTTTATTTTTAAAGTTAAACTGAGCTTTAAAAAAATACAAGCAGAATTTGAAGCGGTAATTATCAGAAAAATTTTAATTTTTTTGAAGAATATAGGTAGCTAAAAAATTTCTATGATATGAGTCAGACAGAAAATTGTAATAAAAAAAAAGAAAAAAAGAGTTTACAAGAAAATCGATGAATGTTTATAGATGAATCTATGGGAGTAAAACTGAGAGTTTCCTTTGCAAAGAAAATCAAAATGAAAAAAACAAATTCTATTGCAGTGAGCCACGCTAGAAAATGTAGATTTTTGTAGACACAAAAATCTAAACAAATAAATAAATAAATAAATAAATAGGTATACAGGAATAAAATTAAGAAAATGAAAATAACAAAGTATTTGCCAGAGTGCTGGGTAAACATTACGTTTAATTTGTGCGCAATGCGTTGTGCACACATACAATGCATTGTATACACACACCTTGTATTATGCATTGCAAATGCACACAACCACACTATTATTATGTTTGCACATCAATCATTCACGATTATAGCCATTTGGAACTCGCACCTTTTTTTTCAAATCACTTTTACGCATGAAACATTAACCCAATTGAAATTAAATTCTTTAAAATGTTAGAATATGATATATTCAATATCTGTACAAAATTATGTGCCTATTGCTTAAAAATTACAAATTTCATAACTATTAAGGCTCCAAAAATGTACTGACGCATCATCCTCGCCATCTGGATCAAAAACAATAGGGCTTCTTCTTGTCAAAATCTGAATATGTGAACCAAATTTCGAGACTATCTGATAAAAACTGCGATGACTTGTGCCACGTTATGTATAAATGTGTATAATATATAGGGTATTTGAGCAAATAGTGCTAAACGTTTCCTGGGGTCATTAGATGAAAAATAAACCTACCCCAACCCTGGGTCTCTATACCAGATTGATTTTAATATGTATATTTTTTTCTAAAACCTGCATAAAAAGGTTTTATAGGCAAAAAATTTTCATTTATTGGATACGAGCTGAGCTACCACTTCCCCTTACTCTTGTGGATGTTTTCTGGAATTTTGTGGAAACTGAACTTTGACCTTACTGAGATCGAAACAATGGTAGAAATAGAATAAAACTCAAATTAAGAAAGAATGAAGGGCTGCTCCTTAAAAATTACAATTTGAATTTGTATGAATATTTTTATACGAATTTTTGACATTCCTTTGCTTCTCATCCATTGTATCCAAAACTTTTGCGCATTAAATATTCAAAACTATAACTTTTATATTGTATTTTTTTTTACAGAATATGTTTAAGTACTTATCTACGTATTTTCATGAAATTTGGTACAAAATTTTCCAACCATAGGTGAACCGCGAATGTCAGAGTTACATAAAATTCTAAAAAAATCTGCGGTTTGTTTACGAGTTTCATTATTCGCCGGAATATTTTTCATTTCATCCCTAACGACCACCTTTTTGCTAGTTACGTACGTGGCTATCGTTCTCGCATTATTAGGCCCGAATAGAATTGATAACAAATGCAAAACCAAGACAAAGACCTAGACCGAGACTGGATGCAAAGGACGACAACGAAGATCAAAACTGACTGTAGAAAATCGTCCCTAATATCGATAAATGCCACTATATGATCCGGGTGGGTCTTACTTTTTCTAATGCAAATGATTTGAGTAGTCCTCCACGGAGGATATCCCTTTTCAGCTGGTTCATATAATGCCTTTAAATTAAAATAAAAACTTTTACATTTCCAGAGAAGGCGTTAGTTATTGGTCAACGATTTAGGGCAGATGATTCGCGATTAATTTGAAGGTAACTTTAACGCAGTTTTGCGAGTCAAAAATCCAAGCGCCTACACCGGGCTGGTTGTACAATATCGTGTTAACTCCAACATCAGGACTAAATATTAGATTCACAAATTACCTATTCTCGAAATTACATACACACGATCACGATATTACGAGCCTACACAAGAATGAAACTATACCGGGTTTAACTCGGCCATATTTACACGTGGCTTTTCGAGAAAATCAATTGTCACCCGCATATTATGCGCTGGCCTAACGTATTTTCGCTGTGGACAGCATTGGTGTGTGCTCGCCCTCCAGTATATCCAGACGATGAATTGGAAGATTATAATGAAATTATTAGCGTTTCGCCGCTAATACGAGACTTTTTTTTTTTTTTTTTTTTTTTCCACCATTTTTCCTGTTTCTCCCGAATTATTTTTATGAAAAATCGGAACACTTCTACGTCTTATAATTACGATTGGTTTCGGTCATCATACTCGAACCGAAACAGAAATTATTTAAACTTCTATTTTATTTTTAGTTTCGTTATTTGTACGCGAACAGTCAACACCTTCTATCGTTTTTTTTTGGTTTTTTTATTTTTTTTATTTTATTTTATTTTTCATCTGTTACAATTTTTTTATTTCTTTCTTTCCACTATCTTACTATACTTTTTGGTTGATTTGGAATAATAATAACACTCGGCCGTTCGTAATACCAATAGGTACCGAATTTTTTTGCGCAAAACGAATCGTGAAGTTATGATATTCGTCGACAAAGTGTAATTCATTATTTCCTATAACCTATAGTTAGCCTACATTTTTCATCATTATTATTATTATTGTTATGGTTTTGTGATGTTTTCGTGCGATAAAATTTTTCAAACGAATTCAATTTATCTGCTCTAGCAAATGAAATGTTTAATTTAACATCAAAATTATGTTAATTAGTGCTGTAACCGTTCTTACCTTGGTATGTATACGAATATCTTGAAGTGTTTTTTGGTATTCATATTCGTTGAATTTGTTCACAGTGTGAAAAAGTGTGAAAAAGTGACATTTTACTAAAATTAAATTTCCATTTTTGCATAGAAAACTTTTTTTGAAAGGATGAAAATGTCTTTTTTCAAACGAAAGTATACACTACTACCTCAGTGAAAATTCAAAAACGAACTATCTTGAATTCATTTTCGATTTATAGTAAAACATATTATGTTTGTATTCGAGGCTACTTCTATTTGTGTCATATTTGGCGAAATTTAATTGGTCCTTCGGGTAAAGTTGAACCATAAAATGGTTACGCGATGAAGATCTCCACAAAGGTTAGGAAATAATAGGATTTAGGCGGAGTACCTACTCAGAAATATATTATCGGTTCCCTTTTATAATAAGGACATACACTGTCAGAAATTTTATGATTTGAATTCACTTCATGAAGCAAAATGTAAAAAAAAATGTCTACGAAAGACTAGTTTTCTGTTGATTCAGTGAAAAGTCGACGACGGAAGAAAAAAACAAAACAAATCACATTAAAAACTAATTAAATTTGAAACACAACTGGGTACAGTTTTTCTAAAAATTGACTTCGTGGTGAGCAAAAAGTTCCGCAATGACTACACGGCCACCAATTTTGACAAATTTGTTTGAATAGTGAAAATCTGATAGATACTCGAGATTCTCAGGGTCGCTTAAGCTTATTTGCCTTGAGAAATAAGAAAATAACCTCTGTTATCGTACATATTATGACAAAACCAACCAAAAGGAACACATAAAATGAAGATTTAACATATTTTACTCATTGCAGACATTCATGCGAAAATAATAGTTTTTTGTAATACGAATGCGAAAAGTAGGAGATTTTGGTACGAGTATGGTTGTTGCGTCATTCGCCTTCGACTTGTGTTGCAAAAACCATATAAGTATCGATCACTTATTTCGCACCCACGTCACATCCTATTTTTTGCAACACCACTCTTCTCCGCACAAAAAAAATGTATGAGAAAAAATTATTTTTCTTAAAACTGGTTATAGTAATTAATAGTTTTACTTTCGTGAACAAAAAATTGCAACATCCATTCTCAGTTGAAAAATCCTTTCTTTCACAAATCTAATTTTCCAAGAAAATCATTTTAGTAACTATTCTAAAATTAAATTACCATTTTGTTTGGAAAATGACAAAATTGTCACCCCCCCCCCGTCGACAAACAGAAGTTACATACTTATCTATAGGAAATAAATCAATTTTACTAGCATGAAAAATGAATGATAATAAAAAAATAATAATATTGTATTTTTTGTCTGTTTTTATGTTTTTATTTAAAAAAAAAAACTAAATAGACGCATATTTAAAAAAAATCGAATCGTGCAAGAAAATCAAATTGCAAGGTCACATGCAAAATCATATTTTTTTATCAGGGGCACAAAATGCGGTATTTTCAAGGTATGTATGGCGTGTTGAAAGTGGCCAATTTCAGAACTCCTATCACTCCATAATTTCTTTTTCTCAAGCCTAACTAGTTTCTCAGTTTCCTCATACCTTTAAAAGTGTCTTTCTTTCTTTAATTTAAATTAATTCCATTTTTATTTCTTCACAATTCTCTTTGGACCCAGAAATCCACACGTTTCATTGCCCCTGGCTCAAATAGAGCATTCTTAATATTCTTTGAAAAAAATACTGTTCGCAACTCGGTTGGAGTGACCAATTTATCAACCGTGCATTTACTACACTTACCTCGTTGAGAAATTGTTCACTTTTCTCCTTAGTTGCATAATATATATTATTTTTCATAGTACTGAAATTGCTTACTCTTCCTTTATTAATGAAGCATAAAAAACGTATTTTTTGGGTTGGTGTTGCAAAAAAAATATTAATTACAAACCGAGATAAGCGAAAAATGAAATAGTTAAAACCGAACAGTGAAAATCAAATTTAAAGTTTTAAATGACATGCACTGACGAAAAATCATGATTTCGACAAATGTTGGAGAGCTGGATTTCCCAAAGGATAAAATCGAGAACATAAACTCAAGATATTGAAGAATTAACTCAAATTATAAATTTTTAATGCACAAAAACAAAATAATGACAGAAAATAAAACGCGGATTTTTAATCCGCCATCTTCAAATGTGTATGTGGTGGAATAAAATTCTATAGCTGAGAAAGAGGAAAAAGGAGAAATATGGAGCTTAGCAGTTGTGTAATTTTTCATCTTTTAATGTTCTACTTTTACATGAAACTGTGCGAACAAAACTGAATGAGAAAATAAAACAGGGTTGGGCAAATAATGTCTATGAAGAAAAGAGAAGTGAAAAAAATTACCTAGGTAATAATTATCGAAAAATAGGGTGAAAAATAAGGGACACACGCAACAAATTGCAGGTCTTTATTTTAAATCAAACATTTTGAACTACTTATTTGAAACCGGTTTTCGAAAGTGATTATGGAGAGTGGGCTAACTGGTAATTGTTAAAATTTAGCCTGAATTGAGTCGGTAACCTATTAATGAAATAAATGAAATAGTTAGCATGAATTATTTGGAAAATTCCTCCAAATGTTAATGCTGTTAATGCTTTGGAATGTTTGAATTGAAAGAAAAAATAGGGATTTAGCACAACGTTATAAAACTCAAATTAACAGATACCTAATCAGTACCTATAATTTTTACTGAGTGAGCATTCAGAAATATGCTATCGACTTACTTTAAAATATTGTATTATATGTATGGTACCATATTAGAAATTTATTAAATGATTTGAATTTACTTTATGAAGCAACATAAAGGCAAGTAATTACATAAGAAAGGTTTTCATTTGATTTTTTGAATACCTAGTTAGTGAGACAAAAATATGAAACACCTACGTGTAAATAGTCACTTATTTTTAAAAACTCTTTAATTTTGTATAATATATTATCCAATAGGAAAAGGGGAGGAGTTGGAACACGCATGATTTTCCCTTAAATTCTCTTTAATTATAATTTGTTAAATTATTTATTGTCATTTTTGGCGTAGTAAAAGATTTAAAAAAACACTGTAAATTAGTTTTATTCAATTTCAAACGTAATTTTTACAGTTTTTCCAAATCAGACTTGCTTTTCGATATTTTAACGCACTCATTTTAAATATTTTCAGCGGATTTTTTCAAAGCGATTGTGAAGAGTAAGGTAGCATTAAGAGCTGTAAAAATATAAATTAAGTTATTTATCGAGTAAATACATATTTTGAGTTTTGAAAAAGTTACCTTGAATATTTTTAAAAATCCCTTCAATTGTTAGTGACACATATTAGTGGTTTGAAATTTTGGATAAAAAGGGGCGAATAGGCCTTAATCATCTTTTCAAGTTGTGAAAAAATTAAACTCGAAATTTGTCCTCTTAAAACAAGATTATCATGGATTTTGCCTGTTAAATTTTTATCGAAAAAAAAAAAAAAAATCTGTTTTTTGAACAAGAAAGTTTCTTTTTCTACTTTCTGCTATTCACAATTATTCCGTCTATTCCTTTTATTCCCCTTTTTTTCTATTTTAAGGGTTTCGATCATCATAAACATCAAATCTTTTTATTTACCTCAAGATTCAGATAGATACGGAATAAAAAAAAGTTTAATTTTAATTTTATGAATGTCCTGGTAGTTTTGAAATCTTTTTGATTTTGAGAGTGAATCTTGATGAGAAAATTTAATAAATTACGAAGTATTTTCCAGTTATATCTTAGCCTTTAAAGTAATAATTTTGATTTTCACGACTATTTCTGAAGACTGTTTGAGCCTGTTTCTGCAGTAAGTACAGCTATATAAAAATATTTTGTTTGCTGTAATAAATTTTTTTTTCATATTTGAATTTATTCAGCCTTGAGGGACGAGAGGCGATGAATAATACTTAAAATGGAAAGAGATTCTCTGCAGATTTGAAAAGTTTGGTCGAATGTTATCGCCGCAAAGGCTATTTTTCGTTATTAAGTATATTATCATTATGTTTCTTTTTTCTTTTTTCTTTTTTTTATATTTCCCTTCATATTTTTCTCTCGTTTAGCTTTTCTACGCGAAGATAAAAAATTTCAGTCATCCAATTAAATTATTCATATCTCCTGGGATTTTAACATGTAGACTGCATTATTTTGAAGCAGCCTGTGTATAGGTAGGTTTATACTGTTTTTTGATGCAGCCTAATTATGTGAAAATCTAAAACTGGAACAGAGAAAAAAACGGTTGTATTCATCGTGTAAAAAATCTTCGTATACTTATAGTGAGCCTAAATTTTATTTCATTTTGTTTTTTTCTTTTTACTCAACCAAAAAATAAAAAAAAGTTTTTTTTTTTTCATAGGATAACATTAAAGTATAGGAACATTTGACGAGAACATTATTATTCTTTTTTGCCTACATCTACGAGAAAAACAAAAAAAAAACAAAAAAAAAACAAAAAAAAAAGCCAAGTACATTTTCGTTTTTATTCCAGACCATTTTCTTCCTAACTAATTACAATTTAGACACGACAAAAATACAAAAAACTAGCCTCTATTCTAAATTGAAGAGTGTGAAAAGAGTAAAGAAAAAAAAACCAAATTCGTTGCTTTCAGCGCTCATAAATTCCAATTTACAATCCATAACTTACAACGCTATAAAAATGAAACGACTGCATAAAAGTTTGATGAATAGGGCGTCGCAAAAATTTAGCAAGGCTTGTTGTCTTGATGAAATCTCATACGAATAAATTTTACATGATATTTTCGTTTTTATACGAGGAAGCTTTTGAAATTCATTTTAAAGGAAATGAGCGTCAACTGTGCGTGTAAAGAAATATATGTTGCAAAAAAAAGAAAAATACTAGACAAAAAATAAGAAAACAAACAACAGAAAAAAGAGAAGAACTTTTTAAAAATAAACTGAAAAATTCTCATTTCGTTTAAAGTTATGTCAGTTTATTTTCCATTACATTCGTTCTTGTGTAATGTAGAAATGAGATGAAAAAAAAAAAAAAAAACAAAATGAAAAGGAAAGAAAAGAAGACCTTAGCAATAAATAAATACCAGAAATAAGACGAGATGAGAAACAAAGACAGTAAAAAAGAACAAAAATTCAAAAATAACCTGAAAAATAACTGTAAATCAATATTCAAAAAGCAATTTACTCGTTTCGTGACAAAATTGGCCGTATTCTTTATATGTCGAACGTCAATATTTTTCAGTTACATATGTGCAACACGTTACTCTCCTGTCGTTTGCCAATTTTTATCTTCGTGTTGTATGTTTTTAATCAAAATTCTGTCGAACATTACTGATAATTTTAACGGGAAAGAAAATGAAATTTTCATTCTACTTTCCCAACCTTCTTCTTATTTAAAACAAACGAAAAAAAAATTCGTTAGCATGGACATGCTAAGGGGCGATAGGGGTAGACTCCTCTCCAAAAGTTTTGGTTAGTTGACAAAATTGTGTAAGTTGTTTATTAGTTGGAAAAATTGCTGCTAAGAGAAAAAAAAAGGACATAACATACGAATGTGTTAGATGGTTATTTTTTTTTTTTTTTTTTTAGCAGTTGGTAATTTAGAAAATTTCAGGGTATCATTTTCGGGGACGACTCCATAAGGTAAAATTGAATTCAAAATATAATAGAAGACGACATCTTTGTAGGTATATAGACACCTATAATTTGCGAAGCCATGTGGACACAATATTTCCGAACTGTTGCTGGTGCATCGTCGAAGAAAATTAATACCTACGTGAAATGAAAATTTTGAAATTGTGTTCGATGGCGAGAAGAAAATTGTCTGGAAAAAAGGACAATAAAAATAATCTGCAGCTACGAAATTACGTTATCGTGGAACAATTGGGACTTTTTTTTTTTTTTTTATCGTATCGACCGTGTGTCGTTTTTGGAAAATCTGAACGTACTTGGAGTGGCCTATTATTGGCTAGACACGACTGAGTGAAGTCTGTAACAGTTTTCATAATGAAGGAAAAGAACAATCCACAATATAGGTTTTGGATAAGAGGCAGCTTTTTTCAAGTTAATTGGTTTTTCTTTATATTTTCTGTTTTTTCAAATTCTGAAGCGTCTATCTATTAGGCAGTTTCATTTCATACTCCTGGTCAAGGGTACTTTCTAAATCCCGGACGCTAAATTTTACCAAATTTTTTCGGTACGTCCAACCCATTTGTCTCTTTGTAAATAGATTGGGCTGAAGTTCAACTTCGGAAGTGATAGATGAGAGAAGGTGGTAGGAGATTTAGGCCACTTTGATTCGTTCCGTCCTTACGAAGAGTTTCATATGATCAAATTTTCTATTTTTGCACATAAACTGCCTTTTTATAGATGTAGGTATTGGTTGTATCTATTTATTTACCATTCAAAAGAACGAAAAGCCAAATTAGAAATCCTTTACGATAGCAAAAATAAAAATTGAACTCAAATATTTTTGTACCGAATGTCTGGATCATATAGTCGAATGCATCTATCGATTTTTCTCCAAATTTATCACCTAATTGTAAGACCTATTCTCAAGGGAGGAGGTGAACTTGTGAGCTAAAATTTCACTAGGTATTGTACTTTCTAATTTGCTCCCTTTTGTGAGCAAAACATTGAATGAAAGTGTTCGTTTTATACCTCAAACTAAAGTTTATGGTTCACAGGTATGAAAAAATTGTTCCATTTATTGATAAGTCCGAGTTTTCGTTTAAGTACAAGTGAACAATTTTTAGCGTATTCAGACCTTAAACTATAATATACCTACATAGTGGACCAAAATGCTCTATTAACACAATGGTACGTTTTCTGTGCAGACATCTCCTCTCCACTCTCGCTGTTATCGTGATTCTATAATTCGTCTAAAGGTACAAAAGTACGTTACTTGAGTTGTTAATTTTCTCTGATTCGATTTGAAATTTTGAATTAATTTATAATTTCCATATTTTTATGTTATGCTGCTTGAAGTAAAAACTCGAATTTATTGCATTGTAAGTTAAAAACAAAATACCTCCATCTATTTTTTCGGATTACTACTTGCTGAAAAATTTATGAAAGTTGTATTCAAGCTTGAGGTGATGATAGTAATTAGAAGCAAAACTAAAAACAGTACAGACAAAATCAACAATTTTAGGAATCCTTTATTTTGCTTTGATCCTGCAAGGTTTCAAAATAATTTTCCATGTTTTTGCACATTGGTTAAAATAGCTCTAAAATTCCTGCTTTTTGAATTTTTTAAAAATAACATAGGTACCCTAATTAATATGGTAAATGTAACGAATATGGGTAGGTGCATAACTTTAAAATAGCACATAAATTTGAAAAATCAATCTAAATTACAATTTATGGAGGAATCAGGATCAATGGTCCTTGATGTTATTATTGGTAACATTACAAAGTCTATGGAACCAATCTTTGATTTTGCATGAATGTTTTTAACATTGGAAATGTTTAACCTGAGGTACATAGTAAAAAGATGAAGTCATATGCAACGAAAAGTGAAAACAAAGTTTGCAACCCGAAGGAAATAGGTTTTGCAACAATAAGTTAAAGTTTGCAACAAAAAGTGATAAATATGTTAGAAAACCAATAAAAAAGTACCTCAGGTATCCCTCCTATGTATTTAAAATCAAATAATACGCCAAATCGAAGAAGTTTTTGAAATAGGCTACTATAGGTACCTACAAATGAAAAAACTGTGTAATCCATTTTTGAGTCCCCATCACATAGGATAGTAGGCCTAACAAAAAGTGAAAACTTAGTTCATGAAAAAATCATGATTATAAATGTTTATTTAATAAAATGAAAATTCAATACAAAAATCATTTTCAATGTATCCTCGATTGTGCCAGAAATACAAATTATGTAAATTTTTTTTATCTATGACTCAAAATAAAGACTCCACAAAAGGTGTTCTAATATGCGATACCCCTCTTTCCTAATATGGGTACAAATATTCTAAATACAAGCCCTGAAGTGCTACTCTGCAGCGCTTTGACTTGTGCTAATCCAGGATTTTTTATGGTAACACTGTAGAATTCATTGTTTTGGAAGAGACAATGAACATTTTTTTTCGTGTCTATGTGTGGCTGTGTGGGTAGTGGCGCATGCTTATTGAGGGAATAATTGGTGAAATAATATTGACGAAATAATTAGCAAAATTATATCAGAGAAGTAATTTTGTGAAATAATTAACGGCTTGTTCGTTTATCATAGTGATGATACTTCATATACTTAATATGGTGTAACACCTTTTCTTAATATGGGGTACCTGAAAATACATGCTAATCATCAAAATTAGAGTTATAAAAATGAATTATGCTTTCATACAAAAGTTAAAAACGGCACTTACAACTTTCTCATACCATTATTTGTTGTTTTAAACATAAATAATTGGTACCTCATATTAGGTTCATCCTCTCAATTTTAATGTGATGAAAATAAAAAATACCTGAAATTGATTGAATCAACTTGAAGGATTAACAGTACTTAGAAATAGAAGCCAAATGTTCAAATTTTCTGTTGATAACGATCATATTTCAAAATATCAATTAATATTTTGTACAAGAGTTATGAAAATTTGTAAAAAATTTAAAAGGATAGTGATAAAAATCAAAAAGAAAGGAAAAATTATTTTAGGCATGTTCTTTAGACTTTTTGTGTGCATTGGTATAATAGAACAGTCTAATTATTAACTATACTCAATTTTTTTTCAGCAGGCTGCGTTAATAGTGTAAGAGAAACAATTGTACCTCAAATTTGGTACATACCCCGTAATTGGCACATTTATTCTACATGGATCATGATATCTTTGCTCTGTTATCTAATCCTATTTTCATGAGAGACGACTACGTACTTCAGGCTATTTTTGAATTTTCCAATATCTTCTTGACTTCCGTTTTTTGAAAATAGTTATTTGTGATACAAGTATAAGAAGTAGATGATTTTAACACGAGTATAAATAATCCACTTTACACAGCCCCAATGTTTTTTTGTTTTTTTAAAACCAAATAATGATAAATAATTTCCCCCCTTTTTTTTTAAATAAAAAATCTTCATAATCTACCACCCAACACCAGAAAAAATGACTGAAAAAATTTTTCAGAATCAAATAATTATCAAAATTAAAAGTTTTACTTGAAAAGAAAACAAAAAATTGAGAAATTAGTCGAGCCATGCGAGAAAGTCAACTTGAAAGTGCGGATGGGCCCAACAATATTTTTTCATGTCGAATTGAAATTCGCTACTTTTTATTCAGTTTTAAGGGACATAAAAATAAGTATTTTTCGTTTGAGTATATCAAAAAAAGGATTACCATAATTAATAGGAAGATTACATAAATAATTTTTGGGTGATAAAATTGGTATTTTTTCTGGACAATTTTTTATAAAGTTTATTGCATTTCTTTGTACGTACCCATTACTTATATGGTTACCTATACTTTTTGCAATAGCAAAATTCATTAACAAAATACACAACTATAATTAAACAAAAAAACTATAGCTTATATGTCGTATGCTTGCATGAATACAATTAAAATGAATAAATTTCAATTGAAGTCATGTGTCACCACTCCTTCGTCATCATCATTCATCATAC
Organism: Ericerus pela; assembly: GCA_011428145.1. Lineage (NCBI taxonomy): Eukaryota > Metazoa > Arthropoda > Insecta > Hemiptera > Coccidae > Ericerus > Ericerus pela. The sequence goes on from WOFM01000483.1 coordinate 1,187,465, forward strand.
GCGATGGATATTGAAGTTTTTAACTTCTGATTTTCATCTTTACGCTTAGTAGGTACCTATCGAAATATCAACATGAAGGATCAAAAAACATGTGAAAAATCGAGAATCATCCTTCGAATCAGAAATTCTGATTCGAATCAAGACTGAAATAATTTTGCACGAGAATTATTAGAAAAGTTACTCATTTTGGAATCTCATCTCATCTACACAGCTCGTGCCGCAAACTTCATAACTTCTTGACAATTTCCCATTTAGCAAAGAGTTGCAAAGTTGCAGCATGAGCAGCACTTCTTGAGTGATGTAATTGCAATGAGTCAACTTTTGTGAGCCGGAAACACGTGGTGCGTACCTACGATATTTTTTGCACGAATGCACCAAAAAGAGATTATATTTTGTATTCGATAAACTTCCCTATCAACCGAATATTATATCTACAATAATTAAATAATGAACAGGTTAACTTGTTTTGTACATGCATTACCATGGAAAATGCCCCTTTGTCACGCTGAAATTGCGCTAGTCGCGCAGGTGCGTGTAAACGACGGTGTGAAGATATGAACAAAAATTCATTCACGAAAAAGCCCATTTGCACACTAGTGAGGAAATGAAAATTATTTTTGATTGATTTTGACTGTTTCAAATCGATTTGGAAAAAAGGTATCTCTTTTGACTAACCAAAATTAATTCAATAATAACCTCTTTTTGCGGTGTGTGAGTTTCCAAACATTTATTTATGATACAAGTGCGTAAAGTAGGTGATTTTGATACGAGTTTCATCTTGCAACATCCCCCTTCAAAAGACAATTCATTAAGAAAAATTGTTTTGAAAATGTATTTAAACAATTCAAAAACACCAAATTTTCTTTTAATTTGCGTTTTTTCATTTGTTTATTTTCGAGCAGCTAGGAATGAATAAAACTTTTAATGGAATGCACATTAAATTTCACCTTCGTTCCAGCCGCACTAACTCCAGCTTTTTAGCTTAAATAGCGGGTGACGAATTATTGATTGAAAGAGAAGAGGTTTCTAGATTCCTAGAACGGCCAACTTGCAATTAATTTCCGTTTTTTTCCTTCGTTTATTTTCATGCAGCTGAAGATTATTAAAAAATCACATGAAAAGTAAACTCGTATATATTTTCTCTTCTTTCCGAAAATTCCAGCTTCAGCTCTCTAGCTTAAATAATGGCTAAGGAATCATCGTGTGAATATGGAGAGGGTTGTAAATTCCAAAAACGGCTCAATTTTATATTGATTAACGTTTTTTTCGTTAGTTTGTTTTCAAACAGATGAAGATAGTTAAAAAATAATATGGAAATTTTTTAAATTTTATCCTCTTTCCAGCAACACCAACCTCAGCTCACTAGCTTGAATAAAGGTTAAGGAATCGGTAAATGAAATAAGAGAGGTTTGTTTCAAAGTTGAAATGTTGTGTTCACTGTTCAATTGAAGTGGCAACTTGACGACGCGTGCGCAGTCAAGGAAGTGATTTAATAATCTTAGCAAGTACCAAGCGGCGCATGCGCAAAATTTTACTTTTTGACATTGAAGTAAAATCTTCTACTTCACGTATAGTTCATAAGCATAAAAACGTCTGTTTTTGAGATGGGTATTGAAAAAATACCATTACCGAGTCACTATTACATTATAATCCATACTGGTGCAGATATAATGGCGAAAAACGACCGGGGGAGAAGAATTTTTTCATGGGTCAGACTTGTAGTACCCATTATTCGCTATACGTACTTGTTTATGAAAAAATACCGTTGATGTTTATTCTATACTAAACGAGAACCTATACCTACGTACAGAACCTACATCGAATCATTCGTCCCTCATCGACGAACAGCCATCAATAACCTTCGTTTGTTCGTAGATAGTCTGCAGAGTGCGCGCACACGTTGTTCCGAACGATGAGAATTACCATATTGCCGGCGAAGGTCAGTCTCTGTACCATGATCTCAATGGAGAGGATACTCTTGTGGATCCGTCGCATCAAGAGTACGTCCAAAAAGTTACCGAAAACACGGTGAAAATCGATCGAGATGACTTGGCTTTGTCACCGGTTAAAGGGGCCACTTTCTCACTGCCAACCACCAGTTATCATGCCCCCAGTTTTGGTACGTCTTCGAACACATTTGGACATGGCGGCGGCGGCGGCGGCGGCGGCGGTAGCTCATTCCCTTCATTCGGCCATAATACGGGCTCTGGTAACGTAGCTGATATCTTTTATCGTAATGTATAATAGTAACATGTAAAATCTGTTGACCTTTTACGTAAGTAATAATTTTACTGTAAGGTGATCGACGTTTTTGTATACCTAACTATACCTCATATCTCCCCCGTGAAATTCATCTTAAAGGTAGATTCCAGACAGCGAATAAGTAGTATTTCGAAGATCAAAAGTGACTGAAATTCTAAAAATAAAAAAAAATTGATTATTTTAAGGTCCAATTTCATCGATTATTGATTGATCGAAAAAACAATCTACACCTTTATATTTTCTATTATGCATAATGTCTAGAAGTTGAACAACATATGTCCAAGATTGAATTTTTGGGTCTCAGTAACAGATCAGTCTGTCGCAAAATTCTGAGATAGTCTTACAATTTGAGTTATGTTCCCTCAAAATCTAAACTCTGATGTAACTTTCCCAAAAATTGCCAAATTTAGTACAGGAGAGTAAATTCGTATGTTGTGGAATACCTTACAAAATGGAAAGTAAACCAACAACAGAAGGTGTTCAACAGAACAGTTTGCGTGTTTATGCCAAAATACCTAAAAGGTATAAGGGAGCCAAAACCTCGGCAAACACTGGCGATTTAGCCTAAGATTTTCTAGTCTTATATACCCGGCTCCCACACATACACACTTATGTAATATTTACATAAGTATAGTGTAGATTATTCATCGTACTTTACGGTTGCTATGGCAGTGGTAAAGTATGGAGAATGCATCTCTGTATTGGTTTGTGACATCGCCGACATTGTTATCTATCGATTCGTCACAGACTGAGATTTGTAACTTGTCTATGTGCAAAAATAGACAAGTACAAACAAACATACATTCAGTATTGGTTTAACGTGCAAGGCACAAATATTAGTCACCAAAGGTGACAACTGTCATCGATAGGCTGAACCTATTTCCTCATACGAGTAATCTTCTAATCCCTACATATGTTATATAATATTTTTATCTATCATTCAAAGTTTTGCCCATATTTTGGAAAAGAGGAGGAGTGGCCACTTTCCAAAAAGCTATGTCTTTTTAACTCTTAGATACATCAAAAAATGAGTCCCACAATTCATTTTTTTCCTCATTTTCCACAGTCTTTTGGAACAAAAAATAATTTCTCAATTTTTATCTACAAATTAAAGGGTAAGCCTAAATTCAAATTAGGTACTTGAAAAAATTACAAAAAACTATCGATAGTATCGATAGTTCTTGATATCTTTAACAAAAATATTGAACTATCAATGTTTTATTGCTAAAAATCGATTCGCCAAGAATTTTTTATTTTCCAATATCTTTGAAAATAACTGAACCAATAGGCACTAAACTTCTATCAGTTCTGATTACATATAAGCATAATTTTTGTGAAAATTTCTGACCTATCCATTCTGTAGTTTTTCCAAAACAGTGAACGCAAAATTTTTACCCAAGGATACAAATAAAATTAATAGACAGCAAGAAAAAAGGATAGCTACTTAAATAGGAAAGGGAGAAAAGTTTTTTGCAACGTGTGTACAAAATGCTATATTTTTGTGGCATTTATGTCGTGATGAAAGAAGCTGATTTCAGAACTTACTTTTCTCAGCCCTTAATTTCTTTTTCTCACTCATAACTGGTTCCTCAGGTTCCCCCACATCTTTAAATGTCCTATTTTCTTTCATTTAAATTGATTAAAGTTTTTTTTCCTTAAAAATTTTCTCTGTCATAACAAAGATTTCACCCAGTAACCGTCAAGTTTTATTTCCCTTAGTTTAAATACAGAATTCCGCATAATCATTGTAAAATAGTATATTATACACCAAGGTTCAAAAGTGAGTGATTACATGTGAAGGAGTTGGCGAAACAAATGCAGCGAGTGAATAATTCCGGAGTCATGTAAACTCACTTTTGAATTTTGTTGAGGAAAATATTTTATATAATTGATGATCAGAAAGCAACAAGAGGTTAAAATTCTATCATAATAATGAATCTTTCTCAAAAATTATAAAAAATGGAATAAAATATCTACCTACTCATTGTGGCAGATATAACATTTAATTTAAAAAATGTAACCTCTAGCTCGATGTAAACTGAACATATTTTTAGATAGAGGTGCGTTCACTTTATATCAAGAACATATTCATCAATGATATGAGCCACTTTTCACTCGAAAAATACCAGTATAAAAATTGCCTTTTTGATCATGGGTTATATAAAATATTGTACACAACTCGGCTGAAGTGAGCAATTTATCAACTGCTTCAATTACCACACTCTCATATGGCTCATATTTTCAATCCTTGCAATTGTTAAGAAATTTTCTCAACTCATTCACCAGAAAGTGGTTATTATTGAATCAATTTTGGTTAGCAAAGTGTAAGATTTTCAAGTTGATTCCGAATGGTTGATAATGATTTTTATTACTTCACTAGTATAGTAATGGAGTTTTTACTGACTATTTTTTTGTCTACTTCTTTACTGAGCCATTTCCACATATGCAAGAGGTGAAATATCACTATGAAAAACGGCAATTTTACGTGGTGATGCCTACAAATAACCAAATTCACTTCTTCATAATTATTTAATTATTGTCTGAAATTCTTTTCATAAGTGAAGTTTATGTGAAGTTTATCTATTTAATCAAATAAATGGTAACCTTTTTTGGGGGGATTTGTTGAAAATAATATCGTACTCAATTAGTTAGCCATTTATTATAATTCACTCGTTGCAATTACAACTCTCGCCTGCGACTTGTGTTGCAATTACGCAACACATCAACAGCCACTCATTTTGCTAATTAGTTGAGTAAAATAATATACTCAGTTTCCTCCCTAGTAGCGTAATATACCTACAATTAAAAATTGAATTTTGTTTTCCACAAAGCGATACAATGATGGATAAAACTGAATTTCATAATTTTCAGTATTTACATATCTCAACATCAAAATAATCAGCAATATGCCAAAAAACGGTCAAATATTCACAGATATGTCCAAAAATTTCTAAAAATTACAAAATTATTCATTTTTATGAATTTTATAGCCAAATATTCAATACTTGAAAATATGTCAACGAGATTGGATGTTCCAGGGTCGTTCCAAAGGATAAAATATATGAACATCTACATTAAAAAAATTGCCCCGAGTATTCGTGAAATTCCACGCACTATAAAATTTTAAAGATAGTAAATCCTTTTTTGTTCTGGTAGTCTGAGTTTGATTTTGTTAATAAATAAATAAAATACTTACCGACGTAATTTAGATTTAGCACTATTTCTGACTGAGTATGAATAGACGTAAACACTACGAGTTAGGCAAATATTCAATAATCTATCATCGTTGGCGCAATTGGCATCTCTGTTGTTAATAAACGTATTTTTTCGGTTTCAGGTGGATCCAGTTTCGGTCACCAAAATCCTTTCCCAGTCAGCTTCGGACACGGCGGAGGATCGTCCGGTTTCGGTGGTTATGGCGGCGGTGGAGGGGGCAGCGCGGACGGCGGGTTCGGTAGTCTGGCGCCAGTCATTCATAAATCGGTGTACGTGCACGTTGCACCGCCCGAAGAGGAAGTGCCCCAACAAAGGGTCATAGTGCCGAGGGTGGCACCGCGTAAAAACTATCAAATTGTATTTATTAAAGCACCAACACCTCCACCTCCCTCGGTGCCAGTCATACCACCCTTTCCGCCTCAGTCGGATAAGACACTAATTTATGTACTGCATCCGAAGCCTGAAGAGGCGCCGCCAATTCACATTCCACCACCGCCTCAAAATACTCCAGTCAAACCGGAAGTTTATTTTATCAGGTATGACGAAAAATATTATATCGAAGGGACTACAAGGGGAGGAACCGCCAGATTACAAATTTTCGCGAAAAGGAATGCCATCAAGTGGCCGTTAATGAAGAACACTATCAAAAATGGCAGTCATTTGTTAGGAGAAACGGTCTCTGTCCTGATCAATTATGGTTAAAGATTTAAGGTCCTAACTGAGTTCCCTATAGACTTTGAGAAATTTTTAATGAGGTACGATTTTTTCGAATTGGTTTAAGTGAATTATGATGGTGATTCCCATTGGACTCTACCCATTCATCCTATTCTATAATACGAGCAATAATTGTATGTGTGGGTATGAGCGTATGCAATAATGCTCACCACCGCAACAGCAGAAGATGATGGGTGTCATTTGTATTCAATGAGTCTGTGTGAGCCAAGCTCAGTATTAAATTAGGAAATACAGACAAAATGTAAGGCCGTGAGTGCAAGAAGGTAGTTTGTGGACTCTCGCAAGTTCATCGACAAGTGTGTGAACACACTCGTTTGTCTCGATCACCCAGTGCTACAGTATATATACATATATAAATGTGTGTGTGTGTGTGTGTATGTGTATGTATGTAGGTATGTAAAATTGTAAACGCGTTCTGAGTAAGTAGACTGCCAATGCTGCTGAATTTTACAGATTAGGGGCTTTTTGGGTACAAAAAAATGATCTACATAAGTAGGTCCCAAATTTGAGATAATTCGTTGAACAGAAATATGTGTATCTTAATCTATCCATCAGCACTAAGTGATAAGAGCAAAAAAACTTCGCCCAGAAAGAACGTGATATTTAGATCTGAAATCTGGATATCATAAAATTTTGAGATTAAAGCTAAACACAACGGATAGAAAATGTCTGGTATTGAATCGTGAATCTCGCTGGTAGATAATTTGATTTGATACTGGTTTTTGGTATTGAATTTTATTAATGAATTTCGAATTTGGATATTGAATTTAAAATATTGTTTTTTACTTCTTGATCATCCGAGCACTTATTAATAAATCACCTACCTACGCTTGGAACGTGTGTGTCTCACCATTTTTAATTATTGTATCTCAATCTTTTTCAGTCATTTGATTGGTTAAAAAGTTTGCCATGGAGTCACATTAAGTGTCTCATTTGTTCCATCAGTGTGATGCGTCACATTTTACATGCCTGATAATAGACTGCAGGAGAAGTTTGAAACATTTACAATTTCCTATGTTGGTATCGATGAAGAGGTTAAAAATTTTTCTGAATATTTTAACGTATATTTTCGTCTGTTTTTGGAGGTGACGAACGTATTCGTCCACACATTTTCCAACACCGGAAACGTAGGTATTTGTCAACAGTAATCATCCTGTAGCTCTTTGTAAACGGCCACCGGGTTACCCGTATTCAATGTTATGAATATAGATATACCTTCTGTGTATTCGTGGCCTAGTTGTGCCTGTCCCTCGGGTACTCGACAAGTTGGCACAACCCTATGGTAACGGCACCCTGCCTCGCTTTATCTGTCTGACAGGTGCGTTCTCATACCCTGAACGAGTATATAATCCCTCGATTCAGTGGAATAAGACACAGTTCCTTGACAGCTACTTCTAAGTACCTGGAACCTCTCTAGTAGAAGTCTCTAGTGAACAGATAGTCTTGCTTGTTGAATTGTGATTGTATATATATGTAGTAACGTGTATTTATGTACTGTGATGTACAAATTATTATTGTATTAAATGTGTAAACTCACTCGTATGTTTGAAAATATTATTGAGTCTCTAACAAATGTTAAGGTCCACGATAGTCTGTGGATGATAATTCGAATTTATTTTAGAAGTATTACTGCTCTTAAAGTACGTGATATTTTGTGTATGGTGTAACACTGAAAGTGGTTCTAACTAGGTACTTTACCACCTCTTTTGGCCGTTACAAATATATATTTTTTCCCAGTTTGTGTTGCAAACGGTGTATTAAAATTGATCTCACAAAAGGTCAATGGTGGGGTTGATGAAACTTATCCATTTCATAAGAAAAAAAAAAAATGATTGGTACCTATCATTTTCCCATTCTAACTTATATATATGTGTGTGTGTATGTATGTATGTATGATGTATGTATGTATCGTCCAACATTTTATGTTCATGGTTATGAGAAAACTACCGAAACAATAGAGCTGAAATTTTCACAAAAGGTATACCTTATATGGGACAAGGTATAATAGAAGTTTGGATTCTATTAGTTCTGTAGTTTCTAAAAAAAAATAAAAAACAAAAAATTCTCTGAAAATCAGTTTTTAGCCATTAAAAATTGATAGATCGATATTTTTTTTATAGGTATCGATTACTATCCATAGTTTTTTGTGAATCTTTTCCCTGAAACTAGCAATAAAATATCGATAATAATAGTTATTTGTGATACAAGTGTGTAAAGTAGGTGATTGCGATACGAGTGTCGCAATCAACTACTTCGCACGAGTGTCACATACTTTTTTTTTCAATGCTCCGGAAAAAAATGGAGAAAAATAAATATTTTTGTAACTAGTAAAGTTTTGTTACACCTTAAACTCGAAGTTGTTCCACAATAGTTAAGGTGATGGTTTTTCAAATGCAAGGTTCAATTCCCCCGAAACAGAAAAACTTTTATTACTAATAAAAAATAAATAAAAAAAGTAGCCTATCCAAAATAAAAAAGTATGTATTAATGCGTATCATTGTGTTTGATGAGACTTACTGCGCATGTGGAAGAAAAAATAAAAGTCACACGTTTAATAATGTAAAACAAATGAAATGGCGCATCCTTGAAAAATGATTTAAAAAAAAAGTTGAAATCTCCTTCTGCATGTACAGTTAAGAAGCATGAAAACGGTCTGTTTTTAAGGTATCTAGGTGTTGAAAAAATAAATAAATAAATAAATAAAAATGAGTGTGTGTCGGACACAGTTTTGAAGTGAACTTTCCAAGAGTGATAATTAGATAAAATTATATTTTTTTGTTTTTAACCTAAGAGAGTGTGGGTTGTGCTTGTATGATTATATTTTTAATATTTTTAATGAGTGTTTTGCCCCCAAACCCCCTTTTTCCCTTTTTTTCAATGGGGGCTTAGCCTCCCAAACCCACCCCCCTTTTTATTTATTTTCTCAAAACATGTCACCTACCTACTATACAAAATAATATGCCCTTTTTTGGAGATGACAGAAAATTTAAATCACCACAAATGTGAAAAAGTTTTCGTATTACGGCATCTTTTATGTTTTATAATTTTTTGTCATCTTTTGCCCCAATTCCATTTTTTTCTAATCTTTTTCTTTTGTTTTTTTAACTTTTTTATTTATTTTTTTAATTGTGGACTTTGCCCCCAAACCACCTTTTATTATTATTTTTGTCAAAATATGTCACCTACCTACAATCCAAAATAATATACCATTTTCTAGAGACGACAAAAAATTTAAATTCTCCCAAATGCGAAGAAGTTTTAGTATGGAGACACCTTTTATGTTTCCTCATATTTTTGCGCCACACAAAACGTGTTGCCACAAACTCGAAGTGCGTCAAAAAAATCCAGATTCCTGGAGTCACTCTAAGTGATTCTACAGCTTTCCTCTCATGTTGTTACTGTGCATTTGTGTGTGTGTAGGTTTTTATGTATGTATGTACATACATGTGTGTGTGTGTGTGTGTGTGTGTGCGCGCGCGCATTTCCTTTTCATATATGAAACAATTTTGTTTCACGTCGATCCAGTTTAGGAGAAGTTGTTTGCAGGTAACTTTATGGCTCCTTGTTGGTTGTGCACATGCGCCTGAACTTGTCTTCTTTTCATAATATTGGTTAGTTTATTTTTGGATATTTCGATCTGTTCTTCTTACCTGTTATCACTGATCTTATTATTATATATTATTATCGATGTGTGGTTATAGAATTCATCAATGAATTCATGACATGAAATTGACACAAGTACGTCGATTAATTCTCTTTGATTCGTGAGAGTTTAATAACATTAATTCGTTGACGAATTAAGGCTGTTAAATGCACCCAAATCCCCTTTGATCTGTCTGTTTATAGATATTAATTTGTTGACAAATCGAAGGGAATTTGTCGAGGAATTCTCTTTGATTTGTTTGCGTTTATTGGCATTAATTCATCGATGAATCAAAGGGAATTCATCGACGAATTAAGGCCGTTAAACATACCTGAATTCCCCTTGATTCTTGTTTGTTTATAGACATGAATTCGTCGACAAATTCCTTTCAATTCTTGTGTATTCAACGAATGATTCATTCAGGCTTATAATTATCACAGTTTGATTTAAATTTCATGTTTTATAACGAACTATATGGAAAGAAGACAAGTTCAGGCGCATGCGCACAACCAACAAGCAGCCATAAAGTTACCTGCGAACAACGTTTCCTCTTAGTTTACCCTGCCTAAAGAAGTTTCATTTCAATAAATGCACTTTTACATTATAGGTAATCATATTTTTATTTGAATATCCGTTTCCATTCGCACCTGACCGAATGTAGGAAACTAGGAAAGAACGTTACGGCCACCCTTTGTATTTTTCATACATTGCCAATATCGTCGGCTTCGATCGGTCACCAATAAATTAATATCTGCATTTCGTGTCACTCATTCGCAGATACAAGACGAATAAAGAGAGCAGTGGCCCGAGCGACGGAGGTGGATACCATCGCAGGTACGGCCGTGGTGACGAAGAAACCGAAGGTGAATCGCTGGAGGCCAGCGACACGACTGGCAAATCGTTGCCACCCGAGACGGAGGTTTCGTCGGCTGACCATCAATACGACGAGCAAAACGACTCTTCTGGCGAGAGTTCGAACGTCGTTCAAATTTTCACCACCGAACGCGGAATAAACGCTCATTAGCCGGCCGCACCTACGCATTCATTTTGTGGCTATGATACCTGCCCAACCACACAGCCACTCTCGTTGGGTGTGGAAAACAAAATCAAATTTCAAAAAAATGTATTTACCATAATATTTTGTTTTAGTTTCTTCGCCTGTGGTCGCCGTAGGTTCGTACCTACGGTATACCACCGTACCAACCAGAAATTAACTTAAATAATTATGTAGGTACACACTATTCGTTGCGATTCTCTTTTATTATTTCAAAGTATATATCGTGTAGCTTTTTCACATTGTTCGTGACGCTGTGTTCGATTCGATTCGGTACAGTTCTGCTATCGGAAATAAAAAAAAAAAAAAATGTTTAAAAAAAAAGTAAAAAAATACCATTGTATTGCATAAACGTTTTCAAAACCGATGCTATACTGCGTTCAGCCATTTTTCATTCTTATCATCTGTAAAAGGCGTGTTGGTGCCATCACAAGCTAACGACAACTTCGCTACACGACCAACCTGAACCTGGAATTACGGCACGTACATCCCGAACTGGTGTACGCGAGCACAGTCCGGGGTATGCGAATCGAATAGGATCCTGTATTGGGCCGCGGTCATTATTCCGGCTACGGCCGTTCTCTTCACACATAAAACAGCCAATTCTTAATCGTCTTCTTTTGGCCGCAGTAGCTGGAGAATTCGTCGCGCAAATCGGCCGACTTGTTCATCGAGATTTCGATTCTCGGATTGCGATAGCAGTCGAAACGATTTTTGCTGATGCGGAACACCTGTTCCCACGACAGACCGTATTCCATGACGAATGGCGTGTCGCTGACCGGCACCTTCGTCCGGTGCTTGCGCACGGCGAACGTTTTGATTTTGTCCGGCCGCTTGTGTTTCTTGTTCTTTTTGCGGCCTCCGACTCCGCGTCCTTTGCGTTTTTTGGCCGCCCACGCGTCCGCGCTGCCCTCTGGCCGCTTCAGACACTTCATCGCACGCGTCTACGGTATACGGTCTCGGCTCTGCGTCGAAATTATGGTCGTCGATTTTCGAATGTCTGTTATGCGAAGAAAACCAGCTGGCGGTGGAATCAAATGCTGGGGTTTTTGGGGGCGCGCGGCCGCTCCGTCGCGGTCCAATTAAAATTTCCAAGCAACGGCGAATTTGTGGGCGAACCTGGCCGGGCAGCGATACCTGTGCGCGTCTTGGCTGGACTGGGTGAAGGTGGCCATATTTGATGTGTTGCGACCACAAGGTCGCATTGACGAGAATTTGGGTTGTCTGGAGATGGGCCTCGCCTCATAATAATAATAATAATAATAATAATAATAATAGCGATGTGTGAAATTGGTTTTGGTCTTGTTCCTGGCAAAAAATAAAGACCAAGGCTTGGGATGTAAGACCAAGACCAATGCCAAGACTGCGTAAGTGAACGCAAACAAGAGAAGACAGAGATTGCAAAGTTTGCAAACAAGCGAATGAAATAACTTATTATATAACAAGGTTTGAAAGTGAGGGTTTACATGCGAGAGCACATTTGCAAAATGAGTGTAGCAACTCATGTGAACTCACTTTGCTATATAGGTGAATGAAAAATTCAACTTTATGAACGAGATTGATGGTGAAAAAACAAAGTTTTACTGACGAAACTTCACAACAGACAGAAAAATTAGCAAATGAACAGGGAAAAAAATTATTTGTTTTCCTAGGTATTTGTAGATAACTATTTTCACGTTGTTCAAATAACAGTGATGAGCCAATGAGGAAATTCAAAAACTGGTACATATTGATAAAATTTTATCACTTTCTTTTTATTCACTTTTTTGTTTTTTATAATTGGTATGACACATTGGTACCAAACACGTTTCTGCCATTGCTATTTTATAATTTATAAAACTAAAGTAACTAGAATAATTCAAAAAGTAATGATCCAAAATATTTTTTCATTCACTTATATAATAAAATACCTTACTATATAGAGTCAAAAAGTAAGCAATTGCCACTCGTATGCGATTGCAGCACTCTCCTTTGACTCGTGCCCCAACTTTGCAACTTGTTTGCCATTGCTTACTTCCCTCCCTTGTGTAGTAATGTACTGTTAAAACCTTGTTGAGGCAAATATTTTTTATTATATACTATAATACGAGCAATAATTGTATGTGTTGTTGAAAATTATAGTATAGAGGTATTTGGGTATGAAAAGACAATCTACAAAGGTCTTAAGTTTGAGAAAATTTGTTGAATAGATATATGAACATTTCAATCTATCCACCAGTAGAAATTGTGATAACAACAAACTTTGAAAAATTGATTAACCCTAAAAGTAAAAAATATGAGGTTTTATTTGCGAATTTTACTAGGGCTAAACTTCTATGAATATTATAATTTAAAACTAATGAAGTATGGGTTAAATTTTGCGATCTTAATTCTCAAGATACACGATTACGATAATATAAAGGATATACCTAAAAAATATATTGATGAAATTATCTAGCTCGATTAAAATAACAAAATTATATCTTTTTCCACATCCGAGCAAAGCTCGGTAAGCCAGGTACTAATTAATGATCAGAAAGCAAAGAAATCATAGGAATGGAACCATTGATAACTTGGGTGAGTGCGCCAGTTTGCAACACCTTTAGAAATTTGTGAACTTCAAAATACTGTATATTGCTTATCAAATGAATAATGTCAGTACAAATGAACCAGTCCAATGTGATTTTTCATGAAAAATCCGAAAAGTCATTGAAAATAATTTTTGACCACCCTGAAAGCTACATTCTGCAAGATAATGCTTAAAAGTATGATCACCAGTTTACAACGTCAATGATCCAGTTAGCAACACTACTTTGTGCCATTTGCAATGTCAGTGCGCCAGTTTGCAACACTTTCTGTATTAGTTTGAAACACATCCAGAAAATCAATGATCTGACTTGAATTCTTAGTTTTTATGTTACTTTGAGTTTCTTAAAATACAATTAAGTTTGAATCCAAGAACAATACACAGGATAAAAAATATTCATTAAGAATTACTTTCCCACTGAGAGTTATATAATTATACTCATTTATGTATCTATATAATGGTGAAAATGTAAGAATGAATTAAGTATTTTTCTTGCATTCAGCCGTTAGATGCCCTTAGTATAGTCTTTTCCAGCTTATTCGGAGAGTATTTTGAACAAACACCAGGCTGAAATGAAAAGCAAATTTCAATCAAGTAAATCTGTCAACTTAAACAAAGTGTGTTGCAAACTGGGGGTTCCATTTTTAATACACTTCATCAGCTTGCAACACTCTTTCAAGTTGTTGCAAACTGAATATTGTGAATATTTATGTGCCAATATGCAACACTCATATTTAAATAAATTAAAACATTCATTCGCATCTTCATTTGTTTGATATCAATTATAGGAGTACTCGACTATTTTGCAAAAAAAATTTCATCACAAAATATTCGCAATAGTCACTCCTACTGAAATTATTGTCTTCAACCAGCACTTTGAATTCTAATAAGAAAATTAACATAATTGAAAAAACTAATGAAACACATAGCGCTAGCTTTCTTCTCCAGGAAGCTCTCAAAAACAGAAAAGAATTATAGCATGTATGATCGGGAATTGCTCAGAATTTTTGCTATGCTGAAACATTTCAGGCATCAGCTAGAGGGTGGATGTTTTACTGTGTATACAGACGATAAACCCCTCGTTTGAAGCTTTTCTTCGTTTCTAATAACATTTTCTGATCGTTAACTCATTCAGACGGGAAGGCAATAAAAAATATAAATCATGATGCGTAAATTTCCCGCAAAAAGGAGAATATTGTTTTTGGAGATCTTGTCAAAATTACGTCACTTGTAAATATAATGGAAGTTGAAGCCCAGCCTTAATGAACAAAGTCTGTTGAAAGAATAGAATTTCAGCGTGAGCCAAGGAGTTTTACATTTTTTGTTCAGTACCCACCTATAACAACACCACATTCGCTCAAAAAGTGTGGCCTATGTGAAAGAAAATCAAAAGGACGTTCACCTTTATAGGTTACTTCAAGTATTTCACTGCCACACTATCATTTTCGAATAAATCAAAACGTTAGCCTATCCCATACATCATTTTTCATGCCATATTCTTGAATGGTTTAACTAAAAACATCAGTAGCTAGGCCCTAATTATACGTCCGTTTTTAAGTCATTATTTTGACTAACGACCAAAAAACCTTTGGAAAAGAAGAGGTGTTTTCATTTTTTTTTTCATCCACTGAAACCCTGTTTTTGTAAGAAGTACTGTGGCCAAAATATACCTGCTCTAAACGTATTTCATTAATTTGGTTGACAATGGCGTAGGTACATGTCAAAATAAACAGCATTTTTTGGTATCTGATTTTTTTTTTTTTTTTTTTTTGCGACGGACTTTTGAAATATTTCTATAAAAACTTACGTTGTAAGTAGGTACGCAAAATAAATGAAAAATAAAATTGAGAAATCAAAAAAAAAAAAAAAAGCGAAAAAGTGAGGGTTGTGGTGACGCAAAACGATAAGCGTTGGTAAATAAACGAGTGGGTTGGTAGTTTAAAGGTTGAGTCTAAACAATGAGTTATTCGATGAGATAAGTGTGGCTTTCGAATACATTCTTTGCATTCTTCGAAAGTTCCCTCCACCGCTATATTACCTAATGAGAGATGACAATACAAAATTTGACGCTAAAAATTTAGGTAGATTAAAATTAGGTATAGAAAATTTTTGGATCAGTTATGAATTTTGTATTTGCCATTTTATCATAGACAGGTTATCAGGCTGGTCTGGAGAGTATTGTAGTAAGAAGAACCGAAGATTTAAATGGAGAGTGCTGTAATTATCGTCATCAGACATTAGGCATGTCTTATCGACATAATATAAATAGAAACTAATTTAAATAAGTGGTGAATTTATCTTTTTTCCTCCTTTAGGGGCTCAGCTCATTAGTCGACAAACAGGTCGCGGATCATCTCTACGACCTTACTTAAATTCATTGCACTTTAAAAAAACACGACATCATCTGTGTGCATTCATACAGATGATGCTCCACCTACGTACTATGTAGAACAAAATTAAGGAAGACGAGTACTTATGTACTTACATACTCACTGATAATGTGTGTCACAGTAGACACACAGGGTTATTCATTTCATCAAGCACTATAGGGAAAATACATTATAGTGCGTGATGAAATGAATAGGCTATGTTATAGCCATATAAATGGGACCAAGTAATGCACCATATTAGATACAAAAAGAAAATAAACATTTTCAAGCAAAAGGATGTAATTGTGATTTATAAGATACAAAATCATGGAAATTTTTTCAAAAGGCAATGAACTCAGCTTGCAACTGGTCTAACTGTGCAAAGGAAATATTGGACTAGCAATCGTTTATGGCAGTGCAGAGTCCTGCTACATAGTGGAATATGGTCCATATTTGTATAATGCAGAAGACATGTGACACCGCAAAAAAAAAATCCAGAGGATTCAAATCTGTAGATCTTGGTGCCCTTATCTTATCTGCAGCATCCAGTCGCTACATAAGTAGGTATGTTTTGTAAGTTGGTACATGTTTTGGTTCCATTTATTTGGTTATGTCATAGCCTATTCATTTTATCACGCACCACAATGTATTTTCCCTATGGTACATGATGAAATGAATAAGCCTATATAGTGTGCTGCTGATCTCCATCTCATTGTTAGTACCACTAATACCAAAGACATGAGGTAGGCTATGACGTGGACTGGTTCTTGATACCTGTGAAGGGCCAAGTTACCAAAAATGTAATATAAACGTAAGGTTATAGGTAGGCAGTACTTACAATTTATATTTTTTAATTCAAAACTCAATAAAGAAAAGAATAAACTGTAAAAATAATCGGAAAACTGAACGAACTCATGAAAAATATGTAAAATGGGAAAGGAAGCAAGAATCACTGTTGCCAGTTAAGGATACAACAAGGTACATTTTAATTAAAAGTTGAGAATGTTGTTTGTAAGCTATTAGTTCATAAATATGTAGTTTAGGTTAGTGTTTGTTTCATATACATACAGGGTGTTGCATTTCAAACTGACCCACAGGAAAATACAGGGGATTTTTGGTGACTGAGGAGATTAGTGAGTTGAAAGTGACTTTTCTCGCGTGAAATTCAACGAGAAATCTAATGGTGAAGTTTCGAATGGATTCAAGCAATATTCACGGAGTTCATGGGAAATATGATTTCTTGGTGATCTATCATGCAAACAGAAGATCTAGATAAAGTAAGAAACGTAACATCCGAAACCTAATTACAACCTTGAATAAAGCCAGGAAAAGATACATAAATACCTAATCGTAATTTCCTCATTTATGAATAGGTGGTGGTATCCCTACGTATACTGGAGAGTATTGGGAATTGCTCATCAAAATTATAGACTTTGCAATATTATAGGAAAAATGTGATAAAAAACCAAAACAATAGGTATTTTAGGTGGTTATCTGTTGCAGAATGTTGTTGTTCTTTTTAATATTTCTATTAAAATTGTATTTTAAGTTTTGTTATTCATCAGGGAACTCAAATGCCAGCAATTGTTTTATTTAGGTACATTTCATGAAATTCTCTTCAGAAGTTCGTAATACTTAGGTGAAATTTCATGTTGGTTATTAATGATTATCCTATAATGGTCTCCTACTTTAAAGCTCCGGGTGGGGGCCGAAATTCCCAACTTTTTATGAATTAAGTACCTATGGAGACCTCCTTCACTTGCTTTCTTCAAACACAGTTCGTGAATGTTTCATTAAAAATTAGTTACCTATTGTTCGATGAACAGTCAACTTTGTCATAGACGTACAGAGGAGGGACTTTAAACGAAGTCTGGTAAAACCGAAAAAATATGTGATTCATTAAGAAAGACGTGTAGGTACGTTCCATCTGAATTAGAAAATACCTTACGTCTCCTTCTGATGTTTTCAGCGAACAATTCTCGAGTGGTTCAAAGTTTTTGATAAATTATCATTTTCATGTCAATACAACCAACGCCAACGTGGTTTAAACATCGTGTGTTTGTCTATTTTGAAAATATATCAATTTACCAAAAAACGCGAGACGAGTAGGCCTAATTTTGACTAAAAAGAAGTTCGTATAGACGGTTAGGAAATTGCGATGGGGGAGAGGGCAGGGAATGAAAATTAGTTGATTGAAAAAGCGTAGACCCTTTAAAGTTTCGTTATTATGTGCGTGTTGGTTTATGGTTTGATTTGCTCATCGAATACGATTCTTTTTGGAAAGTGCGAAGAGAAGAAGTTACGTTTAGATTTTATTTTATTTAGCAAAGAGGAGAGGAAGAAAAAAAATGATCGTTTCAAATACATTTATCTGTGGGTCGAAGCCGAACAAACAACGTTAAATCACTTTGGAAATTGGTACGTGTTCGCATTTAGTTGCCTTCTTTAGCATACAGTGAGTTCGTTTTCGTTTCAGAAAATGTGGCAATTGGTTGGGATTTGATTTACTCGCAAATTGATACCATGGATAGATATTTTTCGCATCGCGAATTGTTCAACGAGTTGTTTTTTTTTCCCCCATTCATTTTTCTTTCCTTTTTTTATCATTATTTTTTGTCTCGTTTTCCATTCGCATATTATAAGTGTATGGAAGAAACTTTTTCCTTGTCGATTTGTGTAGAAATTGAACCAAAAAAAAAGGATAGTTATTTACTGGTTAGATTTGTTCCACGTGCCATTGATTTGATTATGCCACTCCACTAGTCCACTACAAAAGTAATAATAAAAATGCATATTGTATTCAAATAACTTGGATTCTGTTTCTCCAGTATTCATTGTGAAAAAATTTAACAAAAATAAAAAATAAATAGATCAGAAAAAGCGTTCATATTTTATCATATTACGATCTGTTACTGGCCGCTTCAATTACATAAGGTCTAATAATTGTTTTAACCCCTTTGTTGTACATCCAAATGTAACCCTATGAAAGACAAAAAACGAAACGTAGTCGGACAGAGAGCAGTAGTCGTCAGGGGATGAAAAAAGAGAGAGGGAGAAGTTGTTTTTCTATTCTCTTTTCTACTTCTTTTCGTTGGGTTTAAGAAATGTTTTTTCCGTTTTCTCTTTTCACAGATAGTAAAAATTGGTAACTTTGCCCTCAGGGGGGCTACAGATTTCCACGCTAGCAATAAACCTTCTTTCGAATAAAATGATTTTTTCTACAAAATTTCATGCAAATCCGTCCAATAGTTCTAGAGTGATAGTGTTCCTAACAGTTTTTAGCCCTTTGTATTTTATAATATGTATCCAGAGACCTGCAGACAGAGATAGAGATGAAAAATTCTGTGATAGTGCTATTATATTTTGACAAACTTTATACCCACTACCCTTTTGTTATCCATTTTGAAGGACCAACTCTTCCCACTGACAAATTATGATTAGCAAAAATGATCCATATTCCATTATCTCTTCACATAATGATTGATCGTGTCCTTATTCTATCCATTTTATAAAATTATATTGTATGCCCACAAAAGTTTCACCTCTACGGTCTGCACCATGGTATAGGCACCATCTATGTTTAGTGACTAGTGCACATGTGATGTAAGTTATGTGGTAAAATACATGTTGGCAGATTGCGTATATGTATAGTACGCAATTGAGTTATTTCCACTACAGTCATTTCCGCTTAGGTACTACTGCGGAATTAGCCACTTTATAGATACCACCATAGTGACGTAACAAATATTCGCATTTTTAAGTATTTTGAAATAATATACGTTCATATTATTTTGAACCAAGATATGGTAATATTTTTGTGAATATTGATTGCTTCCTAAATTGCAAGTATTAAAAAAAAATTTATATTTAAATATTGTAAAAAAAAACAAACTCTAACGCAGAAAATACTTCGCAAAAAAATCCAGTTAGCCAATTTTCATCTAAATTATTAAAAAAAGAAAAAAAAACGTAACTTAATTAATTCCACGAAGAAAAGACCCTCGTAACCGCTTGCGCTGTGAATACGAAAAATATACTTCAAGCAACAGGTAACTTACTTTTTTCCTGCAATTTTTTTTTGTTTTACCCATTTATCGGAAACTATTCAATCAATAAGAACTAAACTCTTTGCAGTTCGTGAAAATTTCAGCCTTGTCCCATTTATGGTTTTTTCAAAATCCAGGAGAAATAATTTTTCCGGAAATATTTTCTGTTTCAGTTTTCTCGGAAATTTCTGCATTATTAATAGGCACTGAACTTCTCTCAGACTTGCACCTTCATGAGAAAAATCTATCGTGAAAATTTCAACTCTTCCCTTTTGTGGTTTTCTCTAAACCATGAGCTCAAATGTTAGGTGATACATGCTTATATACTTACACACACACACACACACACACACACACATACATACATACATACATACATATATACATACATACATACATACATACATACTACTTTATAATATATGTATATCTACACTGAACAAAATTAAGTCAAAATAGACAAATGGTATGAATAGTTTTCCTTTTGCATGAAAAGGAAAATTTTCGTTATCCCCACTACTGACCCTTTTGTGAGGTCAATTTTAATGTAAGCTTAATTGCATTACCTATGTTTGTATGTATGTATGTTTTATGTATGTATCGCTTAAAATTTGCGTTCACGGTTTTTACAAAACTACTTAAGGAACAGATTTTATATATTCACGTAAGGTAGTAAGCTCTTATCTGAGACTAAGACTGATAGGAGTAAGGTGCCTGTTGGTTCCGTAGTTTCCGATAAAAATGTAAAACGAAGAAAAATTTCTGGATAAAAGCAAGTCAGATGCGTTGCTTGAAGTATTTTTTTCGTATTTACGGCGCAAGAGGTTACCAACGTCTTTTCTGCATTGAATTAGTTCATATTATAGATTTGTTTTTTTTTGGAATTGTAGATAACAATTGGCAAACTGGGTTTTCTAACGAAGCATTACTGTGCTGAAGTCTTTTTAGTAACTTAATATCAGCATAAAAAAAGTCGTATGAAGAAGGAAACACCAATTATCTATTTAGCACATGGGTTGCACACTATGTTTTTTAAATTGACCATTCACCCAAAATAAGGTATAGAAATAGGGAAATGAAAAGAGAAATAGAAAAACAAAAAAGTGTCCTTTTTGTTTTACGAATGAAAGATGTGTACAAAGTCATACGTATAGATGACATAATCAGAAATAGGAATGTATAAGCTTGATGGCTGTGCAAAAATATGAATAATTTGTAGTGTATATACATAAATTCTCACTATTTTAAAGAAATTCTCCACTTTATGGAAACTTTGGATATTTTTGCGAATATAAAGTACGCTTGAAGAAACGAGTTTCCACACAGTGCGAAAAGTATGAACAGGTGGTGGTATTCCGAAGTTTTTCAGACATTTTAAACCAAATGACCGTTTTACCCAATGGCCATTGCTCCGAAATCAATAAATTATACCAAAAAATATATTTTACTACACCATTTTATGGAAACTACCTATTTGACCGAAGGATCTACTAAAACACCAACGATTTGAAAAGCTTTTTTATTTTTTATTTTTAAATATAAATATTTAAATGGTAAATTCCGTAGTGTGAGGTGAGTAGTTTTTTTTTTTAAATAAAAAACATCAAGTTGGCATTGTTTTGATTTCCGGTCATTTTATAGACCAAAAATACTGATTGTTAAATTTGCAAAATCACCATTTGACTGAGTTCTAATTCACCGAATCTGTTTTACTGAAAGACTTATCACCGAAACATATTTTTCCCAAAAAATATTGGTAAAATGAAAAAATAGAAAAATTCTAATAATTTTTCAAGTTTTTTCTATTAAAAAAAAAAAATTAAAAAAACGAGAACAAAAATAAACAAAAAACAAAAAAATTTCAATTACTTTCCATCATATGATTAAGGCATAGAGAAAGGCCCATTTTCACGTAATTTTATAAAAAAGAACGAAACAAAAACAACAAAAATGAAGCTTCTCAAATTTTATTTTGGGTAAAATCAATTTGATAATATATACTTATTCAGTATAATTAATTTTAAAACAGTGACCATTCAGTGAAAAGGTTATTTGGTAGGTTTTGGTATCCTACCGGTACTAGAATTTGAGCTACCTTACTGACAGGTACCTAACTCAATCGTCACCACCAACTAAAATACAGCACCACCCATACGTTTTGACGGTGTCAGTTGGTGGTTACAATAGCAATTTGTGTCCAGTGTGTGTGTGTGTGTGTGTGTGTGTGTGTGTGTGTGTGTGTTGCCACCACATCACTCCTCTAAAAGTATAGTGTAGTGTGAGTATGAACAAATGGAGGTGAAGCAAGCAACAAAGCTGGTATATATAAGGGATTGGTGTCCCTAATACACCTCCAATTCAGATCCGTATTTACCCACAGTTGCTTTGTGCTCAACATCGTCACATTCTGGGGTGATGTAATAGCAAATGACAGCTAGAGGACCCATCCAAGGTAGAGCTTTGGCACTCAGTCTCTCAGATCATGACATCCGGGTCACCAGTTTAGGTATGCTGCCAACTTGTGGATTCAAACTACTAATCAGCAAATACTCGATTCAATTTTCACTGTCAACCAAATTACAGCAACTTATACACATGGCCACAGCGTTGGTTGGTGGTGGTGAGAGAATTTGCCAACAATATGTGTGTGTAGCAGAGACATACAGTTAAGAGATGTCTAACGCTCCAATGAGTTGTGGTTTAAAAATACGTGAAGATGGAAAAGAAATAATTCAAGTTATACGTTCTGCACATCCGAAGCCTTGCATATTTTGTTGTGAAAACGTAAATTTCTATACTAATACAGACACACCATCAAGCTATTACACATGTGCAGTAACAAATATCGGAATTCAAAATGTTTTATAACATTCTATCCTTGACGTGTTTTTAATCGGGCATTGGAAATCTCTTTAGCTGTATATCTCTTGTGTGTAACTGCCATGGTAGATATAACGGATCTGGTAAAACATGTGGACACCCATTTCTCTATGCTTTTGTCATTTAGAGGTTAGGTGGGTCAGGGTTTTTTTTTTTTTTTTTTTTTAAATAAAATATGCAAAAATATTTCTCTATGTTTATATCGTATGGTGGAAGGTAAAGTGAGGTGTTTTTTGGGGGAAAATTTGTATTTTTCTATCCTTTTTTATAAAAATTCAAAATTACAATTATGATTTGGCAAGAATATGTTTCAGTGAAAAGTCTTTCTATAAAACAATTTCAGTAAATTAGCATTTGGTAGTTGTAATTCGATTCATTTGCAACTTGGCATTATGAATTTGGTAAAATGACCAGAAACCACTGGCATATATGCACTTGGAAATTCATTCACTTTTTGCACTGCTATCTAGGTTACATAGGCTTAGTAAGTATTGATTTTGCTCTCTTTATGTACTACTTTATACAAATATCTCATTTGTGCAAAAAAATAGACAACTCCCCCTATTTTCATACAACTTTTTGATGCGTAAACATGTGCTCTATGTCTATGGTAGGGAATAAATGAGAATTACGATCGTCAGATTCGCATATGTGTGTGTTATATGACATGTTGTGTGGTTATGTGCATGCGCAACACATTGAGCACACACACAATACACTGTTTCATGTTTACATATCAATTCGTCACGAGTACGTCACAGCAGAACTCACGCCTTTTTTATTTTTTTTTTTGATGGTATTATGAAAAACAGAGTATAATACACGTGGAAAGTGGGATTGCTACTCTTGTGATTTGTACGAGTTGCCTTTGGCTTGTGCTACAGTCATCTCTCTCGCAGAAATCATCTCCTCTTTCGTACTTGTACCACAAATAACTATTGAATCTGCAAAATCGAAATTGTTTTCTTTTTTTCTTTTCCTTTTACCACCGTTTTTTCTACCCCTTCAAATGATTTTGAACTACCTACTCACCTTTGAATAAATTCACAAAATTTATTTCAGCTACGTGAAATCGACAACGACGATGAAACGTTCGTATATTTATAACAAATGATTTCATCTCCAGCAGATGTACCGAAGCGATATCCATCGCCGCCACCTTATTTCTCACAAATTGTGCTCACGTTTCCTGAAGGCAGCATTATTTTTCAAACACCCGTTACTGCGAGCACACGCAGGAATTGAAGATGAGAGCTTGATTTATAACGGCAGAATGCAAAACACTCGTAAGAAGAAGCGTGACCGGCAGTCGTAAATCAGTGTTACCAACTATTCCGATAAAGCTAATCCCTTCTAAAACCTTTTTTTTTTCTTTTTTTACAAGAATATTGGATAGTGAAATTGCGAATGCGTAGGGATAGAGACGTAAAATAAAATAGTGAAAAGGAAGTGGAAGGAAAATAGAAAAAGAAAAAAAAAAAGTTTTCGACCACTGGTGCGAACTCAATATCCGAATACAAAAAGGAAAACTGGTGCTTAAAGTAAAATTTATTTTATTCGCACTTTTCATGCGACGAATTAATAATATACGCACTTTTGCATTTACATGTTACTAACTTTGTACGTTTTGTTTACAGAGTTTTCTTTCCTTTTTCTTTTTTTCCTTTCTTCTTTTTTTCACTTTCCGCTTTCAACTTTATTTTTTCTTCCAAAAACTCTATTTTTTTAAATCTTTTTTTTTCCCCCTCTTTCGTTTAGCTAGTCAAGACGAAAATTTCTTTTAGTTGGTAAATTTGACGACGATGATAAGATAGAAATTTCGTAACCCCCCCATATCCAAATAACGTTTTTTTGACAAGAACCATACGAACATTTCTCACGGTTCACCACGTTTACGATGTATTTATTATACATTTTTTTCCTTATTTTTTCCGCGTCTTCTCGTTTCTTCGTGGGAACAAGAATTTACGGCGATTCATACCATACACTTTACAGCAAAGAAATGCAAAAAGTATTCCGAGAAAAATCAGGCGCTTCCTTCTGGCGTGTACGCGGAAGAAAAAGACGTATTTCACGTCGTGGACATGGCCCCATTGCGAAGACAGTTCTTGTCAATAAGACTAAATTCAAATGAGCCACGAATACTTCGTGATTCCAGTTAGTCGGTTTTTTTCTTCTCGAAAATATTTGTGAAATGTCGCCAATTGTATTCGTTGAAATGCCATAGGGTATGAAAAATTATTTTAAAAGCTTCCGAACCATGTTACGTACTTGTTGAGTTCAGTCGAGTAGATTTTGAGCTTGATCTATTAGACAGAGGAAACAGCTTACATAGTTATGATTATTTTATTACTCGTATTTTGCGAAGCAAGAAGATTAAAGATTTCTGTTTTTTTTTTGGTTTTTTTCTGAAAAAATTTTATTCTAAATTTATTTTTACCATAATAAAAAATTT
Source organism: Ericerus pela (assembly GCA_011428145.1). Lineage (NCBI taxonomy): Eukaryota > Metazoa > Arthropoda > Insecta > Hemiptera > Coccidae > Ericerus > Ericerus pela. Next base: position 1,212,691 of record WOFM01000483.1, read on the forward strand.
TAATTATTAATCGATGGAAGATGTTTTCCAAAACAAATTAATTCCAAAGTTATTTACTATACCGAAATAAAATTGTCATTTTTCCACATGGTTGGATTAATAAAAATGCTCTACGAAGGGAAAAATAATTCTTTTAAAATTTTTCCAGTAAGATTTACTGGAAATCAATTGAAACGAAAAAAAGCATTAGGCTGTGATAAGTTTATTAGTTTTTTCAAAAAATAGAACCGACTTCAAGAAAACACTAAAAAAAGAGCTAAAAAGAGAGAAATAATTATTTTAAAATTTCTTCAGTAAAATTTTCTGGAAATCAATTGAAACGAAAAAAAAACATTAGGCCATGGTAAGTTCATTAGTTTTTTCAAAAAATAGAACCGACTTCAAGAAAACACTAAAAAAAGAGCTAAAAAGAGAAAAATAATACTTTTAAAATTTTTCCAGTAACATGTAGGTCTAGAGACTGGAATTATCGATGTCGACGTTCTTTTCCTTACCATGACGTAAGCTATATTTATGTCAATTCCGTCAAATTTTATGATAAAACTTTTAACTACCGTTGACTTCAATAATTCCAGTCTCTAGACATAAGTACATATTTCGCTGGAGAAATTTTAAAAGTATTATTTTCCTCATTTTAGCGAATTCTTCTCATGTTTATTTTTGAAGACTGTTCTATTTTTTGAAAAAATTAATAATGTATTATACATAATGCTTTTTTTTTTTTTTTTTTTTTTTTTTCGTTTCAAATGAATTTTAGCACATTTTACTGGCTAAATTTCAATAATATAATTATTTTTCTCTTTTCAGAGCATTTATACTCGTTTTTTGTTTTTCGAAATTTGTTAGATTGGTGATTAAAAATTTTTTTCAATCATTTTTCGTTTCTTGTTTTGGCGAAAATATTACTTTAAATCTAACAGTTTTTTTATTTAAAGATAACTCAAAGATTACCACATCGATTCTAAAAAAAATTTAATCGGACCACCATGGTATCATATTTTCGTCAAAATCGGTGCCCAGGTTGAGAAGTTACGTTGGAACAAACATAAAAAAAATATATATAGCTGATTTCAAAAAATAAAAAATAAATTAAAAATGTCACTAAAAAGTGAAAAATAATTATTTTAAAATTTCTCCGACAAGCAAAAAAAAAGAAACATATATACGGATCGAATTAATAACCTCCTCCTCTTTTTGAATTCGGTGAAAAATTAGTTGAAATTTTAAATTAAGAAGTACAATAACATTAAATAGGATATTTTAGTTATTAATATTCCTCTTCTCAAGTCATTTTAATTGAAAAAAACGAAAACAAAAAAAACCTACCTTACTTAACCTCTCAATGTAAGATACGGACACAGAGAAATACCTTTCTAAGTATGTTTTATTAAATAACAAAATACCAAACCACCCACTATAGGATAAAGGTATAGAGAAATGCTGAAATACCTCTTTGTTAGTATTTTTTACTTGAAAAAAGCAAAAAAACAAAAAAACAAAAAAACAATCCACAATGAAAATGTTCATTTTTCAAAAAAGAAATTACAATCTATCTCGCCTGACCTGTCACTATGGATACCTAAAGGCATAAAAAATTCTTTATTAAAAAAAAAATAAAAATAATAATCCATCCCAACTAACACTGCACCAAGGGCATGTTTATTAATCTTGGTAAGTATTTCCCAACAATCACTGCACGATAATATGACGTACATTTTGATATTGTGCAAAAGTATCGTAAATATCTACGTCTCAAATAATGATACGTTGACTTATCTGAAAAATTTGGGTCACATTATGAAAACGTTATCTATTTTAGGAAATATTTTTTTTGTAATTTATTTTTTTCGTTATAAGTACTTTCCTAAATAATTTTAGAATTAAATTTTTATAGGAAAGAAAAAAATTGCGGAAATAGGATTTTGTGAAAATTATTTCCCCACTCCCTCCCACCTTAATATCGTCAGAATTACTTCAAGCTTATTACTTTTTTTTTTTTTTTTTTTTTTTTTCATTTAACCTTACTTATACGTACCTTTTGTGGCGACTTGAATTATTCATAAATTTACGAATATCTGCGGGAATTTTTCACTCAAAATTAGTTTCAGTCTGCAACTCAGTATGCATAATACAACATGCCAGGTAAAAAGAAAAGTAAAAAGAAAATGAGGAAGATACTGCACCATGTAGGCTACACATACATATTTATACACTCAACTACTCGTTAGCCTTTTTCCATGTCGATAAAGCTTTTGAAAAATAAAAAATAAATAAAAAAAATATTATCTGCCAGCTTCGCACGCCATTTAATCAGAAGACGTTTTTTTCTCTCTACCCTTTCGAGATTCGACGTCAACTCGGTCGCTTGTACGAAGCTTCTCTGCTCCCAATATATATTTTGTACTTTGATTCAGATTGCGCTAAAATAATTTCATTTTGATCCGCAAAACACATTTATCATTTATAACAACAGAATTTTCTGCATGCTGTGCAAGGAGTAGAGGAGCCATCATTGGCGACATTTTCACAATTATACTCGAGGCAAAAAAAAAAAAAAAAAAAGTAAAAAAAGAACAAACTTTTTTTTTTATTTATTTTTTATTTAAACGTTGTAACTCTTAGTTCATCTTCTTTTGACATGACGACATTGTGTAGTCAACGTGGAAGAAATCCAGTTTTCACTCTATGTTAAGGATATAGACGATAGGCATTGGGAAATAATACTGGAATGAAGGCATCCAGTGTAGTGCAGGGCTAAAATATACGGAGAAGACGAATACGAATATTCAACGAAGATGAAGAGGGAGAAAAAATTGAATTGTTTTATTTATGGTGCTCTTATAGCGTCTATATATATATCTACAGTTGCTTATACATTCGTTGGGAAGATAGATTTGGGTACGAAGAGGTTGAATATTATATTATTATTATTCTTCGTGTGTGCGTGTGTGCGTGTGTGTGTATGTGTGTATGTGTATGTGTGTATGTGTATGTATGTATGTATGTTTGCGTGTGTGTGTATGTGTGTATGTATGTGTGTATGTGGATGTGTTATGTATGTTTGTGTGTTCGTTAGGTTTTGAACCTAATTTGGAGTGAGAAGTTGTAATCGTAAATAAAAAATAGTAGGAAGCTATAGTGAGGTCGAAATAGAATAAAAACCGGAATATTTTCGAGATTATTATTATTATTTTTTTTTTTTTTCTTTCTTTCTATTAGTTTAGAAACACACTAGTTCATTTCGGTGATTTCAATATTTCATCTCGACGACTTTCGTTTTGACACAATGATTAGTTTGGGAAAGTCTGTCAAAGCAATATTGGTAAGTACAGTCGTCTCTCTATAGACGAAACAAGTCCTATATTTGACATAATATATTTCAGTTCGAAAATATAGTTTCACAAAGTCAGCATTTATGAAACCAAAAAAAAAAAAAAATAGACTATAAAAGAAAAATATATCTACGCTGGACGTATATAAATTCGTCTAACGATTTTCAAACTTTTAGAGGAATTTTTGCGAATGTCATTCGAAATATCGTCCAAAAAATGTCAAAAATTTGTATTTTTTACAACGTTTCCGCCTACTAATTGCAATTTACGGAACGCTTTACCTGCGAAATTATGTGCAAAGTTCACAAAAATCAACCGAACGTGAGATGGGTACGAAGATAAACACGTAGCTTTTAAATGTAAAATAAGGGGGCGTGGTCCCAGCGTTGAAATTGAAGTGAGAACCAGTAACGAAACAGCCATACGGATGAAAAATGATCAAGTTGACACATTCGAAATTACGAATTTTTCAAATTTTTTTCGACCAGTTGCCACTATTAGTAGCTAATGAAAACGGTCAACATCGAATTTTTTTCACGTTTTTACCATCCTTAGGGAAGCACCGCAGCATTCACAATACGAAACCTGCGGTTGAATGCAATCTATGGGCATTAATACCTAACCAACTGACTGCTGGAATTCGTACTCATGAAACGTACGCTATACTTAGCTCCTTGTTTTCGGAAATGAATTTTTGTGTAGGTTTTCAAAAAAAATCTACGGATCAATTTAGATCTCATGAAAGAACCTGGGGGTGGGGGTAAGAATTTTTTACGTTTAATGACCTTAGGAAATTTTAGGGAACGAAAAGGTCAGATTCACAAAATTCACTGAATTATTGGAAACATTTATAACTCTTTAAAATAAAATTTTTCAGGAAATATGAAAAACGTGAAGAGAGACAAGAAATTGGAATTTTTGAGTCGGGTAAAGTTCATTGGTAATAGGAAACCCATGAATTTCGAATTCACTTTGAACAAAATTTCGGCTTATAAGGTTTTCACTTCGTGGGGATACGATGTATTTCAGAGCTATTTACCTCCTTTCTGAACATACTCTGGGTTTACTAGTTATTCATATCATTTGAAAATCAAATTTACTAGAATTTAGAACAGTCACTTCTTACAACGAGGTATTCTACACATTTTTAGGCAGTTTTTGAACATTGTGGAGATACGAAGTAATCGTACGATGTGGGTTTAAAGATATACTGCGCTATTTTGGGCCATTGGGCATCCACGGTAATAGTACAACATCGAAAATTCACTTAAAATTCATTTGCGGCTTAAATTCTTTTACAAGTCAACGAAGAGCTTCTTAAACCATCGTATATTCAATGAAAACCTCACATTTCGACTATGGTATGGGGTGCAGCTTTTTCGAAATAGTCAGTCAAATTATGCATGCACGGATTTTGTTAGCCAGACACTGGTAGCAATTTCTGTCTGATGGTCAAGAAATCGGGTACACGTATTTGTATCTGAACAAAGCTAAAATCTATATTTTATCGTTGATTACGTTGTATTTGTACGGATTTAAAGACTCTGTCACTAAAGTGTGTAGGCCTGGAAAGTTATGGGCGACTGAGAGAGAGTGAAAATTTTTTTTAATTCCCACAATTTTTGTCTTATTCGATTTTTCACCACCATATATGATATTTTTCCAATTTTTTGGCAACATAATATTTACCCAGGTTTAATTATTGTTTCGGGCAGATTTCGTAGAATCTATGTAGAAATCTATTTTACGATTTTGAGAAAATTTCACTGTAGTTAGAAATTGTACAAATTGTAGTCCTTATAACAGGAGCAGGTCTGATAAGAGTGTAGTGCCTACTGATGTGATAGTTTTCGGAAACATTTAAAACAGGTAATTGAAGGAAAAATTATTTTTTCAGGATTCTAAGAAAACTACGAAAAAGTGGTAGGGCGAAAATTTCTACGAGAGATAGTCGTTAAGAAATAGTCACAAGTCTGACAGGAGTTTGACGCCTATTTGATTCAGTGGTTCCCAAGAAAAATGTGAAACAAAAAATTCTGGGAAAAAGCCCATTCCCTGTGTTGTCTGAAGTATCTCATTTATATTACGCAATTAGCATAAGAGACTCTTTTCTCATTGTTTTTAACATAAATTTTTTATTTAAGGCATAGGAGGCTGCGATGTTAATCTCATTCGTAATTTCACACTCCAGGAAATAGGATATTTTGGTAATGGCCAAAATTGGAGATAAGATTAATTAAGAATTATAATCAATAAAAATATTATACCAATTTTTATTAATTTGTTTTTTTTCAGAATAGGTAACTTATGTGTTGATTATGTTTTTAAAAATGTTTGAAATACTATTTTTTGAAGAAATTTGTAGCAGCCTACATTGATTTATTTACTATCTGAAGATTTTGAATTTTATGTGAATTGGCAAATTGAGTTTTATTAAAGATTTTATGAGTTATTCTGTTTTTTTTTTCAATCTACTTATGTGGGGACAATACTCGTATGAGGTGCAGGGGCTCGGACCCCTTGACGACAGTCGTCGCCCAAAGGCTAGCATATTTTGTCTCTATAATGTTAAACAAATAAACACACGTATGTTTGTATGTTCACACCTGTACTTACGTGCAAGTAAGATACATTATACAGCTTGTGACAAATTACCTGATATGGATCTTGGTGATGTCACAAACTAGCACCAAACGCACTGCGTCATTTCTTATTACCTTATGGAGGCAAGAAATGACGTAAACTATGACATAACACCATACGTATATGTACATATGTGTGTCTGTGTGTGTGTGTGTGTGTGTGTGTGTGTGTGTGTGTGTGTGTGTGTGCCAAATCCACTATATAAGCTCACAAAACTGGCTACAAAATCGCCGGTGTTCACCTTGGATTTGGCTCTCCCATACCTAAATGTATGAAGTGATAGAACACACAAAGCTGTAGATTACCTTCTACGTGCGAACATCTCTCACAACAAGGTATTCCACAACTTACAATCAAAATGTATTATATGGTATGCCGATGGGGATGGATACAACCAATATCCCAAGTCCAAACCCACAGACAACGGACTTTGGAAAAATCATTTACACTGAACAGTGGCCAAAAAATTACCACTTCCTAACCTGAATAGCCTGTCATGTTTCGATTGGACTCAAATTAATACCATTCATGAATTATTTTCTTATATTCATAAATCACTGACTTGGCTATTTTCCATGGAAACACTTATTTTGTCAAACAACATTTAGCTTAAGCTAAAGAAAACACCTCCGCATTTAGCCTATTGCCCAGATGAAAAAATCAACTTTATAATAAAAACGAATAAACTCGCATTCAGTGGTGTACATAATAAGACTAAATGTTCCACAGACAAGAAACAATCTATGAGTGAAATTAGTGAAGAAAAATTAGTCAGTCCGTTCAAATAAAAGAAGAGAGGTTAACAAAAACTGGTTATTAAATGTACATAATTATTACAATATCTTATTAGTTGGCAATTATTAGCAATATCGAAAAAGAAATTGAAGGTAGGAAAAGACAAGTAAAGAAGAAAATAAGAAGATAAGAAATGCAAGAAAACAAAGAGAATTCCGTTTTCTATAAAGGGATCTTTATGGAAGATGGTGAAAAAAGAACTGTTGATGAGGAAAAAAAATGAAAGGTCCTTGGAAGATTGTGAGTACGAGTTGGGCTAAGACTTTGATTATATAGTACTGGAGCAGTAAAGAAAGATGATTTCTGGTTAGACATGCCGGCGTTAAATAGGCAACCAGAGCGTACCTTTTGACGTACCTACTTTGCTTTGTGTTTATGTACGCTTTCTTCATGAATTTAATCAATTTCTTTATCAGATTTATTCTAAATTGGTGAACTCAAGTAAAATGTCGAAAATACGGAGAAGGTACGCTACGGTTGCCTACTTTTTCGCCGACAGTCTTGACATTAAAAGTACACTGATCTTACGCAGCTTTACTGGTCCAATACTACATAGTTAAAGGGATAAAACGTATTTTTTTCATGGCACGTATTGCGGATAGTATGGTTGCACGTATTTACGGCGCAACAGCTAAAATATTTTTATTTCTATTTCTGCGATGGGCCGGATGCTCTATTAAAACGAAATTACTGACAAAAAATTCATATTTTTCTCTCAACTTTTTATGTAATTATTACGTACTAATTTATTCAAACTTGTAAAACATGCTCTACAAGATAATTTTTCACATTTTTTGAAACAACATTTCCAATTGAAATACATTAAAAATTTGTTTTTCTTTACACACGAGGTAGCCTGATTTCCGAATTGACAAATAAGGAAATTAAGAAACATTCGACGTCACCCGAAAAATATGAGAGTTGGCTATATATGACCCAACACGCGTAATTCAGATCAAATATTGAAATTACCGTTCGACATTCATATTCAACGACGAAGAAGTGGGTCTGCGTAGGGGGTAATAACCGAAAAGCAGACATATTATATGGAAGTCATCAACGCGAGGTGAGGGGTATGTTTCTCGTTATGGCGAATTGTTGTCTCATCCATCAACGGCGTTATTAAATTTGGTAAACAAGGAGCGCAGGTAATTTAAGCCTTTTTCCATCTCATCACCAACACACGCAAGCATCAAGTCAACAAAACAAAAACACCAACTATCAAAATACAACCGTCGCATAGAATTGACGTTAAAAATTTATCGCACCCAATATTTCAGCATTTTCGTTTTCTAGATTTTAAGAAAGCCTTTGACAGCGTTGAACATGACACCTCACTTGGAGTGTTGGAAAGTATTATAGTCTGGCGTGTCTAGACAATGCAGACAGGCGAATAATATTAAGAACGTGTGGGTACCTGGAAAGATGTGCTGTACCGTTTCGTTGGCAATTAATAAAACAACAGACCCGGATGAAATGTGAAAATAATGAAAATATGGTGTGCGAGTTTATGAACACGTACCATCAGGGAGAAATATTCGATAATTTGCGTTCTATTTATTCTCGAATACTCTATGCTCGTCCAGTCTATTTATTTCATTTTAGTCATACATCCATTAGATTACACACCTCCTTCACGTCATATTCGTCTATGAATTTCATTTCGTACGCTTACTCACCACCCTTATTTCATATCAGCCACCTTGCTTGACGTGCATTTATCTCTATCCAAACAACATGCCTTTTGTTTTTCTCTCTGGCTGTCTCTCTCTTACATTAACTTTTCTTTTCTCTTTAATATTACATTTTTTTTATTGTTCCGTTCCTTCAATTTCTTCTACAAGTTTCCTACTCTCTCTTTCCGTTTATTCTAAAACAATTCTTCCCTTTACTACAACGCACATTTTCAACATCAACCCCTGGTTCGACGTATTCTCACTTTAAACCGTATTAAATTCATTCAAATATTTATTCCCATAGAGTACATACGCCTTTTCATGTAACTGTTACCTATCGGTTCAGCCATTTATGTAAACTGTAAATTGGTACTGTCTGGCCAAAAGGCCAACCATATACACTAAAGTGAATTCAGCTTAATTTAGTTAACCTCTAATTGGACAACCACTTGATTTTACGATTATTCAATGAACACATAAAACCAATGGTATTGGTGTTTGTGGGGATGTGAACATATATGGACACACCTTCACAGGCTATCGGCAGAATCGTAGACATGTAGTAAAATTGCCACTATTTTAATCCGTAGGTTCCTGGTTCGATTCCCAAAGCCAGCAGTATTGACAATCTTTGTTTAATTGAGACAAAATATCGTTATTTGGGAAATCAAATCTATATAATGTGAGAGATACGTGGAAATAAAGATGAAATTTTACTTATGAAAAGGAAAAGAAGACAGCCTTTAAGGGTGTAGTTCAATGAGAAAAAAAGGAGAAAAAGAAAAAGACTTTCTCCTCCTTCTGGCTCACTCAATTTTTTTCCAGTTTATTTGGAGTATTTTGCATTCATTTTAATAGGATTGTCTTCATGGTAGTCAATTTTTAAAGTTTTGTATTAAGAAATTGGTTCAATCTATATCGTTTCCATGATAAAAATAGATAATTTTCAAGAAACGGTAAATGTTTTATTAATATTGACATCAAAATTCTGCAAAACGTCAACCAGAAAGAAAACCTTCAAGAAAAATATCCCAAAAACTTCCGGCATTTTTTCAAAATTTAGCGAGTAAAAAGGGGGAGAGAAAGTACTTTTTGTACCAAAAACTGTAAATTAAACAGACCACTAACTTTTTCCAGTCCTAATTAAGACGCAATATGTCTATCAAACAATTAAACACTTGATGGTTTTTTGTTTTTTGTTTTTAACTCTTTTTACTCATTCGTGACATAAAAATGTTCAGTTTAAAAATTTATAGCCGAAAACAAGGGTTGTAAATAGGAGAGGTAAAAAAAAAATTCTCTCTTGGTGTACACCGTACTTTATGCATCGAAGACGTTACTGTTGACCGAATGAAAAAATTGTAAGAATTTTTTTTGTAGGAAAATTGATTGGCATTATTTTTGTATGAACTCATTGCATTGTAAAATTGAAAGGGAAAATGTTATCGTGAAAAAATGGGTTTGAGTTTTCATCTAATGTTTCTACTTGCCATTAACTTAAAATGACTTCGTTTTCAGGAAAATCTGATGATAAAAATTAATTTCTCGTTAAAAAATAGGAGGGGTTATCACAGAAAAAAAAATTTTTTTTCTACAATTATTAGTTTTTGAAATAAACAACAATTTGAAAAACGGCAAATTTTCCATTAACTACAGCTACTTTTTATTCTTTAATTATGAAGATATCATGGACGATAGAAAAAGAAATTAAAAGTGATAAATTTAAGGAAATTTTTTCTTCTTTCCAGAAATACCAATTTCAGCTTCGTAGCTTCAATGTAAGCTGAGAAATCAACGAGTAACAAACGATAGGTTTTTCTCAAAATAAAAATGTTGTTTTAAAATAAAAATGTTATTATTTCAAACTATATTTTCAAAAAATTTCATTGACAACGCTGATTTTTTGGTCCGAGGATCAAAAAGTGAACTTTTTGGACTTGTAAATTTTACTTTTCAGTCCTTGGACAAGAAAATAATTGAATGTGGTCATTTTTTCGAATTTTTCACTCCTACTGTCAAAAAGTAGTCCTCTAATCCTAAATGATAAACTTTAAGTCCTAAGAGTAGGGCAGAAAACGTGCTATTATGGTCGCAGCCGCATGAAAGTTTTTAATTTGCTCGAGTAAAGGAAAAAAAAAAACGAATACACAGTTAATATAAGTACTAAGAGTTCACAATTTTGATGACCCACTACGTTTCTACCTAAACCAGGCAGGACGAGTATTTATACGGTTCCAGCACACTCTCCTTTTTTTCTTCGTCATCTCATAATACTAGGGGAAGGTATATGCGAATCGAAGCACGTAAATCAAACACATATTATTGCGAATAAAATTATAGAATATTTTAGCACCCCTACAAAACACAGTGAACTTTTTGTAGAATACTCTCCCTTCGAATTGTATTCCTTTTTTGCGACTGCCTATATGCTTTCATTTCATGTTTTTCTCTATTTATAAACTGAGTTAGTATATGACAAGCTCCAATAAAACATCTATAGTCTATCCACATACAGGTGCCGCACCTACGTTACTGAACGGTGAAAGGGATATGCACAGGGAGGCAGAAAAAAAAAAAGAGTACCGCAAAAATAAAAATAAAATTTTTTTCCAACCGACTTGCTGAATCACTATTTCGTTTTCTGATTTTTATCACCGCGATTTTCTCTCATTCGATGCACAAAATACCATGAAATGATATTTTCTTTCGAGCAATAAAGTAGTGTCTGTATAATGACATTTACAATGAAAGATAGAATAGAAATTTTTGTTTCATTCTTTCGGTTGTATTTTAATGTTGCGTGTAAGTAATCCATTGTTTTGCCTTTTTATGTAGGTTTTTGAAAAAATCTGCGTATTAAAATTGATCACGACCAAGGATGGGTGGTAGGTTTGTTTTTCATTTCATGATCGCAGAAAATTTTTGGCACTTTTAGCCGGAATTCATGTAGGTATCTTCATATGTACACAGTATATACTACATAAAATAGATAATACGTTCTTTAGGTCCGTTAGCTGTGAATAGTTGTGATGTAGATTAACAACAGATGTGATCGCGACGCCACATTTCACGAATGTTGTCGAAAAATAAACAAATGCTACAACTCTCACAACTTCTCGCGCCACCTTTCGAGTAGGTGTAGAAAACGGTGACAACAATCCACTACTTCCTCATAGCACGTGCACAAAGAACAGCATCTTTGACGTTATCAAATTTTACCCGAATGCAAAAAGAACGTCGTATTTTCAAAAAAGTACTGAAATTGTCACAACTTTCTACAGCAAGGTGCAAAAAGAACATTGTTAATATGTTACGGTCAATGTGATGAATTGGGACATTGTGTATATTTCCCTCCCATTTTGGGCATCGTATACAATTACAAATGTATAGAATGACGCGCTATTCTTCACGAAGTCCAGTAATTATTGAGCAATGTACGAAATATAACGTAAAAAAGAAATTAAACCAGTCTAATCATAATGATCTGTCTTTTATCTTTACCGCTTACTCGTATTTAGACTTTTACTGTTGAAAGTGACATTTTATTTCAATTTTTTTTTAGCATTACAAATACTTCTCAGTCAAGTTGTGAAAAAATGTTCAGTATCTAGTTTTTACCAATGTTTTATGCCTAATTTGTATGATAACGGGTAAATAAAGACTGTAAAAAAAAGTGGAAGGAGAAAATGGTAATGAAAAATAAAATGGAGGTCTTAACGTTGTTTCGTTGTTTATGGAACAAATACAAAAATAAATTTATGTTAAAAACACGTTTTTAAAAGATAGTTTTTATTTATTTTTTTTGGCTTCAGCTTCATGTGAAATAAATATTATTTCTTTTGGGGAAGGTTTACTGCATTATTGGTACATTTTAAAATCACAGTAATGAGTAGGATAAAATCTATAATGAAAGAAAATGAAAAATGAATAACTCTTAATTTTTTTAAATTCTTATTTATTTTCAATGCCCTTCTCTTGTTGCTACAAAGTGTGAAACTTGTGAATTTGCTTCAAGGTTTGATTGTTTTGAAAATTTTCACAGAGTATATTTGTTCTGGACCTGTTCTTTTGAAAATTAATTCTTTACTCTTCTTTTGGGTTGTACTGACTTACTGTCAGTTCTGAGAAATGAAAAAATGAAAACTTAAAAAACTAATCTAGTTAAAAGGTTTTCTTTAAAAGTATTAGTTCTTGACTTGTTCTGTTGAATGGTAGTATCTTACAAGTAATATAGCTTGTTTCACATAAAGCAGAAATCACTATAACGAGCTCCATCTACAGCAAACAACTGGCTATATCACACAAAATGCCTTATCCTAGCTGAACTCTATTTAATTCTATGTTAAAGAAAATCAGCTATAACAAGCTATTGGCAACAGTGAAAAGATTTTGGTGTGGGAGAGAAGCAGAAAAACCGATACAATAAATTAATTTGCCTATGCTTTCTTAATTTCTTTCATATAACATACTACTTTTTCTAACCAAATCCAATGTTCTTTCAGTTGTCACGTGTTATTTCATCAGTATACAATTGCATGTTAATAGCCAATGAGAATAAAATTTAATGAACTCATATGAAATTATTGATAATTTGTACTGATAAATTTGCAACCACCATTGTTTTATAGGCCCACATATCCACTACAACCTGATTACAGGAATCTGTTTGTTGTAGTCAACTACTGGATAAAACAAATTCCGGCTTCAACAAACGAATTTCACAGTCCCTTGGAATTCATTGTAGCCAGTTTCTACTGTATTGTTTAAACAATTTGGGCTTATTTATTATATTAGCCAATTTCCATTGGTCATTATGAACAATAACTGGTCAAAGTTCAAAATTATATACATTGATAGACTTTTGATCAGATGAATCTATCAATATACACATTGACCAGGCATTGTTCACAATAAACGATCCATTGACTGTAATATTTATACAGGATGTTCTAAGATAGATGTCCATTATCTAAACTTAAATTAATACATGCCAAAAGAAAATTTCCTCATTTCAACATGGAGCCATTAATTTTCTGTTTCGAGTGCTAAAGGCTTTTAAAGTTTTCAATTTTCCATAGAAAAATGAAATAAGGAAATACAAAAATACATTTGAATTAAATTTCTGATTATGAAATCTTGTTGTACTCATCAAATACATTAACAAAAAGGTTCTCTTGACCAACTGCCTATTTTTAGTGTAACTCTGTGAGTATTTAAGATTAGCAGTTAATTAAGAGAACCTTCTTTAATGTACTCGGTGAGTAAAACAAGGTTCTGTTATACACGTTAAATTTTAAGAATTTTTTGAATTTTGTCTTGTTGATTTTACTAAGGAAAATTTAAAATTGAAAGCCTTTGTGACTTAAAACAAATGTTTTGCACACCCATGTTTATAAGTAATGTGATATGCCAAAAGGGGTGGCAATACACTATGCAAACACAACCCTAAAGGATTCATATTTATTACAAACCAACAACCTGCATTCCCCGAGATTCTTTAAATGATTATGGGTTCCAAGACAACAGGTCCGATAACACACACTGGAATTGCAAATCATCAGATTATAGATCAAAATATCTAGCAAGCTCAGATAGCCAGTCCAAAATTCGGTTTTCACTAACCTTTGAAGCTTGACATTTTAAAAACAGTTTTAAAAATTAAAACGGCTATAGTAGATTTTATAATTCCTCAAAAAAAATCTACTGGTGAGAAATCATGGCCACCCTGCCATCTCACTTATGTGGAACTTCAACACTCCATAATGAAAATACAAAAGATTATTTAACTGGATTTTTATTATAAAAGTAAATACAAAATGCATTACAATTTGAAAACAAAATGAGTGAAAAGTAAAGAGGCAAACAAAATTCCAAACTTCATAACATTATGAAAATGTGGCTGAAGGCCTGAAGTTAAATGTGACGAGCAAAACACAAGAGAACTGTTCCAGTATGAGCCAAAATGAAGAGCGCCTCTTTTATCTCTACAGATAGATGGGAGACCTCCATTGGAAAAGATAAAGCCAGATAAGATAAAAATTTCTCTCTTCCAGAGATATGTATGTCTTTGAAAGATAAAAATTATTATCAGGTAAAAAAGAGGATTACCTGACAAATTTTATAAAGTTGTGAACTTTGGCATTAAATATTGCAAACCTGCCTGGTATACCTCAGAAATTTTTTTCATTATTTCAAGATGACTGTACTAACTAAATTTTAGACTGTGTTAACTTCCTCAGGAACACACTCTATACCCATTTCTATTTAACACGTACAGGTTATAAAAATTTGTAATTGTTACTAATCTCACAAAATATGACATAGTTTAGTATCAGTTGACTGGGGTGCGCTGTAATTGGGTATGATAATTGTAGCCAATTGCATAGCGAGTTTGTTCTGTCCTATCATAACTACAGATTCAGCTTATAGCTAGTGTATGAATTTTCAAATCAAGGAGGTATTTTATAACTTCATAATGTGGTATGGCAGGGGGGTCCATTTTACAATCCCCCCGCAGTTCTAACAATATTCTTTACAACCACTAATACCACCAAGAACATAGAGATAAATCATCTACACTGGATTGTGGCCATAGAACTACCACCACCACTCAACCCTAAATTGCCTACCAGGTATCCATTGACTCAAATTTCAACCATGTCTGGGAAAAAATTTATTCTTCTCTAAACTTTTGCTATTTCCAAAACTGTGTAGAAACTCATCAAAATCCCATTAAATTAGATGACACGGACTACACAAATCAAAAACACCCCATTGCCAATTAAAAAGCAATCAACACATTGTAATTATAAAAATACGTGTAAAATAAAAATAAAAACCAATAGACATATTCAAAAAAGTAAAAAGATCGACATATGAAAACTCAGCGTGTAAATGACAGACAAGTACTGTAATAATTATGATGTGTACATACACAAAGCATAAAAAAGAGTGAGAAGAAGCAAAAATACAGTTTTTAATAATCATCTAAAAGTAAAACAGTCCGTGGAAAAAGAGAGTGAAAAATAATTGGTGGGAGAATATAGAAAAATTAACTATTGGTTGAATTTCTAGGTCCGAGGCAGCAGCCAAGGCAGCCACCATGGTAGATGGTAAGAGGAGAGTTAGAAGATAGACAAAACATATATGAACTGTAAGTGCAACCGCAGCAACACCTCCAAGAGGTGAAGAGAAGGAAAGAGAAGTACTGAAAGTACAATGAACAGGTGAGAGTTAAGGAAGATGAAAAGTACAGTAAGAAGTAAATGATAAGAAAAAGATGAAATGATTGAACATGAAATATATGAGAAGAATGAAGATGCCAGTCCACAGAGGTGTGTATAGAGATGTAAATAATAATATAGTAGAAATATGGAACAGAACGGACAGAAATATACATGTAGCCTAGAAGTTTTAGTCTAAGAGAGGATTTTTTATCTAGTATTAAATATAAAACGACAGAGAAAATAATTTTGAATGGGTGTTTTCAAAAATTTTATTTATTATTATTTTTAATTTTGAGAATTGATAGGCCGCAAGCGTCAACAATACAATATTCGTTATGAATTTCCTTAACACTAAATTTTAAACTTTATTTTCACCCAATGTTCCGCTAAATAACTTTGATATTTTAGTTTATTTATTTTACTTATTTATTCATATTTTATTCAAGTTTATTTTGGGGGAGTGGTGGTTAAAAATACCTACATTTTCTAGCGTGGCTTGCTGCGTTACAGTTTTTTTTTGTTTTTGCTTTTTCTATGCCTGCATCACCATCATTTATGACTGCTTTCTTCGAAATAAAAATAACTTTTTCAGATTGCAGCTACGATGAGATTCCGGGTTGTGTGAAATTTCTGAAATTTCCAAGTTATTTGCTCGCTCGCTTCGAATGTAAATGCGACTTTTGATGCGACAAAAGGCGAGCGAAAAAGTTTAGCTTTCGACTCGCGATTGGTTGTGGTGTTTTGTTGCCCAAGAAGGATTTTTTTTTTTTTTGTTTCTTAAGTAAATGTATACCAAGGTGGTGTAACTTCACCAATTAGTTTTCAATTTGTGGGATTATGAAAGCGTTGTTGCAGATAAGTACAACATCGCCGTTGAAAATGACTCAATTTAGTTCACCTTTTGATTTTTCTTGTCGTATTCGTCGAACTCGAATTCTCGTCGTTGTAGAAAATTTTCGCGAATTTATGCATTTTCAGTAAAAAGCGTTTGGTAAATTTTCGAATGTGCCAATTATTCGAACGTTCTAATGAAAATAATAATAATAATGGGTGGACGTGCATTTTGCATGCCCTAATTTACTCGCGATTAAGACGAATAGCCTAGGGATTGGGAGCAGAATGTACAGGGTGTTTCCAAAATGGATGAGAAAATTGCAAAAATAGTTAAGCTATTGTGCGAGTACATTGAATATGCAGAGTGTTTCAGCAGTGGACGATCAAATTTCCCAATGACTGAATCGACTACCTATAGAGTATTCACTCGTGACGTCATTTTTCAAAAACGGCACAGTTTTAAAGCGGAGGTATTCGGAGAGAAAAATTTAATGCTTTATATACAAAGTTTGTTGGCTGCATTAACAATTGGAGCACTGCCTTTGAAAGAACGATACCCGAATTTTTCGCTAGGTAGCTACGCATTTTTTTTTGCCCAATCTAAAATTCTTACCTAACATTTTCTTCAGATTATTCTTAAAATTAAAGTTTTTTCGAAATTCTATTGATGGAATTTTTCAAATACCATTTATTCTGAGTTTTTTCAAAGCATATTCGTTGTCATTTCCAGTTCTCGATCTTAGTTTATACATTCGAGTTCCTATCAATGGTCTTCAATCTGGTGTCTAGAAGTTTTGAAAATTTATGACTAATGAGCATTAAAAGAAGCAATGCTGGTTAGTGGACTTGGAAGCATAAAATTGAAAATAAACTTTGATCTTTTGAAAAGGTTCGCAAGTAAAAATGAGGATCTTCTCAATTTTATGCCAGTTAGGTGTTATGTGCAACAGTCAGTTCTTTATCTTCATCAAAAGGCAAGTGCTATACCATCACCTTTAGCCTGTAAAGCCATTACTATATACAGGGTGTCCAAAAATCGTCTCTTAACCCAAATAGGTCTTGTAGAATTATTTTTATATGCGCGTGTTGGATAGATTGCATATTCATTCATTTTAAGAAAAAATTTCCATAGGTGGCAGTACATATCGCACAAAGATTTCAGGTTCAAATCCAGATAACGGAACATTTTTTTTCTTGAATTTAAAAAAAATTAACATTTCATATGCTAAAATTCCCGATTTCAAATAAATTTAACTTTGTAAGCAATGAACTCGACGAGTACCATAAGATGCACTCATCGAAAACCAAATTTGAAGAATTTTTTGAACTTCCTCAACTGATGTAACTATGGAAATTTTCAAAATTTGAGAGCCTTGTGTCTGTGAAATAACGAATTTCAAAACCCGTTAAATTGGAACTTTTTTACTTATCTCGATAAGTTCTACAAGACCCATTTGGCTTGGGAGATAACTTTTGAACACGCTGTATATGCTCCAAATTGTTAATCTTGGGATAGTGAAGCACGTTAAAAAACCATGTTTCACAATCACACGTCTTCAAGACACCAACCACCTGACCTTTCTATTGGAAGTAGATAGTTATCTATTTCAAAAAATTCAGACATTTCGATTTTACTTCAGATAATTGATTTCATTTTTACCACAAATCTGAATTCTTCTCAAATCTCAATTCTGACGTCATTTTAATAAATATTTCCGTATAATTGAAAAAAAAAAAAAAAAAAAAAAAAGCAATATTAGTACCAAATTACTTGAGTACCTTTTTAGTACATATTATGGACTTGTGCTGATTTTTGATTTGAAACTGCCTGAAAGTGATACACCAGAGTTTTTTAACCTCTAACTACAGTAGGTACGTAGAAAATATTAAAAGATTCCAGAAAAATCCCGCTCAATTTTAGAGGTACTCATAGACATTAATTTGTCAAAAGTAGTTTCAGAGTGTTTCGATATCTTTGGAATTGGTTTGCTTGGCCTTACAATAAATTGGAAGTTTATCGGTTCGAGACCAGCCTCCATCGCGTTTCCCACCCAAAATGGCGTTGTGTTCAGTTTGGTTGATTTGATGCTCTCACCTGTAATTAAAAATTTCTTTCTGGGTGACTATTGGTAAACGGACACTGGTCAACGAATTCCCCACATCATATCACCGATAATCTCAAGATGCTGGATTAAATGGAGAGCCGAAGCTCAAAAAATCAAAAACGAAAACAAAATAGTATCGAAAGAAATTAAATTTTTCTCTAACGTCCAGGTCGATGTTACGACATTCTTCTCTTTTTTTTTTCCGTCACATTTCGGATTGAAAGCATCTAAACTGATGCTGCATGTAACATTTGGTCAACGGTTACACCAAAAGGGAGAATTTATGGTCATTCCATGACGCCCTCGCGTTAATCGTTAAATTTTTATTTTTAACACATCAGATGCCACATAAATTTTGCGTATTTTTTAATTAAACTCTCTTACAAGTGCAGCCAGCGAACTGTTGAATCGATATTCGTGTCATGTCGAACGAACTTCGGCACTTACTTTGATGGTTTATGGCAAAAGCCATGAGTAAAGTATCTTTCAGCTACTTTTCTATTATTCGTGGATTTGAGTTCTCGCGATCACGTATTACGTGTCTAATTCATGTAGTCCACTTTCATTTTCTTGTTCATTTTTGTTTTTGTACAGTAGGCTTTGCATTGTCCACCCTGCAAAGGTTATCGATGAAATTATCATTAACTTTACATTAAATTCAAGATTAAAGAAAAAATTATGTGATTCGTCTTTTAATTTTTATTTTCTCATAAATACGTAGCAGCAGTGGCGGATTCAACGGAAAAATGCCTCCCAAATGACAAACAAATACTAAAATACAAAAATCTATAAAAAAAATCGGAATTACTGTCACAGAATCCAAGTAAAAATGCTTAAAAATTTGTTGAAGAGCAAAAAGAAAAAAAAATGTAAACTGCATAAAACGTTGCGTCATTTCTCTCCCCGCCAAAAAATGACGCTCTTGATTCGCCACTGTTTTGCAGAAAATTTAAAATCTTTTAACTTTTTTTTAATTCTAGATATTTACTTACGTGAAGGACAAATTTCTAAAATGATAGCGGAATTCTCATTCGTCGTTACGATAAAAATTATTCATGAACAATTTATTAACTTATAAATGTTTTCTTATATTTGGGTGAAATGAAAAATTTGAGAGAGGACAACAACAACAGCAACTTGAGAGTAACATTAAAATACTTGAAGGTAACGCCCACACCTGCATAGCAGCAACTAGTGGTTTTTATTGATTTTATGAACAATGGAGAAAGTTCTTGAAATTTTTTCCAGACTGAGATCAATCTAGTATATCAATCGGTGTAGTCACAAGGTTGCAAGAAATCTATCTGAGCACTTGAATGTCATCTCCATGGAAGTTACCTTAACAATGGTCAAGAACGCATGCGTGAAACTTTTACTGCTTTTTACGGTCCAGCACACTCTCTCTCTTACTCAAACAAAAAAACAAAAAAAAAAAAACAAAAGAAAACAGATGATGAGTCATAGTTATGCTAAGGAATCTACCTCGGTTTACAAAATTGTATCTTCACAAAATTTCTTTAAGTCACTGAGTATTTTTGAAGAAGCTTTTTCTTGTTTCGAGACAATTTTTTTTTTCTGTACGCTGGATTTTGTGAGTCTACTTTCTTCACTGTTCATCCTTCATCTATGGTAATCCACTCTCAATACTTGGTAGATCTACACCACTAGCTGTACACAACTTTTATAATCGAATGAGCACCAAGCAGTCTGTCCTAATCATCAGCTGTCAGACAGTACACGATGAAAGTAAAACTTGTCCTATACATATACCTATACTGGGCTAAAACATCCAGAAAAAGTATTACTAAAATTGTGAATTGCAGTTTCGAATCACAGGATCAGATGTAAAGAAGTTCGAAGGTGAAATTGTACACAATTTGTTTGGACTAAGTCAGTTACTCAACAAACTTAGGCAGTTATTTAGGGATGGAAAAAAAAGTAAAAATCATTTTCAGTTCTGTGTTCGAGAAGATGTGCTATCGAGAGTATTAGGGTTTTCGTTACCACGAGTATAAAAGAAGCTGAAAAATTTTAAAGGTAGACTTAGTAGACAATTAATTTTTGGTTACATTATAATAATATCAAACTATATGGAAATATATATTACACATTGGTAGATTGGGTCTATTAAAACGATCAAGTAATTTCCTAATACTGCATCGGTTGATAGTGTATATTATCACTCTAATTACTAGTTTAGGAGCCAGTTTTGGTAGTTCGTAGTCTGTAGTTTGTATACTGTTTTCATCTTCACCCAGTAGGTACACATCACAGTAAAACAAAGCAACATAAAATACAAAATGAATTAACACATTTTTCTCAACCCATATACTGAAAGGAGGTTATTATTAAATCGATTTTGATTTGCAATGTTGGTTCGGGGAATCAAACGTAGGATCTACATATTCACCAGCTAAAAGTGGTAAACTTAACCACATGGCCATCTCACCGCGACTATAACTAGCAAATGTATTTGGTATAGAACAAGGTATGGTGGTTCCCACAAGCAAAATACGAGATTTCTAAAGCAATTTGGAACATCGCAAATGGTTTTCATTTCTTCAAAGTATAGAAACAGTGTAGAAATGAGTTTTTCTTAATTATTTGTTGTTTATTTCTTCACAGCACCGTTTACACGTATGAAAGTTGCTAAATGTCACAATGAAAAAGGTCCATTTCACATGGTGATGCTTACATGAACAATTAAGTTCATTTATTTAATTATATCTAAAATTATATTCATGAATGAAGTTTACCTGTTTAATCAAATAAATAATAACCTCTTTTTGCTGGATTTGTTGAAAAAAATATTATACTCTACAAGTTAGCCACTCGTAATTATCGCTCATTTTGTTAACTAGTCGAGTAATAGTAGATTACACAACAGGAGCGGAAAGTATGCGATTACCTAGGCCTAAATTTGCAAAGCGAGGCCAAGCCGAGTGACATAATTGCCCAAGGTAACGCATACTATCCAATCCTGTCATGTATACTATTTTAATTTTAGACTTAAATAATTGTTGGCTTTGTAATTACATTTAAAGAAAAATTTGAAAAAAAAGTAATGTCTAATTATTTAATTGTAGGGAAAATTTGTTTACCACATAGGTGTGGAAAACAGTCGTTTTCCATCCTTGTTGTTTCTTACATATTGCTGGCCTGCAATTTACTGTTTTCTAACGCAAAAATATCGTCTGTATGATGTATTTTCCACTCGTTTAAAATTTAAATACTATTCCTGTAGATGTAAAAAAATTATTGTAGGTAGGTGCTACCTACACGAGGTTCATGGAACCTAAGAGGGAGACAGTGGTTTACATGTGGGGCGACCAAATTATTTCTCGGTACCGGTAGCCAGCCGGTTTAAGTGCCTAAGCGTACACAAAGCGTACTTCCTAACTGGGGCAATTGTCCAAAGGCGATGCGGTACCATATACGGACTGCAGCACGTATACTGTCAGTGAGTATGTAAATATTACATACTCACTTGCCTCAGTTTACCGCCTCAACGGTAAACACAGAAACGCATCGTCTGTATGAGTGCATACAGACGATGTACTTTGTTTAACGTGCAGTGCACAATTAGTATGGGTCGTGGACTTTGGTCTGTGACCCGTCTGTTGACGCAGGGCTGAGCCCTGAGAGAGGCAAAGAGGGAAACGTCCCCACAATTATATAAACTAAAATTTTGCCTATAATAATTTTTATGGTTTTTTCATGAATTTACTAAGCAATGAACAAATGAAATTATATTTTATAAAATTTTTCAAATATGCAACTGGGAATTGCTTAAATACTATACCTATAGCATGAGAAAAATGAGTTGATTGTTCTGGGTGTGCATATAGACATATACACAGCACCACACAATACCAAATGAAGGCGGATGCGTGTTTTACAGTGTTTGTGTGTGTGAGCCAAGCTCAGTTAACAATTTAGCCATGTAGACAAAATACATAGCCGTGAGTGCAAAAAGGTAGTTTGTGGATATAATCCACTGGCCCACTAGGTGGTCAACGAGTGTGTAGTACACACTCATTCGTCATCGACCACCTGTTGCCACAATTATAAAAAAAAAACTTTTTCTGATATTAGGTGGAACTGTATGCTGATGCATGATTCCGAGTGGAAATGGGACAAGGAAAAATTATTACAGTTTTTATTCTTGGGCTGCTTCATCTTGTCAAATTTAAAGAAATGCTATATTTTATTAGAACAATTATACTTTTTTGTATTGTTCCAACAGATGTATGATATAATCATGTCTGCTTCATCATTATCTAATTGAGACATGACAAGAACTACATGAAATTTCGTAGAAAATACAAAACCTATTGCCATTGCCAGGTATAATTTCAATATTCTTTATTATTTGTTTATTTATTTGAAGCAGTCCACCTACGTACCAACTGTTCAACTGGTCAATTACAGGTTGGAACACTTACAATAACGCAAAAAATGCAAGAGTGAGGAAATATTGTTTGAAACTTAGTAAGATGACGTAGGAACATGTTGGAAGGAATAGATTTCTTGACCTAACCTACGGAATACTGGAGGTCATTATACTATGCAGTCACGTTCACGTACCTTTACTAGCAGAACATCTATGAAGTCTTAGCTATTTCAGAAAGACGATATTGTCTGGAATATAATTATTGTTTTTCATTGTAACTTAAAAAGTAAAATTCTGCTTTACGATTACTTCAATAAAAAATTGTAAATAAAAAGAAACAAGCCAAAAAAAAAAAAGTCAAAACACCAAGAAAATAGCATCCAAAATTTTATAACTTTTACAGTGATTACGTGTCGTCGCAAAGTTGCCGAAGACGTTGACATGTGACCATAAATCATGAGACCTTTACGAATACTTTAGAAGTAACGTCCAGACAGTAAAAAATGAACGATACTTTTATCGCAAAACGACGAAATTATTTGATCATCTAATTAGACAGAAATAAAGGTATATCTGCTTACCTATCAAAAAATATGAAAAGGGACAAAAAAGAGCCATTAGTAAAAAACTCTAGAGCAGCAATACTTCATCAGGAAACCAAGTTTTCCAATTTACATCAACAATAACAATGCAGAATTCCAAATGAGTGAAAAAATTGCAAAAAGCTATCGATAATTTATCGATGTATCGAAATTTAATTGTTATCAGTTTTAAGTAAAATACTAAAATAACTCCTTGCGCTTTTTCCTCTTGAAAAAATAATTTATCTTATGCTTTCAGGTATACATATAAAAGAAGGTTAAGAGAGGGGATGGTTCCGTTTTGAACAAAAAAAAAAAAAAAAAATCCTCCACCTTACTTAACCATTCACTGAACTTAGAGAGTAAAGCAGTCAATTTTATTACCTCATTTCAATTGGAATATACCTACGTAATATTATGTAAAATACAATATACATAAATTGTGTGGGAACAAAACGGTATTCCATACTATGACCAAAAAATTGTGGCATTTTACATGATGACCCGGTCACACTCGTATGTTAAATTCAAGAAAATTGTACAAATCGGCTGTTCTTATGTAAAATAGCCGGTTCTTTTATACAATGTTCAGATTATACTAATTATACTTTGCCCATAACATAGGTATACCTTTATATATAGGATTATTTATGTTATCACGCACCATATGAAATGAACATTGTGATACGTGATGAAATGAGTAAGTAATGTAAATGTAATATGATTTGTCATTTACATTGGGCCAAAATTCAAAAGTGGAATACTGGAATAAAATAACAAAATTACGTGATTAAGGCATCAAGATAATGTGGTTTATCAATAAGTAAAATGAAACATTTTCAAATGAATTGTTCAAAATGACCAACAGTGGCTATCACGCACATGGGTGATCAGTGAACTCAACGTGAATATGCTTTAATTGAGCATCAGTAATTTTGGCCCAGTAATCGCTTGTTACATTGCTGTCCCTCTGCATTGGAATATGATTCATATTTGTAAATCATGGATGACATTTGACCTCACAAGAAATGATCAAATAGACTCAGGTCAGGAGACCTTGGTGGCCATACCAAAGGCACCAAGTTTTGAACAATTTATTTGAAAATGGTCATTTTAATAATTATTAATTACAGTATATTAA
The DNA here is from genome assembly GCA_011428145.1 of Ericerus pela. NCBI lineage: Eukaryota > Metazoa > Arthropoda > Insecta > Hemiptera > Coccidae > Ericerus > Ericerus pela. Next base: position 1,237,417 of record WOFM01000483.1, read on the forward strand.
TTCCTTTATTGTGCATTTTGTTATTTTATTCAAGTGGTATTTTACTTTCGAATTTTGGTGCAACGTAAGTGACAAAATGTATTACAGTTAGGTACCTTACTTAGACTCAATTTTTCAATCCTCAGTTAAGATCTTAGTTCGTTTAACTGGCAGATAAGGATAAGAGCTTTGACTATGTATAGTACTGGACCAGTAAAGCTTCATAAGAACAATGTAATTTTAATGTCAAGACATGCCGGTGTTAAAGTAGGTAACCCTAGTGTACCTTAGGTGTACTTTTGATGTTTTGCTTGAGTTCACCAATTAGAATGCATTTGATAAAAGCATACCTTAAATTCACAAGGATAGCGTACATAAATTTAGTGCGACGTATGTCAAAAAGTACACAATGGTTGCTTATTTAGCGCTGTCATTTCTACCCTTAAATTATCATTTTTTACTGGTCCAGTACTATACAGGGAACCCGACAAAATATCTTAGAAACTTGAAATATCAATATAATTGGCCACCGCTAAAAAAAATGTTATGCACCCATAATTGCATAACTTCAATTTGAAGGCAAATACACTAGGTGAAGTTTCAAGGTAGGTAAAAATAAAATTTCAAAAAAATTACCAGAACAAAATTTTTATATAGATATTCCAGCTTATCTTTTTACAGAGAGCAAAAAAAGTTATGTATATTTCTTGTTGATCTTTCGTACTGAAGGAGCGACAGAGTCTTTTATGACCGTGTTCTTCAAAAGTCTTGCAAAGATTCCAGTTTTTGACATACAAAAGACTCTATAGGTTCTTCATTATTGAAGATAGGCAAAAAAGTACAAAACTGTATTTTCCCCATAAAAAAATGAGCTGAAATACTTGCTCAAAAACATTGTTCCCGTAATTTTTTCAAAATTTCGATTTTATGTACCTTGAATCTTCGTAAGGTTCATTTGCCTTCAAAGTGAAGTTATGTAATAAATTATATGTATAAGATCCGAAGACCATTACATGAAAGAAGGAAAACAAACTTCGAGAAATGCGATTTATTAAAAAACGAATTTTAAAACGAAGTCGTCACATAGCGCATGGTTTTAGTCGGACAGAATAATCACAACTGAATGTACAGAAAAGAACATCGATGCGAAGTATAATGGTACGAGAGTTAAAAGCAGATAAGACAGAGCGGATAAATGTAGGTACGTGTACGAGCAAGAGATAACGAGAGAAGAGAGGAGTCTTACATCCCCCCTCCCCTCTCATTTAGGAGCGGAAAGATAATCGAGGAATTAAGAGGAGATTGTCTTATCTGCTGGACAGCGTAGTAATTTGCTTGCATGATACAAACGTTTGCCTGAAGGGCCATGGTTGACAATGATTTCGAAAACATTGTTGGAGATTACTCTAGAGATCGGGAACGGTCCGATGCGTAAATTATCAAGTTTATTACGATTGAGCTTATTGCCATTGTCGACGTAAACAGAGTCTCCAATGGCGAAATTGACATCACATTTATTTTTATCGTATAAATGTTTATTGTACATGTGATATTTAAGCGTATTTTTGAATGCGGTTTTCCTATCCTCGTGTACATCTGCAGGAGAGGATAAAGTTTCAGGGATGATGGAAACAGGTCGACCGGTTAACAGATACGAGGGAGCAAATTTGGTGACCGAATGAGGAGAGTCATTGTATTGTTTCACGCATTCGTTGGCAATAGTCGACCAACTCTTCTTTGGGGGAGTGGATATGTCGTGTTTCGAGCAATGAATGCGATTTACCAATGTTTGATTGAGACGCTCATTCAAACCATTTGAAAATGCGCTGTCGAGTGCTGTAAAAACATGGCGAATGCCGGAGCGGGAGCAATACGAAGTAAATTCGTCGGAGGATAAGCCGCCATATTGATCTGTGAGAAGAATCCCAATCTGGTTTTCTTTCTGCACAGAGTCGATAAGCTGAGACATGATTTTGGCTGATTGACCTTTGGAAGAGAGGATGTACGCGTATCGCGTGAAGTGGTCGACAAGTAGATGTAGATAACGTAGTGAGGAGTGATAGTGGCCGAAGCCTCCTATTGTATCGAGGGACATGACTTCGAACGGGGCTTAGGCTGGACCAAGGAAACCCATTCGGGCACTGCGGCGAGGACAACGGGATTTGTTCATTATACAGATTGTACACGAGTTACAAAATTTACGAATAGAATTGTACATTTTTGGAAAAGTAAAATGTTTCGAGATAATAGCTATTACATGTTTTGGCCTGATGTGGCCGTACTTTGCGTGAACAATGCAGATCAGATATTCACCTGCTTGGCTATCTAATACGATACGAGAATTGCCGTTAATATTGCGAAAGATGATACCTTGTTTGGTCGAGTCCAAACTTGATATTTTTACGTTACGTTGAAGTTGTTTAATTTCGCCGAAGGACAGAAAATTAAACGTGGGTAATATCGGTTCGATATCCGTGGAGTCAGACTGAGGTTTTAGTACAGGGTTTCGGGAGAGGCAATCGGCTTCGTGATTTGATGTTCCAGGACGGTAAAGGATTTTGAAGTCGAACTGAAGGAGTTCATTGGCAAGATCTCCAAGTTCCTCGTCAGTTCGAGCTTTCAGATTCAGACCCTCGAGGGGTTTGTGGTCAGTGATGACAGTGAAGTGGCGTCCTATTAACCAATAGCGCCAATAGCGGATGGCTTCTCGAACAGCAATGCTTTCGATATAAATAGCCTTCTTCTTCTTTTGCGCATCTGACAATTTCTTTGAGAAGTAGGCGACTGGTTTTTGCAAACCGTTCGACTGCGTCTGCTTTAGCACCGCACCGATACCTATTCCACTGGCATCAGTGTAAATAAATATTGGTTTGGTGCGATCAAAAATGGCCAGAATGGGTACGGAAGTTAGTAGGTCTTTTATTTTATCAAAACTACTTTGGCATTCGTTTGACCAGGAGAATGGAGTGTTTTTTCGTAGGAGGTTGTGGAAAGGTTCGAGGATAGAGATGGAGTCTGGGATGAATTTTCGATAGAAGTTCACTTTGCCAAGGAACTGACGGATGTTTTTCCTGGAAGAAGGAGTTGGAAAGCTTTTGATAGCTACCAAGTTATCCTGGAGTGGTTTGACAGTATCAGGTCCCAGGATGTGACCTAAGTATTGGATTGAGGAAGCGGCGAAATTACACTTCTTAAAATTAAGGCGGAAGCCGTCTTCAAAAATGGCTGTAATTAAACGTTGAACGTGAACTAAGTGTTCATCAAAGGTACGAGAAAAGATTAATATATCGTCCAAGTAATTTATGACAAAATTGGAAAGTCCATTACGTTTAATAATGCCAGAAAGTGCATTTTGGAAGACAGCTGGGGCTACTTTTATTCCAAAAGGCATAGAATGCCACTCGTAGTGTCCGTGCTGGGTGATAAAGGCAGACTTGTGTCTATCCTGAGCACGAATAGGTATTGACCAGAATGCCATGTTAATGTCCAGCGCCGAAAACCACGAGCAACCTCGCGTTTTAACAAGAATTTCATCGATCAGTGGGAAAGGTTGACTTTCCGGGATGATTAATTTATTCAACTCGCGGAAATCGACGCACATGCGAGTTTTTGTTTTTGTGTTGCTCAAGCCATCTTTCTTAAATTGCATCGTTACAGGGGAAGCGAAAGGTGATTTAGATTCGGTGATCATGCCAAATTTTAAAAGTTCGTGGCATTGCCGTTCGATCTCCTCCTGATCATCGAATGTGCAGCGGTAAGGTTTCTTTGCCACGTACGTATCTTTCGAAAGGTTGATTGCACATTCGTATTTAGTGACGTTGCCAACGTCAAAAGAGTGTTTAGCAAAAGCGGGGAAATTTTTAAAAATTAGCGAGCTAATATTGTCTTTTTCTTTAGCTGCTAGATGCGATATTTTTTTTTGAATAACTCTTCAGATAAGTAGTCGTTCCAGATATCTACGTTGTTTATGGAAATTTCAGGAGGAGTGATTTTACGTTGCTTTAGTATTAAGTTATGATCAAGTGCGAGGCGAAACTCCGGAATTAAATCGAGGGCGATAATAAAATCAAAACAAAAGGTGCTCGAGTCGAGAACGTATAACAGTACTCTCTTTTTGATTTCAAAAATTTTGATGTCAAGCATCGTGACACCTAATATGGAGCCCGGGCCGCTCGTGGTGTTATATGTTGATTTGATAGGTATAAACGGACAATTCTTTATTTTTTTGAGCGCGTTGAGCGAGACGACTGACGCATTTGCACCGGGGTCGTAAAGACCTTTACCCATTACAGAACCATATTCAACATTAATGACCACGAACGCGGGCATCATGTGTTTTTTTGTATGGAGTCGATTTCCTGTTGTAAGCTTTCGAGTTCGAAGGAGTGGATTGCCTTGTTTACGTTGCTAGAGTTTACATTAGGGTAATTAGGATTATTGTTACCTGGGTTTGCGGAATTATTACGGTACTTGGCATCTCTGATTTTTGTAAGGCAATCCTTTTCAAAGTGGTAGCGTTCGTATCCTTTCCTCTTGCAATAGGGACAAGGATTTTGCAAGCGTGGAGACAAGAATGGTGCAGGCTTGGCCGGGTTTGGAGCAATAGTAGAAGAAGATTGCAGGGGGCGGGTAGGATTGAAAGAGTTGATTGTCAAAAGCATCTTTCCAAGTGTCGTTGTTTCGGCAAGATTAATTCGGTCTTGGAGGTGGCGGGGAAGTCCGAGAGCGAGCTGTGTGATTCGGTCGAGCTCATGCATTTTTGGATTGTAGGATGCTAACAGGTTCAGCTTCTGTTGGGCATAGTCGGAGATCGATCCGGAAGTGTATTTGAAGTAGAAAGCTGAACAGGCTGTGGCGAGACTTTTAGTTCCAAAATTTTCAAGGAATGACTGTCGCCAGAAATTCCAAGTAGTGGAGGTGGATGATAGACGTGTGGTGTTATACCATTTCTCGGCACTTTCTTCTAAAAACAGGCGAACAGCTTCCCAGTATCGGTCCTCATCGATGAATAAACGTTGGCATTCTGATTCAAATGTATCTATCCAAGCGTCTGCATTGGATAAGTAGGTTTTGGAGCCAAATTTCGGTATTATTGCATCCTTAACGATTGAGGCGAGAGATTTAATAGGGGTGGGGGTAGTAGTATGCGAGCGGCGGGTAGAGGTGGACACAATCGAATCAACCTTGTCGAGTTCATCTAGGAGGATTCCGTTGAAAAATGCATTTTCAAATTCATCAAAATACAATTTAGCAAGGTCGTCATCCAGGGTGCATTTAAACGATCGTCGGGTCCATCTTGGGGTTAGGTCCTTCTTTGCTGCCTTTGCAATAGGCAGAAGCATCAGCTTATCCTGTAGATTGAGAGAACTTAATTCAGGTGGAAAGATATGTATGGACTCTTTGTCGAGGCGTTGAATGGAAATTACGTGTGTAACGGTGGTGGCAGCATTTGTGAGTGATGGCTCAGCACAAAAAGTGAACTTTACCTTGACCGGCATGGCGGAGGCGCGTGAAAGCGAGAGAAACGACGAGTTTTAAAATTTATAAGATCCGAAGACCATTACATGAAAGAAGGAAAACGAACTTCGAGAAATGTGATTTATTAAAAAACGAATTTTAAAACGAAGTCGTCACATAGCGCATGGTTTTAGTCAGACAGAATAATCACAACTGAATGTACAGAAAAGAACATCGATGCGAAGTATAATGGTACGAGAGTTAAAAGCAGATAAGACAGAGCGGATAAATGTAGGTACGTGTACGAGCAAGAGATAACGAGAGAAGAGAGGAGTCTTACATATGTATATAACATTTTCCAGTCAGTTTTCTACAAAAATCTACTTACTAGTCTTGCGTTTATGGAAGGACCCAGGGGTGGGAGTGAGTACATTTTTTGTTTCATGACCCAAGGAACATTTTGGCACCATTTTTGAAAATTCATATGAATTTATATATGTATGTATGTATGTATGTATGTATGTATGTATGTATGTATGTATGTATGTATGTATGTATGTATGTATGTATATATGTATATATGTATGTATATATGTATGTATGTATGTCCAATTCTTGTTAACACGATACAGGGTGCAGTTTTTGTTCAATGGTCATGAAATTTGAACTAAATATTTGTATTAAGTCGAGGATGAGAATATTTGAATTTGGGGAAAATTAGTTTTACAGTATGTTAGGGATGGACGATTATGTTGCAGTTTTGGCAGTTTTATGACTTTAAAAAAAGGAATTTCGAAGCAATTATCATGAAATTTGGTACAGACATTGATTTAAACCTATTCTAATACCTTCTAAGTTTTTTGCGCGATTGGTTTTATGCTTCATGCCCTGAGGCTGTTGGAGGGGATAATTTTTGATGTTGACTCACTAAAACTTGCAATTCTCATCCAATAGCCACGAAATTCGGTACAAATAGCACATTTGACGTAAGGGCAAGCTCTACCAATTTTAGTTTCAATTGGTCAATTTGTTTCCAAGTTATAAGTCATTCAGTGTGATTTTCTCTATTTTACTCTTCCGATAACAGGCTTAAAAAATCCATTTTTCAAGCTTGAAACGCAAAAGTTTTTTTTAGCCTCATAAAAGCAGAATTACTTCAAAAAGTCAATTTTGTCCCTCCACACACCCTAGTTGTTTTGAAAATTCGAACCCTACACACCCAAATTTCCTTTAACCAACTGTGCCACAGTAATTCATTTTGATTATGTTGGAGAGTTTCAACGTAATTAGAAGTGGCATTGTTCAAATTTCTTTCGTTGTAAAGTTCAGTATGTGTTATCCTATGTTCTGATACAGTTGTCTTTCTATTCTTTGGATAAAATTCGTAATTCTTTCTCTCGAAAACCTACTTTTTGTAGCGAAGCTTGCTGCGCTAGAGTTTTTTATTATAAGCTTTTATTGTACTCACTACCGCCAGTTCATATATGTTCACTACCAACAGGGCCATTTGTCATTATTACTTTTTATATGCGCTACCGCAGTACCTCATTACCGCGAATGTTATGCAGTGTTGCCAATACCAGCGCAGAGGAAAAGCTTATCTTTTAAAAAGTTTCTTTTTTAATTATTAGGTACTTGTTCTCAGTGATACTAAATTATATCGATATCTGAAGTTTCTATTAAGGCGTCTCGTCAGAGTCCTGCTAAGAGTTGAATAGGATTTTAGCATTATCTAACAGTTCAATTTCTCAACTGGGGACTAAAAAACCGGCTCTTATTCATTTTGTCAAGCACCATCGCGTTAATTTCCAATAGTGCGATAATAACATGAGTGTGGTCTGTACAGGCACAAATTATGCATAAAAAAAATTAATTGGAAATGCCCCCCCCCTTTTTTTTTTGCGAGATCAACCTTACTACCACTCCTGGGTAAAAACAACCACAAAACCAATATTGGTACAAAGTGATCGTTTATTTGTCGAATTATTACGCATTTGAGCAGGCCATTTTATGGGTAAATACAACCATCTATCTGAGTGTTTTGTTTTATATGTAATACCAGTTTTGATGATGGAATTAACGATCATTTGAAGAGAAAACAATAACAAACCCCCTCCAAACAAAAAAAAAAAAAAAAAAAAAAAAAAAAGGGTAGTTGAAAATTCTGCAATTCCATCTTTTGCGTAGGCCCGTTGCTGCAGCCGCTGCATTCATACGTAGAATAACCAATTTTTAATGGTCTTCTTTTGGCCGCAGTAGCTGGAGAATTCGTCTCGCAGATCTTGCGTCTTGTTGGGGGCCACTTCGATTTTCGGATTTTTCGTCAAATCGAACCGGTTTCTGCTTATTTGGAAAACGTCGTCCCACAGCAACGAATACTCCATTACGTAGTCGGAGTCCTCGACTGGTATTCGCTCCTTGAACCGGCGCACCGGAAACGATTCCTTCTTCTTCTTCTTGGAGACCTTTTTGTGTTTGCGTTTCGGCTTCCGCTGCAGCTTTACGGACGAACGTTTTTGCCGGGTGACGTTGGCGGGCGTGTCGAACAGCTGCGCGTACGCCGTCTGCTTCAGTTTTTTCAAATGCATTTTCGCCTTTTTTTCTTTGCTAATTTTCGTTCATTCGTCTTCGATTATACTTGTTGAGCTGCGATGGCTGCGCACGGCCGGTTAAACACATTTCGGAGTAAACGTGAAATGAAAGGTGGGTCGAGGCTTGTCACCGCGGTCGAGTGAATGCTAGGCAAATGTCGAAAAGTGCGAATGGATTGCGGTTGGTGAGGGTTGGTGACAGAATAATGCGGAGACCGGCGGGCGTACGGCTTTATTTCAGCTAATGGCAGAAACTTCCAAAAAAGAACAGAAACTCGGCGTGTAACCTATTGCAACTGCAGTCAGTTATTCTGCATTTGCACTGCAACGGCCACTGATCTATAAATACATGCGGTTAAGGGGGGCTCACTTAGCACTTTTTGACGTTTCCTATTTCTAGTTGTGCTATCCATTTCAGCAAATTTTTGAGCGCATTTCGTCGTAATTTGTGAACAAACTTCATAACACATAAAACACTTAGGTATCGAGAAAATATCTATCCCATCGGGCTCCTATATTATGTAAATTTTGGTGGGTGAGAGGCTAGGTTGATGCCTTGGAACCTCGATGAAGCGTATTCAGATCTGGGATAGAATAAAAACTTTTTTAATTATTATGAAATAATAAATCGAAACTAGCGCTAAGGTAAACCTGCCTATAAGTACGCACCTAATGGTTTTGAGGTTGTAGCTCCTAGAGAAAAACACCAAATCACATTAAATTTATATCGCATATACTTAGTACCTTCATGTATAACACACAATACTTATTTTGAATTTACTCCCATCACTATTCCAGAATGCGCACACAAACACAAGTTTTGAAATGCGTACTTTTAGGACACCTCCTTCTTATAAGTATGCAGAACCTTTCTTAAAAGTACATGCATTTCTGAAAACATTTAGAATGAAGTCACATTTCTCAATTAATAAAGGTACAATATGTAGTAAATTTAGTAAATTTAACTCACTTACTGGCACTAGTTTTAAATGTTAACAAAATGTATATTCATCCATTCCAAATTTCTTAGCAGCACCACAAATGCTGCCACCCTCATAAACTTTTTTTTTTCATTTTAGAAAATTTATCAGGATTAAACACCAATTTCCGCTTAACATCCACGCTGTTTCCAGAAAAGTAAATGAAACAAAATACATTTTTTAATAAAAAACAAGTGCGTACTTATAGGAAGTTTAATGTGCGTACGTATAGGCACTTTTTACAATTCTAAAATATTAATTTATTACTCATTAAAGAATGTAAAATTTCAAAATTTGCTAAGGGGATTTGTAAACTAAAGGAAATAACGAATCTAATGCTGTATACATACTTACATTTAACTATTTGCATTTGCCATTAACATAGAATTTAAAATTTTTTAAATGTATCATTTTTTTAAACTGAGAATAAAAAAAACTCTGTCAATCTGTAGAGTGCGAAGTTTCTTATCAATAAACACAATTTTTTGTACACAACCAAGAATTGTGGTATAATAGGTGGTGGTATCATCCATTTTACAAATCAGTGTTGCCAGATATGAGAAATTGTAAGTGCGTACTTATAGGACATGCGTACTTAGAGGCAGGTTTACCTTAGAATCCTTCTAGTGATGGTTAATAACATAATTGCTGATAAAACGGGGAATGTAAAAAAGGTACAAGTTACTCATCTATATACGAAGTATATTACTTATTTATCTACGCATGCGGTATATTAGGGGAGGACAGAAGAGGCTATTGGTCACTAGGGTGAAGGGCTGGGCTGTTAATGGGGCCTGTGATTAGCATGGGTAACCATCTAGATTAACTGTTCACTTGAGGATTTTCTCGTGATAACTTAAATTGTGTATTAAATAACTATGAAATCGGCTTCATATCAACTGGTTTTTGCTGCAAGTGGGTTTAAATTAAAAAGTGATGTTCAATGGCTACTGATAGAAATTTAGCCTTTGAAAATACAGAATTTTAAAATATCTCTTCCGCTCATCAATCTCAGTGAGTGGGTATTTTCAAGAAGAGTTAAATTTTGTAATGGATGCTATTTGAAAACCAGTTGATCGGTTTTTCTTAAGTTAAATACCAAACTGGTCTTTGACAGTCTCTAACTACTAGAGACATTTTAAGCTAGTTTTTCAATTTACAGGAGTTGATGGTGACAATATGGTAGGTTTGTAAAACTTTGAGAAACCTTCCCCCGAAATTATTGTTTGAATTTCAGAAATTTGACTCAAATATGTCATCCGCGATAACCTCTAACCCTACTCCAAGTTTCATTGCCATAAATAAAACAGCTCAGGTTCTGCAGACTTACAAAAAATTCCAAAATAACCAAAAAGTGAAAATATATGTGGTTATTACTATAATAAACATACAAGCCGTTAATTATTTCACAAATTATTTTTCTGATATTATTTTACCAATTATTTCCCGATATCGTTTTGCTAATTTTTTACTCATATTCAATGCCCATGCGCCGCTACCTCCATAGCCAAACACAGACCTGAAAAAAAAGTTCACTGACTCTTTCGAAAAAATGAATTTTACAGTGTTACTAGAAAAAATCCAGGGCTGGCATAAACTAAAGCACCATGGAGAGATGCTTCAGTGCTTGTAATATTATACATAGGTATATATTACACGAAAATTTCAAAATTGTACCATCCTATGATGGTACACCCATTTTTGTACAAAGTTGTATTTTTGATAAACTTTGTTCAAGATTAATAAGTTGAATCAATTCGGAATTGATCATTTTTCACAAAATTTCCTACAAAAGATAGCCTTTATTTCTTTAGATCTTTTGGTTAGTGATTAGAGAGGACAATTACTTGTTTTGTTTACGTCTTTTTTTTAAAACTGTTTTCAGTTTGGTAAAGTGCAGCACTTGAACTTTGAAGTTTTGAGTTTTCACTTCACAAAACTGACGTTAAAACTTTAAAGTATAGAATTGAGGACAAACTTTTGAACAGAGCAGGTCCAGAACTAGAACTTTTGATGAAAACTTTCGAACTTAATTAAAATGGCGATAGGTATAGCCTATTTATTTTCTGACTGTTGAATGTTTATACTGATTTCTTACAATAAAATTAATTTTCGCGAAAGTTAATTTAAAAAATTAAACTTAAAAAAGATGGAAAGTTTTATTATTCTGTTAAATAGGTACGTTTCGATTTAAGCTATTTGGATTTTATTATTTATTATGATTATGATTATTATTATTATTATTATTATTATTATTATTATTTATTATTTTAATCAGTCCAATAAACGTAACATAACACATACACACCTATTCTGTCACTATTTTTACTACTTTATTAAAATATTACGACAAAGTGTATATACAACACAGTACTAATAATTTGGAAAAAAAAAAAAAGAAAAAAAAAGCCGCACCTATCGATAAGATTTGCTAACCTCCATTTAATATATTTCGAGGGCGATTGTAAAAAGAGCGAAATTAATCACCCGCCGAGCAACATCCGCAAGATTGGGGGTACTCATGATTGTAAAAAGAGCGAATGAAAATGAACGCCAGTCCGCACTGGATATGTAAATAGAGCAAACAGTACTATCTTGTATATCACTGGTCCATTCCTGTATTTATTCTCTTATCTCATATCATTTCTATCGACGACGAATATTTATTCGAAAGCTTTAGTTTCCACAACTGCTCTATATATAGACGGAATTTTCAAGTACTGCCCCAAGTTTTACTATCAGTTGTTGACTATACACGGATTTTTTAGTGGACATTACATTCCCCTTGTATTCTACTTACTCCCAAATAAGGAAGAAGCCATATACACTGTATGCTTCAATGTGTTATCGGATATATGTGCATGCCATCAACTTGACCTTAGGCTGCCACTTGTAGTTACTGACTCTGAAATGGGCCTGCAAAATTCTTGTTCCAGTGCATGGCCTTCTGCTGTTCTGAAAGCCTGTCGCTTCCATCTGACTCAGGCGTGGTGGAGGAGAATTCAAAAATTAGGTCTTGCTACCGATTATATGAACAACACGGACGTTGGAAAATGGCTGAAATTGTTTTTTGGCTTACTTTTTTAAAATCTATTGATGTTGAACCTTGTTATCTTGAAATACTTGCAAAAGAACCAAAAAATAGCAAGCCAATTGAATCCTTCTCTAAGTATATATATGATAAATACATTTTACGTTGGGCTAAATATCCACCTGGAATTTGGGCCAGCCCAACTTCAAATCTCGATGAAAATACCAACGCCTGCGAATCATTCCACTCACACCTCTCAGAAAACTTCGACAGTCATCATCCAAACATATTCAAATATAGCGAATTCTTGCTTGATTACAAAAAAGAAATATTAATATCACTTAACACCTGTGGTGAGGAGAAACGCACCAGAAATTCACACACACGTCAAAAACAGGCTTTTGTGAAATTTAAGCTAGAAAAGTACACCAGTAATAAACTTTCAGCATTTGAACTCATACGCCATCTAAGTCACTATTACATTCATAGAGTCGAAACCTGTAATTCCACCACACCTTCCATTTCAATACCAAGCACATCATAATAAGATTACTTTTTACTCTTTCTCATATTATGTCATGTAAACGTTGTTATACTTATACTTGCATCGACAATTTTCACATTTGGAACGAAATACCTACCATTGATACCATGGCCGAAGAAAATTGTTTCTACTACTTATACCTTACATGATAATTTCTGCAAATGTTGTTCGCTCTTTTTACATACCTCTCGAATTACTAAGTGTGAGAGGTTCGCTCACTTTCCGGATTTTTCGCTCTTTTTACTACCGCCCATATTTCGATGCTATTTCGAATTCTTGAGGCCTAGTTTAAAAATTTTTTCTTAGGAGGTGATAGAATCACATCTGACAGTTCATAAATTTTTATGGGAGGGTATCTGATTTTGTGGTTGCATTCTGATACCTCAAATAAACACACACTACCAGCTATTTTACCTTTCTTTGTTCTTTTTATTCATGGTGGGATTATACGCTGTTTGGAAAATCAAAATCGTAATATTTTCAACCAAAATTATCGAATTTGGTGCCGTAATTCATAAACTACGAAATCGGTTGTATCAATGGAATCAAGTCAATCAATTTTTTGGAATTTTTTGAAATTTTTTGGTTTCTTTTGTTCCTCTATTATAAATTCAATCCTTAGCTAAATTTTTTTTTCTGGACTAATCGTGTAGGTAGTAAAATTATTTATGTGTGTTTACAGACAGATAGATTTCGCCGTCAAACGTTATATTCTGAAAAAATTTCAAAATATTGTGTAGCCTATTTGTGTACGGGATACGTGCGAATAGATAATATATATACACCATATAGTATACATATACATGTATATGTCATATTATGGCTGTAACGTTAGAGATGAGACTCTTGTTTTTCAATTAATACGAGACCTTTTAACTGATGAAACGTTTTATTGAAGTATCGTTAAATTTTGCGAGTCTCATCGTTTTTATCGAATGGGGCAAATCACGTTAATAAATACGTTTTATTTTATTTTGGTTTTTACGGAGTATAGTCTTCGTTTGGTATCTGTAGAGTGAAAAAGGGGATGATGAGTGTAACGGGTAAAGTAAAAAATATCGTATATACCGTAAATATAAAGTTTCAGACGAGACATCAAATGGCTTGCCTTAGGAGACTACAATTTTTTGTGCGTATTACTTTTCTCCATCATAGTAATATACTCTCTAGTATGAAAAAAAATTTTTTTTTTACTCTTCATGACTAGAACCATTGTTGTAAAGGCTCAATTGTGAAACAGCCGAAGGTTTATTCGAAAGTGTATTATATTTTACGATTTTTATTGCAAATTCGTTCTGGTACAACCCTCATTGTTCGCAGTAATATTCAGTCTTCATATAACAAGTCTGATACGTCTTGGTTGTAAAATCGTTTTACTGATGACGAAGAAGGCAAGTTAAGTTTTGAATAAAAACAACAATTTTAATTGACCATTTTACGAAAAAAATAGGTACTACGCAACTATCGAAAGTAATTTATGGTATCAGTCTGATCGCATTTATGCGAAATAATACCGGCGAAAATGTTCAAAAATATAATATTATCTGTATATTTCCAAGAATTATAATAATGTCGAGAGAAATGTAAATGGTGGGGCATACAGAATTTTCATTTGATGAAAGCTGGAGCGTAATGTAATAACATATTTGTAATTTTTAAGTCAAGAGTTTGTTCTTTCACGGTTCTGCGCCGTGGTAGTTTCATATTAATAAGTGAATTTTAAAAATAATTTATTCATAACTACTTTGTTATAATTTTTTTCATTTACTCTAAGTGATTTTCTCATCTTTTTTTGCCACAAACAGAGATCAGGCACCAAGTCCTGCATGTTACACCTAACTTACTTATGTAGCTTACTGAATTTACAAAAGATACGTTTGATTTTGAGATTCCTGTGGTGTGCGAAAGTTTAAATAAAAGCAAATACACGGTGAAAGTGAGGTTCCAGGAAACGGATCAAGAGAAGAAGAAACTTTATATCACTGTGAGATGGATGTACCAAAAAGGGGAATCAAGCTCATGACTTACTTCACACACACTCTACTTTGATTAGGTTTAAAGAAATTATCATATTCTACTATTTATCATTATAATAAAAGATTTTATATGTACAAATTTAGGGTGTGGAACGAACATAAACTAGGAAAATACGGATAAATGAAAGAAGAATGTTAAGATTTAAATTAGAAAAGATGAACATTATGCTTGTTACCAAATTTAAGACAGAGATGTCAACTTGAACTGGAAGAGCATAGAAACTGCAACCAACCATTTCTTGTAGACGAATTTCTGGAATTTAATTCAAAAGAAAAAAGTTGTTTGATTTTTGAATGAGAGAAAAAGTTACTCACAAAAAAGGAAATTATGGTGAGTACTTGATATTAGAATCAAGAGTGTCAAAAGGTGCTAACAAAAGTTAGCAGTCAAGTATAGGATAAATGATGGTGGAGACTTTATCTATAATTTTAGTACAAGAAAAGAAAATAAATAGGAAAATAAGAAGAAATAAGGCCTGCACCCTACATTCCCAACTTTTTTTTTTATTATTTATTTATTACAAATTTGTTGAGTTATCTAAAAGAAATAGGTGTTCTTTTAATAATAAGCTTATAAGTAAATATTACATTTGAATGATTTAACCCTGATTAAAATGAAAGCATATATATAAAAAGTAGGGGTTCACTCAGTGTTTTCATTATGGGAAAATCTGTGGTTAGATCCCCCTCCAAAAAAGAGGAACTGAAATATATACTACTTATGGCCAAAAGTTTTCCTTCAGATTACCAAAATACCAACCCTCATATTATACTCCTAGTTCAGTACTTACTTTGCATTAATGATACTTTTATCCTTTCTTATCCTGATAAGATTTATCCAAAAATATGAAAAATTCCAGTATTTCGTCTCAAATTAACATAATTCACTGATTTCTACAGATTTCTGTGCATTGAAAATGTCTAGAAAATAAATTTTTCTATCGAAAAAGTGTACCTACCAACTAACTTTATTACACTTGGTATGAATTTCATGCAAACTTTACTTTACGTTATAGTTGCAAAAATTTGCCGTCTATGAGAATTTATTCTTTGTTGGAGATTCGGGAAAGTGAATTTAATGAAAGGGGGTTCGTAGCCATGGAGTGAGAACAATGAAAATTATTATTTTCGAAAGAGAATTATCAAATTGGTAGGTTCGCTGGAACAAATCCACCTTGCAATTATCCAAATGTTGTCACTTCACTTAGTGTAGATATATCTCTTGACCTTCAATGTCTAGCCCAATTAGGCTCAGTTTGGATAAACAAAAATTTCATCCCATTTCCATGGCTCATTCGGTCACGCATTATAATATGTCGTCTCTGATTTCAGTTAAATTGCAGACAGTAGAACGAAAAACAAAAAAGGCACGCAAAAAGGTTGTCTACAACTTTTATGCCCTTCTTTTGAATTCTGTCATTCATTCAAATGGTAAATATACAACACAAAGTCATCACGTTTGATCAACTCTGTCTTGTAAACAATGGTCACATTCATTTTTCACTCTGCACGAACTGTTTTGTCATTCCCTTGCCCTTATTGTGGCGGTGTTCTGGTTGTTGCGTCTAAATATAATTAATTAATTATTATTTTGGGTACCTACCTATTCCATCCTTTTTCTTCCAGTTATACTGAAATCTTGTAAATTACTGCGTACAATAAGTTTAAAGCAAAAATGAAGTGAAAAGTGGAGAAAAATGCCAATCACCAGAGAGCCATTTGCTTGATCGAAATTTATCAAACAAATATCCTAGAAATTTTGATCTCACTTGGTAAACATTTTTTCAAATTAATTCAATTTAGCACATTATTCTTGATAAACGATGTGCAATGAGAAATTTTGTATCAATTTGTTTCAGAATTCAGATTACTCATCAGTGTAGGTATTTTGAGGAAAACATTTGCTTTGCGTAAGTACCTACAGTATTAATATTGAAATCTTAAGGCGGTTTCCCAAATTTATCAAATACATATTTAACAATACTGGTACCTACACCGACCAAGTATAAACTGATTTTCCGCATACATGGTAATTATCACATTTTATGCAACAAGTGCGTGGAGTGTTCGATTAGTAAAAGATTTCTAATACAATTAAACATAAGAATTTTTTCAATACCCTTCCCAAAAACAAACGTTTTTGAGCATCTAAAGTGCGGGAAAAGAAATGAAGTCTCCGTATACTGCGTTTTAGAATATTTTTACTAATCCAATAATGGAAGAATATTTAGCCAGGAGTATTCATTTCATGTTTTCTTTTTAATCACCTACTTTTCACCATACTTTGGTGTACCTAAATGTCTATTTAAAAGAAAAAGAAAAAAGTATGCTTGTGAAATAAGACTATTTATGGATACACACGCACATTTTTTCACGCATATTTGCAGCATATGTACCTATGCGTAGAATATGCGTACAAAGTATACGCCCAATATTGTACATGACACGCATACTAATTTAATGCGTTTCACTCATATTCTGATGCATACATCTCATTATGTGTTAACATCTGCATATAACCACATGAAGTACAATTTTTCACGCATTGTACACATAATTTTATGTGTCATACGCACTATTTTATGCATAACACATAATTTTATGTGTTATATGCCCAATTTTATGTATCATACACACAATTTTATGCGTCATATGTACAATTAACTGAAAATATTACTTTCATTTTGACATCAGTTTACAGGAGAATACCATTCTTCTGAATATAATTATAAAAGTGAAAACTTAAATATATGGTGTTCAGATCCTAAATGGATCCAAAAAAAATTTTTTCTTATTATTAACTCATTCAGAGATGGGAGGTAGAATTTTTTTTTTCTGGAATTATCGTTAGGGCCCCAGGGGTTTCAAAAAGGGGATAAAAATTTATTTATGAACAATTATGTACAGTACATCATATATATTTTCAGATGTGCTGATTCCATATTTAATAATGATTTCTTTATTGGACTCTCCGATCGAGCTCCAGTGGCCTCAAAATGGGTTTGAAAAATTATTTACGAATAGTTGCGTGCCATACATCATCATATATATTTTCAGATGTGATAAATTCATTTATGCTGACAATTTTTAATGGACTCTCTATTGGTATACCAGTGGCTTCAGAAAAGCTGTTTAATTCCATCATAAGTTCCACCTGTGAGGGTCGATGTAATTATCATTTAATAGAGCTTAAATTTAGTAGGTGGTTGGTTCAAAATCTGTACAATATTAGTTTTGAGTTAAATAAAATTTGATTGAATAGTTCAGCCTTGTTGGCTGATGAAAGTTCAATCAGTGCGGGTAAGATAGATTTAATTAGCATGATATAGGACTGAAATTTTGCAAACATACTTTTCTAGCATTTATGAGCTTACAGCACTTGAATTTTTCCAATTTTAGTAACTTCCTTTCCCATTCACCCCCTTCCCATATATAGGCCTCTGAAAAAAACTGTGCCTAGGCTGTTGTTGTGGGTTCATTTAACATGTTTTGAACATTTGAATCTAACCCTATATCATTTATTGTTAAAGCTTAATTAAGAAAAGAGTTATAGGAGCAAAATATGGGTGCAAATATGTTATTGTATTTTGTGGGCCCCCGTGCATTGGACGGGTATGATTTTAAGTGCTGATATAACTTGATGAGCCAATTTCAGTGGTCCAATTCTCATCATTATAACTTAATAAAATTAGGAGGTAAGTTAGGAACAAAAAAGTGTTGGATTTCATAGCTGCCAAGGCCACTTAAACCATACAATGTTGCATGCAGTTGATGTCTCTCGTCTTGACAAACATTTTGATACCTGGTTCGAATCTCTGGCATAATTAAGGGCTGAAATATTCTTCTTTTTCCACAATGTTTTTTCTACTCATTTTTTCATTTGGAAATGAGATCGTGTATAGATTCGCATATCCATTGGTGACCCATATTCTGCCTACAACATACTATTTTTTCATCCCAATTTATATATCTTCAAAATAATAATATACATATTGGTGGGATTATACTTACGATGTTCTCTTATTTGCATAGGTACTCAAATTATACTTTTCCAGTATAATAATGTGCATTGTACGGACATAAAAATGGATGAAGATTTTAATGCGTAACACTTACAATATGATGCGTAAGAGTGAAATCATAGTTGTAATGTATTCATTAACATGCTATTTTTAATTTAAAAAAAAAAAAAAAAAAACAAAAACAAAACAAAACAAAACAAAACGCATAATATTATACCTTGACGCAGTCCAAAAAACGTACAATTAAGTGTGATATGAATATTTTGAGTATACATGACACATAATTTTTGCCAATAAGGTACTGGTACCAGTTAAGTCACAAAATAAAGTTCACCAAATGTTGGTACCTACATTTTTGGACTCGTGTATCCACTTGACTCCTACTCTCTCCAGATGATTTTTTCTTCAAGAAATGGATGAAAAATCGATTAGCGGTTGGCTGATTTCAAAAAGGTTGATTCATTCTTATGACAACTTTGGTTATCTTTTCTCACCTTTTTAATTTCATTTTCTCAGCGTTATTTAAACGTGATACGACGCGCCGTCGTTGCAATGAATATTAAAACAGCGTTTATGGAAATGAATGACCTGAACGAAGGGGTTTACATTTGAATTCTCTCTTTAGCGTTGATTTGTTTGGGTAGAAATCTTTAACGAAAGTCGTTTAGGAGATTCGATAAAGAGAAAATTGTTTTTAAATTCATTCGTTGCAGTGTACTTTCGCCCGTGCATAAACATCACATTTATGCGTGAAAAAGGCGACGATTATCTGCTGTTTATCTCGTTTAATTACATACAGTGTGCGGGTTCATTCGGCAGTATGAAAAAGCATCGATTTGTAGTGTCGTTTATACGAGTTCTGCTCGTGGTTGAATGCTGTTAATGGTGTGACAGTGCTCTTCGAGTAGGTACTATACTTAAAAAAAAAATCTAGCAAAGCAAGCAACGCCAGAAAAGCAGGTTTTCAAAAATCATCAAATATTATTCACTCGTTTTATCAAAAATCTACTTGTTAAAATTGCCTGAGTATTCGAACCCAGGGGGTGAGTGGGTACGTTTTTCGTTTCATGATCTTCTAAGCATTTTGGAACTATTTTCGAAAATTCATTTTTTTTTATATGTACCCCCTTTTGCGTTGAGTCCATTTACAGGCGTAATTTTGATGGGATGGTTTCGAAATTTTAAACACATATTCGAATTCATTTAAGAAAATATCCTATTGTTTTTGGTCCAGATCGAGCTCATTGTCCGTCTGGTAGGTCAGTTAATATGAATTTTTTTACGAAACAGAGTACAGGTCACAATTTTCAATCGATAGGTTTAAAATTTAGTATACGTATGTGTTTTAGGTTAAGTATAATATCTATCAATTTCAGTGGGGATAAGCTTTACGGTAGTCTGGTAGGAGCGATTTTGTTGTATTTTTGGCAGATTAATGGCTCTAAAAGGAGTAATTTTCAAGCTATAGTCACAAAATTTGATTCATGTATTGACTCAAAGTATATTTAACATGTTTCCAAATTTGGTTTTAATTGGTATTATGATTCATTCCCTGGAACTGTTGGGGTGCTAATTTTTCATGTTATCTCAATAAAAGTTGTCAATTCTCTTTCAGTAGTTATGAAATTTGGTACAAACAATGCCTTCTATACGAGAATCAGACTATCAATTTTGGTTTTGATTGGTCAATTTGTTTTCAACTTATTAGCTATTCAGTGTGATTTTCTCTCTTTTACCATTCTGATAATGGTCCTGAAAAATTGATTTTTTAGGCTTCATCGAGAAAAACACTCGTTTTAGCCTAAAAATAACCCGATCTCAGCTAAATGTTAATTTTTTCCCACTCCCATCCTCTTCCGGACACTAGATTTGAACACGGATTCTAAAATCTCTGCTTATATTTTCGTAATCAGCACGTAGACAGTTGCACTATACATCGCTTTGCAATGCGGAAAATTTTTTTTCACCTATAATTTTTTATATATATATAATCCACAATTTCGTCACTACAGGAAAATAAACCGTCGAATTTTTCCTAAAATCGTGCTTATTAGAAATTAAAATAATTTTTCAATTAAAAAAAAAATATATTTTTAGCACAATAACTAAAAATTTATTCATGCATAAAATATTTTTAAAACCTAATACTAAATCAGTATATTTTATCGCATGCATCGTATTTGGGTGATATTGGTTATTTTTTACAAAAACTATAAATATTTTATATATTACTTTATTAGGAGTATGTTGGTGATACGAGGTGATTTTTAAACAAAAAAAATCTAATTTTTTTTTGCGAAGTTGCGTAAAAGTTTTTATATACATCATTTTACATCTCTTTACATTTCTTTTCACATATTTTTTTATCTATTTTTTGCATCTTCTTTTAACATTTCTCGAACCTCAATAGTTGATAAATAAAATGTATGACTTTTAGCATGCATCTATTTTAATACTATGAGAAATTTCCAAGGATGAATTTCTTAATATATTTTCATAAAAATCTATTTCAGATCGAACTTTTTACAGTTCCCTTGGCAAAACGGATTGACCAATTTTCATGAAGATCTGTTGGTACACACTTTTATCATGCTCAAAAGTACTCGGGTGCTAACTTGCAGCCTAGGGTATTCAATGATAATTACGTGTCAGCCCCGTGGATGAAACTTCCGTTTGCTCCCATGGCTAAACAACTTGATCGATTCTTATAAAACTTGATACCACTTTTCATCAGATTTGAACCAATTACTCACTAAGTTTCAGTTCTATCCAATGATAACTACGTATTATTCCCTATTTGTGAAACTTGACGGATTCTTATCAAACCCTAAACAACTTTTTATTAGGTTCAGAAACAACTACTTTTTAAATTTCAGCTCTATCGAATGATAATTACGTCTTAACGTCCCTTGGTAGAATTTTCATCAGCCCCCATTCCTAAACTACTTGACTAATTGAATTATTAACAGTGATTTAAGATTAAATATGAGACATTTTGTATCCGCTGTGTTTAGCGTTAATCACAAAATTTGATGATATGAGGAAACCTTTGTCTACCTATTACTGCACTGGACCAGTAACGAAATATGATTTCTGGTTAGACATGTCGGCTCTAAATACGCAACCAGAGCGTACCTTTTGACGAATTTTGTTTTGTGTTTATGTATGCTATCCTTGTGAATTTAAAGGATTTGTTTTGTAGATGTATTCTAACACAAGCAAAACGTTGAAAACAGGCAGAAGGTACCTAGGGTTGCCTAATTTTTCACTTGAATGTGTTGACATTAAAAAGTACATTGTTCTTATGAGCTTTACTGGTCTAGTACCATACTTATAGTCAAAGGCAGAATCAATATAATATCATTTATCAAGCCATGAAGTGAAAATAGCAACGTTACAAATAATTGATAAGTGAGGAACCGATTTTTGACACAACTAAAGTTTTTCAAGATTCCCAAAAATATAATTCGTCATAAATTTCTGATCGTTTTCGTCATTTTTTCTCAAGTTACGCTTGAATATGTGCTGAAAAAATGAAGCTGGCAACTATGTTGAGGAACTGATTTTTCATTCTACCTCATGGCTTGATAAGCGATGTGGGCTTTGGCAGAATGCAAATCTAAACAAACGTTAAACATTAGCCATTATTTCTTGCTACTGATCGATAGATTGAGATTTATGTTCAGCTAATTTTCTCATCAATACTTTTGATCTTTACTAATTCCAAAATGTTTGTCAATCGGTGCTGTATTGCTATTCAATTGAGGTACCTATGGAAATTTTCAATGAATATAAAATTATATTGCTGCTGACTATTTTTCTTACTTCTTTGTTTTACTCCGGTAAAGCAGCGATAAGCTTTTTTTTTATCAAAAATTTGAAAATTGGTCTATTTTGAAGTATTCAAGTGTTCACATCGGCCATGTTCTATTCGTAGACTTTGGTTACTACACAAGTAAAATGGTGTTGAAAGTCGTTTTCATTATCGTTTTTCTCAGTAGGTAAATGTTTATATTTTTAAGTTGAATCGAAAGTTTAATTTTAATATTAAACTATTTTAAAATAATTGGAGACTTTTTCTATTTCTTGAGAAAAAGGCCAATCGTTTCCCTAAAATATTTGTGAAAATTAAAGAAAAGTGTCGAGATACCTATTGTGGGGACATTACTCGTATGAGGTTATAGGGGCTTGCACCCCTCGACGACAGTCGCCGCCCAAAGGCTGGCAATAATCGTCTCTATGACGTTAAACAAATTTACACTGGTGAGTTTGTATGTTCGTACCTGTACATACGTACAGGTAAGATACATTGTACGGGCCAAGATCAATTACCTGATAACGATCTTGGTAATGTCACGACCTGGTACCAAATGCACTGCGTCGTTTCTTATCACCTCAACGGAGACAAGAAACAACGTAACGCATGACATAATTACGTATATATACGTATGCATGTGTGTCTGTGTGCGTGTACCAAATCCTGTATATAAACTCTCAGAACCGGCTCAAAAATTGCCAGTGTTCGCCGAGGATTTGGCTCTCCCATACTTAATCGTATGAAGTGGCAGAACACGCAAATACTGTTGAAGACCTTCTAGTGTGAATATCTCTCACGACAAGGTATTCCACACCTATTTTTATAGATCAGTTAACTGAAATTTTTAAAAGTTTGGTACTAAAACAAATAAAACTGAAAGTCGAAAGTACAATTAATAATTAATTATTAAAAATTTCTCTCCATTTCAAGAGAGAGATTAATTAATTTTTTGGATAAAAATTTCAATATGCTGTAGATTTTTAAATATTGAGCTCTTTGCAGTGTTCTCGAGAGCTTTTAAAATTTCACAAACGTTACGAATTTTTCTTGATCTTGATCAATATGGTTTCGAGGGTCCAAGTCCTGTGTTGCTGAAGCCAGTCATACAGAGGTTAGGTATGTCAAATTTCTCGTTTTTTGGGTGATCCGGTTGGCAGAGCGAGCAAAAGCTGATCAGTTACTGGCGCATTGCAGTTTCTTGGAAAAGTCCTGGCTATTTTTTTGTTCCATTCATCAAAATTATCGTGATAATAATTTTCGTGAGAAGTTGGTCAATTTGTCTATTTTGATAATTGGTATTTTCTTTAAGCTGAATTAAAGGTAAGCGCTAAAATGGACTTTTTCGCTATTAAATGTTGGTTTTCTGGTTTATTGGGTTTTTAAATATGACTTACTAATTTTTGAAGGATTGTCAAGTGGAGTGAGTTTGCGGTGAAGGAAAATATGAGAATGAGGCAATTATAAAATTCAATGTTTATAGTTATAATGGCTGAGAAACAATAGGATTATTGTGAGAAGAATTTTCGATTCGCAGATTTTAGCTTATTTAGACGCTAAAAGTAATTTATGTACTATTTTTGTTTCACCAATTTTGAGAATAACTTTGGCCTTCTAGAAAATATAGTGGTCCCTGTAGTACTGTGAGTTCTGTGTACAATATGAGACACCCCTACTGCGATACCATGGAAGTTATTCTGCAAAATAAAACGTGATCCACTTACCCCATACTGACGACGATTAGTCTTCAACTCTGCTGGTAATGTTGAATTTTTATCATATGTATGAGCATTGGTGTACTATCTGGCCACTTTTCTGTAAAACAACAAAACAAATATTTTGTAATTTTTATGTCCAACGAAAAATGAAAATAAAAAGCTTTTGTTAATGTGAAATCTTTTTTTTGTGTACACGGTATACAATAGGTTTAGTCCATTCTCCTTTTTCTAAAGCTTTAGCTTTTGTCGAACAAAATGTTCGTAATTTTTTGGCCAACTATTTGAAAATTACACGGTTAACGCTTCTAATCTGAAATTGCATAATTATCTTTGTATTTTTAAGTAGGTATGGGTACCTGTGGAACTAAACTACGAAAGGAACTTTGAGTTCCTAAAGGTAAGAATATAGTTTTATCTTTTTAAATTAACGGCCAAGCTCGTTAGTTTGTTGAAGTTGTTGAAATTTTGAAAAACCCGTTGGTCGCATTTATAGGGGTAAAAAGATTAGAAATGATTTCGACTGCCAGATAAAGAACTGCAAATTGAGTATTTTGTTTTTGTCGAGCACGATATTATTGGTCTTTCATTAACGATGAATTTACTCACATAAATGATTGCGTATATTCGATTTTTGGGAGGCTTCCTTAGCCACAGGATATAAGTATTCTAGAAAAAAAAAAAAAAAAAAAACTAGCGTAGCAATGCTTTGCTAGAAAACCCAGTTTACTCGATATTTATGTCGATAGTTATCGATATATCTATATTTCATTGCTAGTTTCAGGTTAAGAAATTACAAAAAACTATCGACAATTAACCCGTATCTTTAACAAAAATGTCGATCTATCGATGTTTTGTGCTAAAAATCGTTTTACCAGAGATTTTTTGTTTCCAGTTCTTTCGAGAACTACTGAACCGATGAACACCAAACTTCTTTCAGACCTGCTCCAATATAACAATTATCTCTATTAAAAATTTCACCCCTATCCACCTGATAGTTTTTTCAGAACCGTCAACACAAAATTTTGGGCGATATATATATATATATATATAAATTAGGTTAAAATAAAAAAATGGTACCAATTATTTTCTTTTCTCATGAAACGTATAATTTTCAGTATTCCCTCCTCTAACCCTTCCAAGAGGTTAATTTTGATACCCCGTTTGCAAGCAAACTTGATAGAAAGACTGTCATCAAAGTCCTACTTATGTTATTTAATTTGACAAGCAATCATCTATTAAGTTTCACATAATTCAATTTCATCAAATATTCTGATACCTATTTATTTAGTTTCATTTTAGTCAGGAAAACATACATTTTCTAGTATTGTTTGATGCGTTAGAGTTTTTTCCATTTCATTGATTAGGAACTTTTTTGTATTTACAAGAAGTTAAAAAAAGAAAAAAAAAGAAAAAAAAAGAAAACATTGGTTGGTTTTTTGAATATTGGAATTTCCAATAAAATTATTTTCTTTGTGGTTCTGCAAAAAAAAAAAAACAAAAAAAAAACAGACCTAATATGCGAGCTGTTGCTAATAATTTCCTGAAGTAGGCAGCTGGTCATAACTAGCCCAAGATTTACATCTGCAAAACTTCGCCACCACATCACATATGTTTGTTAGAGAAGAAAAAATAAGATCTTCGGTGGAGAAACCATACGCTGGTCCTTATAAAATAGTATCATATGACAGAAAAAATTTTGTGATATTCATAGCAGGTGAAACAAAAATAGTTTCAATTGATAGATTGAAGCTTGCATATTTAATCATTGATGACAGAAAAATGCTCTAAAGAGCAAGAAAATACACAGACAAATTCATCTGAAAATACTAACCTAGAAAAAGTAGAGGAAGAATTAGTCAAAAAAGTGACACTACACAAAAATCACAACACAATAAACAAAAAAATGAATTAGTTAAAATCTCTGATAATCTCATAAAAAAATATAACCCTTTAGACTCCATATGTCCACAAAAAAGGACAGGCCCAAAGGAAGCAAAAAGCTAAAAAACCTGCATTCTAGTTGTAAATCTGATCATATAAATTCAGAATCCTTCAAACACATATTCAGATCTGAAACCAAACAAAAAATATAAAAACCCAGTGACTGAAGGAACAAAGATGGCCTTAAAGACTCGATAAGTCCCCCTAGATATACAATTTATCATTTTTATGGCACAAAAACTGGGGGAGTAGCTCTGGGGATTTGTTTTCAGACATCTAAATAATTAGTAGGCGTGGCCAAATGGAGTTATGTGAGTTCATATTCCATTTAGCCAGTATAGTGTTGTAAGTGTCGGATAATGGACGAACTACTGGTCATGAATTTGTTCTTCATTTAGCCAATGTGGTAAAACAACACCTTGGTTATGCGGTGTTCAGTGGATGACCTGAAATAGTAAGCTGTTGTACCTCACTACTCACTGACACAATGCGCAGATACACCCGTATATCCCCACACCTACATTATGTCAAGTTGCTATTTCACAGTTCTCCAGCGTTGCCAGATGTACGGATTTCTCCACACATGTACGGATTTTTGTGCTGAATTATATATTTGTGCGGATTTTGGCCTAAAATTTCATCACTCAACTTCAAATAGCTGAAGGTCATGTTGTATTCTATATATTATGCCATTAGCCCTTAAGCCATTATTAAATATAAAAACGAGATTATGAGAGTAGTCATGATATTCATAAATTTCTAATGGTGAGGAAGTAAATAAAGCTCACCCAAAAATATGATGGATGAATTTTGTCAAAGGTCAATTCATTAACTGCATATTTCACAATAATATATGAATTTCGTTTTTGTATTTCATTTGATACCCATATTAAGATTGTGCGGATTTGTGCGGATTTTTTATTTTAAAAAGTGAGGATTTTTGGATATTTTGATATGGCAACACTGAAGTTTACCAACAAAACGGTTGGTACCCTCTTGCCTTCGGTAAACTGAGGGAACACGCAAAGCAGCTTAAATAGTATAATATATTTTATTACATTATTACTACTTTGGCTACTCTCTGGTAGATATCTGCCTAATATCCACATACAATAATGTCTAAATATACTATTATGAGAGAAAGGTAATTAGTCTACTTATTTTAATGCGTATAATCTTACCAATATTATGAAAGCGTAGAAATAATTGGCCTCAATTTATGTTTTTTTTTTTTTCTTCCATTTATTCATTTGAAACACGTCATTTTACAAAAGTGTCGAGTAAAAAAAGTCAATTTTTCAGAAGAGACGGAAAACTGATCTACATAAAATTCCAGACTTTATTCATTAAAAACATTCAAACCAGTCTACATTCATAAACTAAATTCCATACCGACCATTACGATAATCAGCAATTCCAATCGAAATTGATCAGAAACTGAAAAACAAATCAACGTATTTACGGTGTAGTCGTTATGCAATTTGCACTACATGCAAAATATTTCCAAAAAAATGGTAAAAGTTGTTAATTCAATTTGTTTGTACAAGTTCTTTCTTTCATTTAAAGTAGATTTTCCATGAAAATATAGATATTAATAAAATTTTGGAACGACGAAGGGGAGCGATTATAATATTTCTAATATTTATATATTATAAATGTTACCGATAATATTATAATTTATTTTCCTATAACCTTGGTTCAGGTCACAAGTTTCGTCAAATATTCACGAACTTTGATGTGAATATTAGTATTACCATAAAAACAAAATTTATCGATTTTGGTGTAGATTAGCCGGACGGTACTTCCAGTACGTATATTTTTGTTTTTATTTTGGAAGTTTGTCATGTCTAAGACAATTACTTTTCGACCAATAGCTACGAATTTGAAAAGAAATATTCACTACAATTCAGTGACAACATTACGCCCAATTTTGGTGTGGATCAACGAGATGATAGGTACTTACTCTCGATATGTCAAATGAAATTCTAATTTTGGGCTTTAAAATAGGTAATTTTGAATCATTAGCGACGAAATTTAGCCCAATTATTATTTTATGATCTATGACACTAACTTCTTACCAATTATGATTATAATTGACTAGTTTTTGAAAGATGCATAATGAAGCGGAGCTATTGCTGTTCTGGAGTTTTTATTTATTTTTTCAATGTTTGTACTAACATAACTTGCACTGTGGACACTGATTACGATTAAATTTTATTTTAAATGATAGAGGGTGACCCCATAGTGGACGTTACTTATTTTTCAAGAATCAATTAAATAATTTTCGAATTATTTTTGTAAAACAGTTCCTTTAAATGCTAAAATAATGGTGAATGAAATAAGAATCATGAAGTGAAAAATTTTTCTGAAATAATCGAATCAACTTCAGAAAAAATTATAATTAAATAAAAACGTGTCATAAAGAGAAAAATAATATTTCAAATACGTTTTAGATTAGCATTAGAATTATTCAAGTTTGTGCTGAGTTAAGAAGTTCTATACCTATTAAACTTATGTATTATAAGCCTTCATAAAAAAGGAAAGGAGCACTGACTTTAGTAATTTCAGCTTGTTCATTTTATTTCTGTTTGCAAAGGAAAAAGTCAGTTTAACTAATCCGTCGGCCTTCCAGTTGGTTTATAAAATTAGTTAGAATTTTAAATCTTTTCAATCATAATCAGACATACCTATACCTACTTGTTTGAAGCTATAGAAAATAAGGTGAATTTTCATTATTCTAGGTACCATAGATTACACCTTTATATTAATATGATAACCACCAGTAATCAATTGTAAATTAGTAAAAGGTACAGTGTTATCTCATTTGAAAATCCAAATGTTTCTGTGCAGGTTTCTTTATCTCTACATCTCTGTCATGTTATAAAATACCAAAACACTATGACTTCAGAATCACTGGATGGATTTGCATGAGATTTTCCAGAAAAAACTGTATTATTCGAAGGAAGATTAATAGCCATCAAGGATGTCCCCAGCCCCCCTGCGAAGAAATATACAAAATTTTACCATCTGTGAAAACAAAGAGCGGACAAAAAATTTATTGAAACCAACGAAAAGTAGTGAAAGAGAATTGAAAAAAAAACTTCTCTATTTTCATCGTCTGACTTCTATTGCGGTTGGTGAGGTGGATTTGATTCTTTCTCTCCATTTTTTTTTGTCAGATTTCATTTGGGTCTACAAAAGCGGGAGTTAAAACAATAATTATTGGCACTACGAGTAACAGCTCGTTAATAAATTTTATTCATTATTATTTTCATCGTTTCCACGTATTCCATGTTTCGATTGGTATAAAAATTACGTGGAAGAACTACGAATTAACTTTTAACAGAAATACCCTAGGACTAAAACTTAAAGTGTAGTACTTTATAGGCCCTATTGATCTCACTCAAACTTTTCTAAGTAAGAGTGAGCTCCGTCTTGGGGTGGCTTGCTCCCCGCCCCCTAACTTCTACCTTCTACTTTTATGAATCAAGTGAAGCTTTTAAAAACGTTGGAATTGAAGAAACGTGTTGTCGTGAAGTAATTTATCGGTACTTGTATCAAAACTAGGTACGTATGTCGTTCAAGGTATTCACTGGCACGTTTCCAAAAGTGCACTTTTAAGTGACAGTGGGCGGTCATAATCTTTAATACAGCAGAACAGGTATTTTCGTCGTTCAACTTGTGTTACTTATTCCAACAAACCGAAAATATTACCCGTCACATCATCACCGCAACAAAAGACTTGCAAAATAACATCAATTTTTCCAACAGGTGTACATTCTGACCATTTGTCAAAAATAAAGGTATAAGTACGTTTATACGTATACATATTATACATATTATACAAACGATATACTTCGTGTAAGGAATAATTTTTGGGGTGGAAAAAAAAAAGAAGAAAAAATCGAAACCTTTTTAGCTTTTTTTTTCTTTCTTTCTCTTTCTCTTTCTCTATTTGTGGTTTGTTTCTTTGCTTGTGTAGCATTTCGTAGTTACATTTTTGCGTTACCACAAACGAATAGAAGCGATTTTCCAGAATCATGCTCATTTTACATGCTTCGTGGAGGAAATGATGGTTCATCTTCTTGTTTTCACCCTTACCACAGGAATCGGAGGCAGAGGGGTGTCTAAATACGCGTATTTTTCAGCACGTTTGTCATCGTATTCACGTGTTCCTGTCGTGTTCTTTTTTTCCTCGTTCTCTCTCTCGCTCTCTCTTTCTGCATTTTCACAACGTTTATTTTATCGTTCGTCATTCTGTATGCTTGACTCGAGTTCACTCTGTATGTGCAGTATTCCCTAACTTATTTGGTTTAGGTTAGAAAAATTATGTCGCCAAAATTGCTATAAATCAAGCGTAACCTTCGACATGGTACCGTACGGTTTTCATTTCAGCCGTTACACTTCCATGAAGTTTTTCTATGTTATTTTTTTTTTTTTTTTTTTTTTTAGTCGCTTTTGAAAAGATTGGATATTCAGCGGTTGACTTATACGAGAAAAAATTTGTATAGCATTAGTGCACACGATTTTTTGCTTGCATCCATTTGTGTGGAGGTAAAACTTCCTGATCACCTATATTTCGTGTCTGTAAAGTTTTCCGACTCGTAACTCCATTCGCGTATGGAAAAATAAAAATTTCCTCCAAAATCAAATCGTCGACGACGAACGAGGTCAAGAAAAAAGGTTTATATTTCTGCTTAGCATATACCTTTTTTCTGTATAGTGTATATCTTCTAATAAACATCGAATACGTGTCATTTAATTTCCACAGCAGTGATTAATAATAATGTCCTTGTCTTTTACAAAGAATTAAACCGTCACTATTCAGCTAAATTATAGGAGATAAAAGACTTGATAAGATAAATTATTTACACTAGATAAGTGAATTTTAATGATGAGTAAAAGCAAAACAAAAATAGATACCATAAATACATTTGGCTTTGGTTTTGACCTCGCATGGAGAGGTCGTGAACTCAGTCTTGGTCTAACAACATGTTTTACTAATATCGACGCCTAAATTAAACTTACTATTAGTATTTATATTTCCAGTAATATGAAAGTAAGAAAATAAAACTTTAGATATTTCAAATCATTTAGGTCATTTTAGGCAGCTAAATTTTAAATATTTCGCTGTTTGTACATTTGGTCTTGATCATGCAAACAGTGCACAACCAAGACCAGTTTATTTCACGACTAGTGAATTACAGGTTGGACATCGGTGATGTAGTGGGTCAAAGTCCCACACAGAACCCCAAACCATAGACATAGCAGATTAGGCAAAATAACAGTAAATGGTAAAGATTCAGGACCTTCAATTTGAATTAACTTCTTCATTGGCTAAGATGCATTAAATTCACTAAATTCACGGATAAAGGACTCGTCCTCTATTGGACTCAAAATTTGTAGTGATAGATCGGCAGTATCTAATTACATTAAAAAAAAAAACTTGTTTATCAGACTCAACAATTTGTTTTATTTACTTACTCAAAGTTCTGGCAAGAGCTCGGAAAAACTTGAAATAATTGATGTAAGTATTCCACAAGTAATGGTAATTTCAATAAAGAGAATTATTGCGATGAGGAAGGGGAAAATTATGAAAAACTATGGAAGTTATTCCATAAAATTAATATTATGTGAATATTCTGCAACGATTGCAGGATTTTCTTATTTAACTGTAATCTATACATGTTCGCAATAGAAAGTAATAAATTTTCCTTTAAAATTAGACCTTAGATTTTAATTTTAATTTTAATATTCGCCTAAGAGGCTCATTTGGTTATTATATTCACTTTGGTTTGGTCCATATGTGAGTTTAATATTCTGGTTCTACTGTAATAAGAAATACCTCACAACATTACTTTGTCACGGTTAACAGTACCCCAAAATTAAAAGAATGTATAACACATATTGATTCGAAAATAATGTGGTATGTGACGTCAGTTGGCAGAATCCAGCTGATACATGACTAATATATTTCCGAAAACACTCCACAAATTAAAACCAAAGACGTCATTCTTCAGAAAAATCTACTGATGATGTTGTAAACCTAGCCTAGACCTGCACGGACAACCAGGTATAATTCTTTTAAACACTTGAAAGCCTAAATGCGAGATTGATACTTAAGTAATTCTTACATTTTCCCCATTATCAATTATATCTATTTATATAAATGCATATAGATATTATAACTTTGTTAAGATATGTAATTCTTAAATCACTGTTGACAGATATGTATTGTTCTTGCATTTGGTTAAAACCATGTGTGGAATACCTTACATCGTGGAAAGTATACGAACAACAGAAGGTGTTCAACAGAACAATTTGCGTTTTTATAGCCAAAATACCAAAAAGGTATGAGGGAGCCAAGACCTTGGCAAACACTGGCGCTCCCTACATGCACACATACACACCTATGTACTAAATACATAGCCTAACGTGTAGATAATTCATCGTACTTTACAGTTGCTATGGCAATGGTAAAGTACGAAGAATGCATCTCTGTATTGGTTCCTAACATCGCGGAAATTGTTATCTCTCAATTTGTCTCGAACTGAGATTTGTAACTTGTCTACTTACAGAGATAGACAAGTATAAACAAACAATCATACATTTTTGTTTAATGTGCAATGGACTATTATTTGTCACCAAAAGGTTATGACTGTCGTGGATAGGTCGAGCCTATAACCTCATACGAGTATTGACTAATCTCCACACCATGCTTTTGAATTTATATAAAATCACTAAATTAGCATATTTGCTTTAATTTTATAGCCTAGTGAATCAAATAAGAACCAACATTACCGAGGATAAAGAACCGAGGACTGGCCTATTGCCATTTGCCAGTGAAGAAATAGATCCATGATAAAACCATATATTACGTATTGAAATAGTAAATTACCAGACAAAAAAAAAATTAAAAGACTAAAATCTCGTGAATATTGCCTGCATAGAAGGCAGATGATGGTTGATCGAGTGGTGGAAAAAAGGAAAACAGTTAGGCATCAGAATTGCTGCTCGATTGAGAGAAAATTGGAATATCCTAAACAAGTTTTACTTCAATAATAAGCAACGAGGCGCACCCAGAGAAAAACTGTGTAGCTGCCATTACCGAGGAAGTTACAGGACGGTGGAGTAAAGGGTAAAAAAAATGAAGGCAGTAATTAAAAAGAAAAAAGATCGAAATAGTTTAGGATAGTGGGGGAATTTTTTTTATGAAACGAATCCAGGCTAAGTAATTAGCATGACTGCGGCTGCTCACAAAGAGATGTCAAAGATAGGAAGTTTTCATTTAATTTTAAAAAGTTCTTTCAAGTTTATTTTTATTGTGGTTGGCCGTATCTGACAATAAATGCATTAAGTATCAGAGTAAACGATTTGAGCAAACCTGATAGAAAATAAGCATTGAAAGTATATAATTTAACCCTCTTTTTTTATAGTCGTGTAATAATGTAAACCAAAAATGACCCGATATTAAAGTTCATAAATTCGCACCCTACATGAGACATCGAGACGTGCCAACGAGTCGATCGAGGAAAGTACAAAAATTCCAATTATAGGAATGGACGAACTGAAATCGTTGGTGAATTTAATAAAAATAAAGAAGTTAATTTGAACAACTGCATAAAATTTGAAAGATGGAGCTGAAAGGTAGCGCCACTATGATGCCGAAAACAGAGTGGCGAGAATTGAAACAAAATTCGACTGCTTAGAAAAGACAGAAAGAATTATAGCTGATTTCTGAATTGTTTTTCACCTCTCAATATTGAAAACCAAAGACAAATTTCTGAGACATGAAAAAGGATTAAACACATTACAGTGAAAAAAATCTTACAGAATTGAAAATATTCAATCATAAAAGTGAAGGTGGAAAACAGATGGCAGAACGGACAAAGAATTATACAGATAGGTACTAAATATGAATGGGTTCTATACTATTAGAAGGGGAGGGGGCTCCTGTATAATGTGTAGGCATCGTTTTATGGTTCATGAGTTATTAGGAGCAGCCAATGGAGAGTATTCCAGTCAGCTAATTTGAATTTTACGTAGCACTTTGATTCCACTGTGTAACTGTACTTAATGTTTTTGAATTTATGTCATTATAAAGTATTTGATATCGGGGCTTGATGTCCAGGTCTTAATGTAAAGATGAATAAGTATGACTGTGGTATGCTAGGGGGTCCATTCGACTATCCCCCAACAGTGCTGACAATATTTCATACAACCATTGACACAGCCAAGAACCTTGGCAGAAGTCACCTGTACTGGATGGTGGCCACAGAATTATCATCACCCAACCCTAAATAGCCTGTCAGGTATCCATTGACTCAAATTTCAATCATGCCTGGGAAAAAAATTATACTTTCCTAAACTTTTGCTATTTCCAAAACTATGGACAAATTTACCAAAATGCCATTAAATCAGATGCCATGGACCATGCAAACCAAAAACTAACCCACTACCAATTAAAAAAGAATCAACATATCTTAATTATAAAAGAACGTATAATATAAAAATAAAAACCAGTGAACATATTCAAAACAGTAAAAAGATCGACATATAAAATTTAGTCTGAAAATAACAGATCAGTACAGTGATAATTATGGTGTGTAAATACACAGCGCATAAAAATGAGTGAGTGAAAGCAAATGAATAGTTTTTAATAATCATATAAAAGTAAAATGGTTCGTGGAAAAAGAGAGGGAAAAATAATTGGTGTGGGAATACAGAAAAATTAGCTATTGGTTGAATTTTTAGGTCCGTGGTAGCAGCCAAGGCAGCAACCACAGAGGATGGGAAGAAGGGAGTTAAAATAGAAATGAAATATAGATGAACTGTAAGTACAATTACAGCAGCATCTCTGAGGGGGAAGAGAGGAAAGAAGAAGTACAAAGAGTGCGGTGAACAAATGAGAGATATAGGAAAGTTGAAAAGTATAGTAAGAGGTAAAAGGCAAGAAAAAGAGTGAAAAAGATGAAATAAACGAACTTTTACCAAGTCATCATTAGATCTTCAATAATGAATAAATTAGGTGGGTTTAGATAGTGAAATTTTATGGGTCCAACTGTGATGGAAGATTGACTCGATATCAGCTTTGGGGGCTGAGAAAAACGAGATGTTGTGGGTGTATTGTATGGTAGCATATACATACCCCCAAAATGAAGGCATGAACTTGTATAATTTTTAGCTTCGGGTTATCAATTATGTAAAGAGGGGAGGCTTTTTTGCATGAATATTTTATTTCTTTTCTGTACCTAGGTATTATAAACTAAAATTTCCTTCTTTTGTTGTAACATTATGCCCCCCTTATTCAACAGATTGTCACAAAATTTTGACACAATGAAGATGTTTATTTTTAAATGATTATTCTGGGGTTTTGATGCTAAAGTTCATTCTGAAAGCAATAATCAATTTAAAAGTTTTCAGCAAAAGCTTTGGTTCATGACCTGTTCTATACATAAGAAAATTATTTCTCAGTTATACTTTATAGTTTCTGTTTAACTTCTGAAAAGTGAAAAATCAATAAACTAATAGGTGTAATTATTTTCGAAAGTTTTCATTAAAATTTTAGTTCTAAACCTGTTTTGTTGAAAGTTAGTTCTCAATTCTATTTGAATGTTTTAGTTACAGTGTCAGTTCTGAGAAATGAAATCTCAAAAAACTGAGAGCTGTAATCGAGCTTGAAATTTCCTTGCGCTGGGTGGTAAACTAAAAATTGTCATGCAACAAATCCCCTGAAATGAAATAAACAAAATGGTAATACAACGAAGCACAAAAGACAAAATTCACAGCACACTATTTTCATCGGTTCAAAACTTATTAGGGTTTTACTGCAAAAGTAATTTTTGTTTCAAATTGACAAAATATGCAAATAATTATATGAAAATTATGTATTTTTTCACGAGAAATGCAATGATTCTATTCATAGTTCTCCATTTTCATCCGTTTAAAAGTTATTAATTTTCTAATGAAGCAATTTTCATTTCAAATTGACAAAATACGCAAATAATTATTTGAAAATGATGTATTTTTGCATAATAAATGCAATGATTCTATTGACAGCGCTCCATTTTCATATGTTCAAAAGTTATTATTGAAGTGAAACTGCCTTGCTTGAGGTAGCAAACTAAAAACGGTCATGCAACGAATCCTATGAAACAAAATAAACAAAATGGTAATGTAACATATTACCACTGACCCTCCCTACAAAAGCTAAGCCTGCTCAACTCTATTTGATTCATTTCCCTCTTCGCCTTCTCTATATACTTTTATTCACTGCTTTCTTATCAGCTGAGTGAAGGTTGCTTGATTTAATTTTGACGTTGAAGGGTTCACCTATTGGTAGAAACAATTTTTTTAATTTTTTATAACTTTTTCTAAATTTTAATGTTTATACAAAAAAAAAAAAAAAAAAAACACGAAAAATCACGTTGCTAACAAAATAAGACGATATCTAGGTATATATCTCTGTAAATCATCCCATATTCATTATTTACTCTCAAAATCAGACCACTCGTATTAATTAATCGCATCTCATGTTACCAGAAATATCAAAACGAAAATTCCAGCAACACTTCTGGACGCACAATTCAATTCTTATCTGTTTTCCGAAGCCTAAAAACACTTCAGTGCTTCACCAACAAGATACCACCTACATGTGCTGGGAAAAGAAGAAATAATAACAACAAAAACAAGTTTTCCTAAGTGAAAAACAATTTCTCATCAATAAGTTAAGTTAGAGAACGCAAAAAAAAAAAAAAAAAAAAAGGTTTTGCGTCAAAAGCACGAAAAAAGTTATCGCTTAACAATGGCTAAAAGGAATGCGGAAGACGTTGAAATCATTTAATCGAGAAAAGGAAACATAAGATTTGATACTTTACATTCTTCTCACATGATTTTTAACAAAGTTCGTGCTCGTAGTTGACGTTCAAACGAAACCTCTGCCACCGTACCGTCGTTGTTGTCGTCGTCACCACCACCAATGAACCTACAAGTTGTGTGGTTTTTGGAATTTTTCCTTCCCTCCTCCTGTTCAAAGCTAAAATGAATGGACGATTTTATTCTATACCGGCAGAAAAAGATGAAGGCGAAAAAAATTGCTTCTTAATAACTTTATCCAGTATGGCGCGTGCGAAGACCATCACTGGGGTTAAATAGGAAAAAATTAATTTGGTATTCTTATATGTAACTGGAAATCTGGAAAATTCTTTTAATTAAATCCGAGAACGTGCAGAGCGATTTAAAAAGCAGTCTTTGTGTTGCTTTTTTCCTTCCGTTTAATTTTCTAATACCTTTTTTTTTTTTTTTTTTTTTTTTTTTGCACGCTTCCATTCAACCGTATTGAATATTTATTATCTTCCTCTTAACTGAGTAAACGTTTACCGTCATTTAGTTCTGATTGTTATCATTTGTTTTATTTTCACCATTTTAAACTGATTCTTTTTAATTTTTTTTATCATAATTTTTTGCCTTTAATTTATTTTCTGATTTTATTCGGTTTGGAAGTATTTGGTGGTAATTGTGTCGCAAATTTTCTTTTTTTTTTTTGTCCAAATTAATCAAAAGATATTTTACTCTTACTACGTTCTTTCTTCCAATCAACTCTGCACTGCGTTTTCTACGAATTCGAGAAAAATTAAAGTTCTCCGTATAGAAATTCAATGAGTTACTTTTTTGTAGAGATTTTAAAACAGCGAAGTAAAAAAAAATTAAGATACATTTTCAATTTTTGCTATCCAATCATCTTCGTTTTTCTCGTTATCGATATTTGTATTCTGAAGGAGGAAGGAGGGAAATATGAAAATGAAGAATTGTTAATAAGTAGAGTTCTAAAATTTAGCCCTAATTTTTCAATTTTCAAGGTCAAAACCTTTGTTTTACTGGCTTAAAATAATTTACTCGAGACTTCCAAAGTATAAAAAAGTTTACTCCTATTTCGTAACGAATAACTGGAACAATGAAATGTTTATTCATGATTTTTGGAAGTAATTAACTGGTATAGTAAAATTATGAATTTATGGAACATTCGTAATTTTTGTTGCGTTGAATTTCGCAGTGAAGTAAGAAAAGTAACATGAAGGTAACACAGCGAAACAACGAATATGCAATAAATTAATAATATTCATGAAAACTCAAATGCAGTTGAACCTACTCATTAAATTCACAAAAAAAGGACTCACCTGCCTATTGAACTTGAAATTGCTTTGGATAGATCAGCTGTATCTGAGTGAATTGAAAAAAATATCAGGTTATTGGACTCAACAATTCGCTTTATGTACTCAAATTTATGACAGGGGCTTGAAAAAACATGAATTCACTAATTTATTCGGCCAGTAACGGTGATTTTAATCAATAGAATTATGATGACGAGTAAGAAATTTATGAAAAACTACCATCAAATTAAGAGCAAATGAAAGTTATTCCATAATAGTTATTTGTGATACAAGTGTATAAAGTGGGTGATTCTTATCCGATTGCAACACCAGTCCAAGGCGAGTGATGTAAATCACACGAGTATCAATTACCTACCTACTATACAGGTTCAAATCCCCACAGTTGAGAAACTTAAAAAAAAAAAAAAGTAGATGAAGGATATGTGTAATAAGTAGGTTTGGTGTATAAAATGATGCATGCGCCCCTACATGATGTATAAAGTAAGGATTTCATATTTCTGTTATAAATGGTTCAAAAATTTCTTGATTTATACATCTTCAAGGTGCGTATAAAAGAGAATTTTATGTAAGGTTCAAAAGTGAACAATTAAATGTGAAGGACCTTGCAAAATGTGCACAGCAAGTGAGCAACTCCTGAGTCATGTAAACTCACTTTTGAATTTTGTCGATGAAAATATTTTATATAATTAACGATCAGAAAATAACGAAACGTTAAAATTCTATCGTAATGATGTCTCTCCTAAAAATCATAAAAAAAGGAATAAAATATCAAACTCCTCATTTTGGCAGATTTAACGTTTCATTTAGAAAATTTAACCTCTGAACATGCTTCAATGCAAAAAGATGCTTTACGTTTTTACATGGAGGTGCGTTCACTTTATATTGAGATTATATTCATCAATGATATGAGTTACTTGTCACTCAAAAAATACCAGCGTAAACATTGTATTTCTTATTATATATTATATAAAATACTATACCGCACTGTAGCCTATATAGAGCAGAACCCTCTTATTAAACTCACTTCCGGACCAAGGAAAAGTGAATCTAATAACTGAGTGAGTCTGCCAAGCAAAAAAAAAGAAAAGTAAAATAAAATTGATTTTAAATGAAAATTTATGCTAACATTCATTGGGTACAGTCTGTACAGAATACGTACGCATAGACCCACATTTATGGAATAGTTGTTTGAACAAGTCTGCTACTAGAATTGTTTACTTTAATATCCTATTATCTACTTAAGAAAATTGGTCAGTTTTGATAGTTTTTTCATTGTTCAATTAACCGTTATATTATTGTCATTTTTCTCCCCTCTCCTAAATTATGAATCCAAACGGATAAATTTATTAAAAACTCTTAAATCTACATAATTTCTGATTTTATTTTAGCTCATCATCCACCCTTCATTTGATAATTGTGATTATTTTTGATTAATTATTTTATATTGAAATTCTCCATTTTGAAGCAGATTATTAATAAAAACAAAAAACCTGATGATATTTTTTTAATATTCGTGCTGAACTACGTTAGACTGGCAAAAATTAGAACATGATGAGCAAAAGCCGAGTCAAACCGAAACAAAACCCTTGATAGTTTTTGTTAAAATTTTGGGCATGCTTATAGGATGTTCATTATAATTGACTGATAAATTAAAATGAGCCAATAAAAGTTTCTTGTTTTTTCAAGCTTCTGTGAAAAATCTGAGCCCATAAAGCGAATTGTTGAGTATAATAAATAAATTTTTCTCAATACATTCAGATATAGCCAATCTATCCCAAGCAATTTTGAGTTTAATAGGCTGCTGACTCTTTTATCGGTAAATTTAATAAGCGAATTCTACTGTGTGGGGACATTACTCGTATGAGGTTTTAGGGGCTCGCACCCCTCGACGACAGTCGCCGCCCAAAGGCTGGCAATATTCGTCTCTATGACGTTAAACTAAATACACGAACGCGTTTGTATGTTCGTACCTGTACGTACGTACAGGTAAGATACATCATTCGAGTCGAGATCAATTACCTGATAACGATCTCGGTAATGTCACGACTCGGTACCAAACGCACTGCGTCGTTTCTTATCATCTCAGCAGAGACAGGAAACGACGCAACGTATGACATAATTACGTATTCATACATACGTATGTGTGTCCATGTGCGTGTGCCAAATTCGGTATATAAACTCTCAGAACCGGCTCAAAAATCGCCAGTGTTCACCGAGGATTTGGCTCTCCCATACTTATTCGTATGAAGTGGCAGAACACGCAAAATACTGTTGAAGACCTTCTAGTGTGAATATCTCTCACGACAAGGTATTCCACAGTAGTGACCCCGACGTGATTTTTTGGCTACGTCGTGGGTGTCTAGAGGCGCGTTGCGCTATAACTAAAAAGAGGTGCGGTGCGCTGGCGAGTTACTCGCTTGTAATACAAATAATTTTTACAAGACCTAGACACCTTTGGCTGTCGAAGCAGAGGTCTTTACTTTGAAAGTGGGAAATTACACCCCCCCTTCCAAATATATTTGCCGGAAGGGAACCAAGACAAGTAGACCTGGAGGAACAAAGTTGCCCTCATCCGCCAACTCCTCCAGCTTTGACCAGAGACTCAGAAGTCTTTGAGACTCCGGAGAAACAAAAAAGGATCCGGAGGCCAGAAGCCTTGCGTTTGGGAGCTGTTGCTAACCCAAACGAAACAACAGCTCGAACCCTAAGAAGCGGTCGTCTTTTGAGCCAAGACTCCGACCCTTCAACCCCAGACCGACAACCCACGGAGTCTGGAAAACTCTTTGTTGAAAGTACAAATAGAGAAGTCCAGCACACGATGCCCAACGGAAACACGAACCCGAACCCATCATCTAATCAAACAGGAGCAGCCGGGAGTGGTCAGCCACAGTTGACCCCCGAAATACTTGCACAGCTGTTGCAGCTGTTGCAACTGCAAACATTGCAGAACCCTGTTGTCCAAAGACGGAGGATAGAGATTCCGGACTTCCTACCAAATGAAGTGGAATTATGGTTAACTCTCCTCGAGGGTCGTTTTAAGACAGAGAATCTGCAAAACGACCAAAAATACTCACACATTTGTAGCGGTATGCCCGCAGAAATAATACGCCGCATTCCGGATATCATGGAATGCCCTCCGGCGGAAGCAGATAAATATAGTTGGTTCTGCAGAAAAATAAGAAATGTGTTTGGTAAGACTCAGAACCAAATCATTGATGATGTGATGGGCGGAATGAAGATCGGAGACGACAAACCCTCCACCTTCATGGCCAAACTCAGACAAAAGGCCGATAACATAGTGTCACCGTCAGTCATTGGAAACCAGTTCTGCAAGCAACTTCCCCAACATGTTGTGCAGTGTCTGGCAGCCATAGGTACCATGGTAATCAACACTTCCGAGGACCTAGACTTCCTAGCAAAGAGTGCCGATAATGCATTAGAACACTCGAGATCAGCATCCTCGATAAGTGCAGTATCGGCAGAGACCGGAGAACTAGCTCAGCTTAGAGCCCAAATAGCTCAGCTGACTAGTGAAATAAAGAAGAAAAGCAATAATAATCCACGAAATGGTAGGAACAACAACCGCTCGAAAAGCAGGAGCAATAATAAAAGTAATGACAGAAAATCCAGGTCCAGAGACCGCAAGAGCAATTCTACCAGGGGTCAGAGTCCAACTCCCCCAAGAAGAACATCGTCCCCCAAACCCCAGTCTCAAAACTGGGACGATAAATCCTGCTTCTTTCATAATCGGTTTGGCGCAGAGGCCACCAAGTGCAACAATCGATGCCAATGGTGGGGTAAATCTTACAATAAGCCGTCAAACTAGAAAGAGGGGTCGTCTATGCGGCAGAAGATCCCTCGATAAAGTATTCACGCCGCCTGTTCATCAAGGACAGGACAAATAGGAGACGTTACCTAATTGACTCAGGTGCTGACTTGAGCATTTTGTCAGTAGATAAAAACCAAAAGGCATTTCCTCCGAAATACTACCTCCGAACTGTGAATGGTCAAAACCTTCCAGCTTACGGAATAGAATCCAGCAAAGTAAGCATCGGTTTGCGAAGAGACATGACGTGGTCCTTCACAATTGCGGACGTTCCAACTCCGATCCTGGGTGCGGATTTCCTCGCGCACTACGGTCTGGTCATAGACCTCAAAAATGGAAAAATCATAGACAACAATACTGGTCTATGGGTGGAAGGCAAAACGCTAGCGTACCAACTGGACACCAATATATCCAGCTGCACGAAAGTCGACGAACAATTCCTACGGATTCTGTCAGACTATCCTGGAGTCACTCAACCATCGATTCGCAGGCATCCGACCTATAAACATGATACCATTCATTTTATAGAAACTAAAGGACAGCCTTGCCATGCTAGAGCCCGCAGGTTACTGCCTGATAAACTCAAAGCAGCACGGGAATACTATGATCGCATAATAGGTGAAGGCATATGCCGCCCATCAAAAAGTTCATGGAGTTCCCCGATCCACATGACCAAAAAAGCCAGTGGAGAGTGGCGAATCGTTGGAGACTACAGGGCCTTAAATGCCAAAACAGTTCCTGATCGCTATCCAGTCCCAAATATAATGGATTTCAACGCGAATATGAAGGGTAAAACGATGTTCACAAAAATCGACATCAACTGGGCATTCCACCAAATTCCAATGGCCGAACAGGACATCCCAAAGACAGCGGTCATAACCACTTTTGGGTTATTCGAATACCTTCGAATGCCGTTTGGACTCCGTAATTCTGCACAAACTTTCCAAAGATTCATCAATGGACTGTTTATGGATTTGCCGTTTGCTTATGCATATTTGGATGACATATGCATTTGCTCAGAAGGCGGTGAGCAACAGCACGAGAAGAATGTAAGAACCATTATACAACGTATACACGCTGCTGGACTTACTATCAATGTTGGAAAAAGTTTATACAAACAATCCAAGATTGACTTTCTCGGCTATCAAGTCTCGACCGAAGGCATTTCCCCTTTGAAGACCAAGGTAGAGCCCATACTGAAATTCCCGAAACCCTCCAACGTAGCAGAACTCAGACGCTTCTTGGGGATGGTGAATTTCTACCGACGTTGCATTAAAAATGCTGCAGCCGAACAAAGTAAGCTGTTCGCATTAATCAAAACAAATAAAAAGAAAGATAAGACTCCACTCGATTGGACCGAAGAAGCTGAAAAAGCCTTCGAAAACATCAAAGAAACACTGGCAAATGCAACTCTACTAGCTCACCCAGACGAAAGTCTGCCATTATGTGTCGCAACTGATGCATCCGACTTTGCTATTGGTGCAACACTGTACCAAAAGGACAATGACAAAAAGTTACCGCTCGCTTTCTTCTCCAGAAAGCTATCAAAAACCGAGAAGAACTACAGCACATACGACAGGGAGTTACTGGGAATATTTGCTGCGCTGAAGCATTTCAGGCACCAATTAGAGGGTAGATGTTTCACTGTGTATACAGATCATAAACCCCTAACACATGCCTTCACGCAAAAGACAGAACCAGCTTCCCCGAGAAGAGCTCGACAATTGGACTACATAGGACAGTTGACTACGGACATCCAGTATATAAGTGGAGAACTCAACACTCCAGCTGATGCTCTTAGTAGGATCGAAGCTATCTCGGCACCGTCTCAATTACCTTACGCTGAAATAGCTAAAGAACAGTTAAGGGATGCAGAACTGCAAGAACTGTTGTCGAACGATGACACAGCTCTCAAATTGAGACAAAGGAAAATCCCTGGTACTAATGTTTTACTCACATGCGACATTAGTACAGGCAAGAATAGGCCATTCCTGCCGACAAAGTATCGCAAATTGGCATTCAGTAGTGTGCACAATCTATCGCACCCTGGACCAAGATGCACTGCTGGACTAGTATCATCAAGATTTGTTTGGCCTCGGATGAAGTCCGACTGCAACAAATGGGCTCGCAGTTGCCTGAATTGCCAAGAGTCCAAAGTAGGAAGACATACTCGGTCGCCTCTCAAATCTTTTAAACAAACAGAGCGGTTCAAAACAATACACATAGACTTGGTGGGTCCATTACCCCCATCCCAAGGACACAGATACCTGTTAACGATGATCGATAGAGCAACTCGATGGCCAGAGGCAGTTCCTCTCCATGAGATGACAGCTCCCACGGTAGCTGCCAGGTTATACGACACCTGGATTGCCCGCTATGGCGTACCTGAAGTCATCATTACGGACCAGGGTCGTCAATTCGAAAGCTCGCTCTTTCAAGAGCTGTCTAAGAAGCTTGGTGTACAACACAATCACACCACAGCTTACCATCCTCAGGCAAACGGAAAAGTTGAGCGATGGCACAGAGCTTTGAAAGCCTCCATTATGGCTTTCGACACCAAGAGATGGGTTGACATACTACCAACCATCCTCTTGGGCCTTCGATCTGCTCTTCAAACGGACACGGGTCACTCTGCAGCGCAGTTAGCGCTCGGTGAAGAGCTACGCCTACCAGGGGACTTTTTCACCCATTCGAAAGAAATTAGCCCCGAAACGCTTGTCCAAGACATACGGACTGACGCCAACAACTTTCTGAACCAGGCAGCTCGTCATGGCCAACCAAAGATTTATGTCTCCAAACACTTGGCCACAACATCTCATGTGTTTGTTAGAGACGAAAAAAT
The DNA here is from genome assembly GCA_011428145.1 of Ericerus pela. Taxonomy (NCBI): domain Eukaryota; kingdom Metazoa; phylum Arthropoda; class Insecta; order Hemiptera; family Coccidae; genus Ericerus; species Ericerus pela. Next base: position 1,282,368 of record WOFM01000483.1, read on the forward strand.
AAGATCTTCGTTGGAGAAACCATACGCCGGTCCTTATAAGGTAGTATCACGAGATGACAAGAATTTCGTGATACTAATCGCAGGTGAACAAAAAACGATTTCAATTGACAGATTGAAACCTGCGTACCTTATAAACGACGACAAGAAAATGCTCCAAAGAGCAAAAAGGAAGATGACACACAAGGAAATAATAAAGGAAGAACAGACTGAACAGTCCGAAACAACACAACCACAGAAAGTTGAGGACAATCCAGTCGAAAATGGTGATAAATTACAAAAATTACCAGAAAAAAAAATAAAAATAAAGAAAACGGTAAAGTTCAATGACGAGATCATCAAAATACAATACGATCCGTCGGCCCCCTTGTGCCCACGAAAAAGAGGCAGGCCCCTTGGCAGCAGAAAGCAGAAAAACCAAATTCCAACTTGAAAATCCGAGAGATTGGCACGGAGAAACTGAAAATATTCACGAAAAGTTAATACCCGTAGCGGAAGAAACAAACCCGCATAAAAAGATGTACGAGAATCTGAGAATATTCGTAACAATAGAAATTCTTCAGATAAGCAGAGAAAAAGTGCGTACAATAAAAATACGACACGAATAAACAAATCCACGTGCAATACGGAAGAAAAACATTGCAACGTGTTTCTATTGACAAACAATACCGATAACAAAAGAGTCAATAGATCGTGACGTCACAAACGAAGAGTGCAGTCCTTTGTGAAATACAAAATTCGAAGTACGAAAATTCAAACACGCTTAACTCTGCTTGTACTTAACCAAATTTAACCGGAAAACTTTTAAGCTAAAGAATATTGAATGCACTATCCCCTCCGAACAAGTCCGAAAAAAGATAACGACTTGGAATAAAGCTGCGATCGAAATTATTCTCGCAAAGTTTTTCATTCGCTTTTCGACTGTCAAAGTAAGAACTAGCCGAAAACAATTCTTACCATTTTTTCTTTTTTCCTTTTTTACTTGTATTCCTTCCTCATGTCGTCTTCAACTGGTACTCCGTTCTCTACTCAGCCGTTCCAATTCGTGGTACCACCTGCCCCCCAGCCTATAAAGACAAAGGAGCAGTTGGAACACGAAAAGGAGGCGGAAAGAATAGAGAACAAACTCCTAATGGACACGTCGGCGGCGGACATTGTGAAAATAATGTCCGCCCCCCTTCCTCCGTTGATTTCGCCGCCAAAATCGCCAGAAAGAGCACCGGAAGTGGCAATCCCACCCCCGGAACCCTTAGCACTAGCGAGGTTGGAGACGAAACAACCTCAGGTGGAAGAGGTGCGAACTCCACGCCCTCCCCTCACCAAAAGCCTGGCCTACAGACCATCTGGGAGTTCTAACTCCCCGATGTACAGAAGACCGAGGCCCTTGACGTTGACTGACCCCCGCCTGTCACATCGCTCCCATCCCTATCACCCGGCTCCAACTCAACGACCGCCGAGAAGAAGGGGACAGACAAGTAGAGAGGCCTACCAAGCCCGTCTGGACGCAAGGAAGCAGTCCTATGAATGCGTCGGGGCTGCGGTAGGCTCGGCCCTCGCTAAGTGGGAGCGAGACCAAAGGCAGTAAACTCGATAAGTCCCCCCAGGCACGCGACTTATCATTTTCACGGCGTGAAAACTGGGGGGGAGTAGCTGTGGGGACATTACTCGTATGAGGTTTTAGGGGCTCGCACCCCTCGACGACAGTCGCCACCCAAAGGCTGGCAATATTCGTCTCTATGACGTTAAACTAAATACACGAACGCGTTTGTATGTTCGTACCTGTACGTACGTACAGGTAAGATACATCATTCGAGTCGAGATCAATTACCTGATAACGATCTCGGTAATGTCACGACTCGGTACCAAACGCACTGCGTCGTTTCTTATCATCTCAGCAGAGACAGGAAACGACGCAACGTATGACATAATTACGTATTCATACATACGTATGTGTGTCCGTGTGCGTGTGCCAAATTTGGTATATAAACTCTCAGAACCGGCTCAAAAATCGCCAGTGTTCACCGAGGATTTGGCTCTCCCATACTTATTCGTATGAAGTGGCAGAACACGCAAAATACTGTTGAAGACCTTCTAGTGTGAATATCTCTCACGACAAGGTATTCCACATACTGTATATTTGATTATAGCCCATACATATTCGCAATGGAACATAATAAATTTTCATTTAAAATTAGACATAAAATTTTCATTTTTATTATTTTTGTCGAAGAGACTCTTTTTTCTTTGGTCTCAAAGTGAGTTTAATTGGGGGGTTCTAACTGTAGGGGTGCCAAAAATGAAAATTTTCAATATTCTTTTTGAACCGTTGGATACAAAAAATTCGAGTGCCCTTCTCAAAATTAAAATTGATCACATTCGTGGTTTTGGAAATATAGTGACGATATTGTCACGTATCTTGGGGATACTTCGTGGTGATGTAAGGGATGAGATATTACAAGTTCGTTGTTTTATTTTCCTTGTTTACTTTTTGGATTGAAAAATACAAATAATCAAAGTTTGAAAATTACATCTTATTATTAAAAAATATGACCACATAGAACCATCACTTTGTAAAACCGGGAGCCACCATTGTTGGATAGAATGAGAAAATATGCAAATGAATTCTTGTTCAAACACTTCGTTCGACTGAAAATAAAACCCACGGTCCTCTATTGTGAGGTTAAGTTTGGCTTTGAGGGTTATCCCGCACGGTTTGCAACCATAATTGGGATGGTCTTCAATTGGGAATACACTGATTTCAGGGGGCTTGGGGAGACTAAAATCAGGATGCCGTTATGTAGAGATATACACTAAGGAAGGTTTCACCGTTTGTATCACAATCAATGTTCAAAATCAGACTAAATGCAAAATAGCGGCTTACCGCACTCAGTTGTGCACTCTAACTCCGTCTATACTTATCGATCCATTTCCAATGGATATGTGTTCGGAATGTGAAATAAAAAAAGTCAAGCTGCGAAGAAGAAATTTAATTACTTTGGCTACGCCAAAGAAGTGCGACTACCCGACAACGTTTTTGAATTAGAAAATATCAAACATTACTGTACGAGTGTTTTCCAATTAAAAGGTGTTTCAGTCGTCATGGTTTTTTACTACGTACCGCCATTAGCAAAATGTAACACTTTTTTATTAATCTACCCGAACGCGTACATTTTTCCAAAGAGGTCACGTTCAACTTTACGTTCATCTATTGTTAATCTTTACCACAGTATTCTTGGCGAACTGAAAACTTCGCTTTCCCAAAAACTACGAAGTATTTTGAAGAATTCGTGCACCAAAATAGATTTTGGGTCAAGAATTGCTAGAGTTTTGTGGGTTTTTATTTTTTGTTTCCGTTTTTATGTTAAGTACATTTTTCCAGCTTAAAGGTAAAACGTATATAGTACCTACATTGGTTTTTGTTTTATATAACGATACTTCGTTCACTTTTTGACGAACGTTACCTTTCACAAATAACTTTTACACGTTTTTTTAAGCTTTTTGTTCCTCTCTCAACCACCACCAAACCCACCGCATTCGTATTTCTTTGACAATTTCGTTTAATCAAGATTTTCGCAATACCGACGTAAACTCTTAATTACTAAATGTTTTGTCTCGCCTTACCGCAACACAAATACTTGAAAACTGTTTTTTCTTATTCTTTTGTTCCCGTAGCCAAGCAGCAGGGTGAAAGACAGTGGTTCCCAACCGCGATGCCGTGGCACCCCGAGTTCCTGAAATCCCCATCCAGGGGTGCTTCGAAATGTCAGATAAATATAAAGTCAAAGTGGGTTAGAAAAATTAAAAAACTAAATTGGCAAAAGGAGGAAACCTTTTTTTAATAATACATGATCAGAAAGGCAATGTTTACATTCGCGTTTTGGGAGCGAAAAGTAGAGCTTATCATTGATGAATGGTGTAACCTTTTTGATTGAATAGTATTGGACCAGTAAAACTCCATAAGACCAACATACTTTTTAATGTCAAGATATGCCGGCGAAAAATTAGGCAACCTTAAAAAACCTTCTGAATATTTTTGACATTTAGCTTGAGTTTACCAATTTAGAATACGTCTAATAAAGACATCCCTCAAATTTACAAGGATAACGGACAAAGCAAAGTACGTCAAAAGGTACGCTCTGGTTGTCAATCACTAGCATGTCTAACCAAAAATTATCTTTTTTTACTGGTCCAGTACTATATAGTCAAAGGGTAACCTCGATGTAAAGTAATTTTCCATTAACTTGAAATTTTTATCTTCAAGAAAAAATCACTGATCTGAGGTCCACTTTCTTAATCTCTAACTAAACTTTCAGGCAGTTATCCACCATATAACGCTAATCTTATGATGTCACTTTCTCATAATATCTTAAACTAGCAGGTAGTTATCAGAATGATTGGCTTTACCAATGATGGTGATATGTTTGATAACCTAGCTGTATCATTCATTCTCTTTCTACTGGTTACCGAATGTTGTGTGAAACAAATATGCTAAGTGATACTTATCTGAAAGCTTTATCAGAGACCAGAGTAGAAATTATTGGAAATATATTTTATAATATTTATCATTTTGTTTATATTTTTTGCAGTGTAGTTGTTTTTTGTTTGGTGTTTTTAAAAAATTTAAGTTCTACAATTTTTGTCCTATAATCAGAAAATTTAAAACGAACATTTGTACTAACCCGAGGACTGATTTTGGTGCGGATCGGTAAAAAAAAATTTCATAGCTATTGATCAAAAATTGAAACTACAAAAAAAAAAATTTAAATCAATAAAAATCAGAAATAAAAACGAGAGAAAAAAACCTAAATTTAAAACTAAAAAAATTACCAAAGAAAAAAAAACTGAAAATAAAGATAATAAATTTTGAGCGATACCTATGGTTCTAAAAACCATTTTTATTTCTTTTTTACATTTTCTAATGTTACTTGTTGAATTTTGTAATTTTCGTTCGGCCTATGTCGTTGATTCACATTAAGAAAAACAACTGAATTTTTTTTATCTTTTCGGAAAAAAGATGATTATACTCCCTCGTTTTAATTTTTAACCAACCTGAAGAAAGGAAGAGATTCTACGTTCGTCGGTTAGTATATTATATAATATATTTGTTTAGTTCTTGTATGTACACTGATTACTCAGCAGTAACTGAACTGATTTTGATGAAACCAAATTCATTTAAAAGAAGAGAGTCCTGAGATGGTTCCACTGAATTTTTTTCAAGATCGGATCAATTCCAAATTCGAAATTATGAACCTAAAATTTAAAATTCAAAAAATTTCTCTGTAAATCGGTACTTATCTTGGAGATTTCTGGTTGCTGATTACGAATCTTCGTCTGATTTTAGAAATTTAAAATTTCAGATCAATTATGGTGGATTTGAAATTCTGAATGAAACCAATCTGAGTAAAAATTAGTCGGTACGTACGCAGAATGGCGAATATTATATTGAGCTCTTTTTATTTTTTTCATATTTAGAAAATTGAAACTGAAAATTAAAAAATTTTCAACTTTTTTTTTTCAAACAAATACATAAAACAAACTTGAAAATTAGATGAGCCTGCATTAAAAAAATTAACAAAAGAAGGCCCTAAAAAGGTAATGAATAACTTTTGGGTATATTACAACACCATCTCATTCTGATCGAGGATGTTATAACATCATCTTCTTTTTTGAACAAAACTTCTTAGTTCGGTTCTAAATTTTAAGCAGTTAAATAGGTATCTATCTAAATATTTGCTTGAAATTTGGTGCTGATTTAAAAAGTTTTATTCAAAAAAGAATAAGATGGTGTTATAACATTCTCGATCAAAAAGAGAAGGTGTTGCAAAATTCTCAAAATTTTTTTTTCCTTTTCAGTGTTTTTTTTTTTTTTTTTTCGATAATTTTTTAATGCAGGCTTATCTTTATTTAAGTAGGTTATATTTTATTTTTTTAAAGTTTTATATGTGAAAACTTACGTAAAGTTTTGTTATGAATCTAACTGTATTTACAAGTATATAGAATGCTCGCACTAATATTTCAGTTAGTCTGAAATAAGTGTAACGTACCTACAAATTTGACTAGTGATATTTCAAGTTTTGGAATCAAACGAAGAAATTGGGATTTCCAAATCAAATATTTTTTGGGCAAAGTGATGTTTGTAGTATGCCAATTTGAGGGGACAGGACATATATGCCATCAAAAACAAACCTTACTGTTGACCAGACATTTATTAAAATAACTAAACTGCCTTGGTCTCCTATTATAATGTGTTGTGGGTAAATTTGTGTGTATGTATTGAATACCACATCTCTATATTGGACCCAGAAATCAATGAAAACACCATTACCATGTGTAGGGACATTTCCCATACAGGGCTCAGCCTTGCGTTGACAGATGGGTCGCAAACTTTGGTCTGCAAACCAAATTATTAGGGCATTGCACTTTAAACAAATACATTGTCTGTATGCACTCATACAGACGATAAGTTTCTACATTTGCCTGCAAATGGCGAATGGAAAAGACGTGTATGTAAATTAGTACATACTCCCTGATACAGTGCGTGTCCCGATCCATCTAAGCAGTAAGTATGCTTTGTGTATGGTTAGGCATTAAACCAGCTGGCTACTGGTACTGAGACATGATTCAATCGCCTTATACGCAAACCGCTTTTTACCTAGTTCCATGAACCTTGTGTAGGTAGCATCTACCTTTACTATGAAATCAAAATTTTTAATTTATAAAGTTACCTAAAAGTTTAATTGAAAGTTTCACAGGTTCTGGCTAAAACAGCCTACCTTCGGCGACTTTTATCATTTCAAGGATAATTACCTGAGCTTTTCATTCACTTTTTGATAGTACAATGATTTCCTTAGGAACTATTCTTTTAAACTCGTAAAAATTGAGCAAAGATTGGAAAAAGATTCCCTACAACGTTCGAATTAACTAGTAAAGAAACTAGGTATACGAGTTTCTTCAAGAAAAGATACTTACCTACCGCAGGTTTGCGTCACGAATAAAATTAAAAGTTCGATCGAATACCTAGATAACAATAGAAGTGGAAAATGTGTGAAAAATAACAGATTTCCTTCACTCTTGCAAACTACATACTTCCTTTTCTCTTCTTTTTTCACATATTTTCTCTGTTTTCAACATTGTACCCACGTCACGAGAAAAACTACCTAACTAATACGGAAGAAACTTTTTTTTTTTTATGGCGTTCAATGAGAAAAATTATAAGTGCTTGTAATAACGAATTTTATGACTGGACAACTATAACTAAGTGGTCAAACTGATATCGCTACAATGTGCTAAGTATGTCGAGTGTGCTCGCGAGTGTATTTCCATTTATGCTTTTTTCACAAAAACAAAAAAATAAAACAAAAAAAATGTGGGAAAAAAGCAAACGAACGAACACATTTTATAAATCAAGTTGTGACTTAAGTCATCAGAGTGGATAGTTTTTGGTTAAAGTTAGTTATTCAATATTTCTCTACGAGAATTCACGTAGAAATAGTTTGAAAATGAAAAAAAAATTTTTTTTTTCTTTATTCTGGAGTATTTTATTTTCTAAACTGCTATCTTGAACACAATGTTTGAGAAAAAAAATTTGAGTAATAACCGTAGATCCGAGGATTGTCGATATTCATTTACTTAATATAATTATCATTAGACAACGTAATGAAATTTTCGGATTTTCAATACAAATACAGATCAGTCTGTTGGTATGATTTTCATTCGACATTTTATACCAAACGTCCAAACAAATTACCTAAATAAGCTATAATTGAAAATTTTGTATCCTTTTTTTGTAGCAATATTCAAGTCGAGATTTTTTTTTTTTTTTATCGCAAACAACACAACTGAATGCGACAAAATTTTGTGCACTTATTACTTATTAAAGAGCTTATGACACAGAATAGGATGAACAATGGTATTAACCTCCTTTCGGAGAAAACTGACTATAACAAGAGCGTAGATAGGTTCGTCCTAAGGGAGTCCACACATTCTCAGTGGTCACTTCTGGCTAAAAAGTCCGTATTGTTGTTTGTCAGGGGCCCAATTTGGGTGTAAACTGTGCAAAGTAGATGTTGTGCTACACCTCTGGACAATTTTTCTAGTCGCTGCGATATTTGTTGTAGTAATTGGCAATACACACAATTCTACGAGTTTTTACTTGTTTTTACTGGAAAATTTTTGTCAATTAAGTTAGCCTACACTTAGGGTGATTAGTGGGATGGGATGGACGTGCTGCTGGTACACGGATCTTCCCCTTTTCTTTCACTTTATCATCTTCTCTTACACTTGCTGTTCTTTCTATTGTTTGGCATTTTTTGATGGTTTCTTCACGCAGGGTTATAATATGTATTCAAGACATTTACGGAAGCCACAAAGGTCGATATTTGCCTCTTTTTTTTCTCCACCCCGTAGAAGAAAAGTGATACAAAATTAATTCTCAGCGGTCAAAAATACGGCTGATTCCACCCTCAAATTATTACTTATGTATTAATTTTTGTATGTTAATTGCTAAAAAAAATTGTTTTCATTCATTGTTTGGTAAAAGTTCTGCTAAACTATTGCAAGACCTTTAGTCTTAGTGTTGTAAGTAAAATCTTGGTCTTGGTCTTGGTCTTAGTCTAAGTCTTGTTTTTCCACAACAACAAGAACAAGATCAAGATCAAGACTAAGACGAGACCTACACTAAAACTAATACAAATTTTGCTTATCACTTGAATTTCAATTATAATATTTTATTCTCTGCACGTCCTCCACTTTCCTATGAATCTTGTAGACTCTCTACTTGTATTACTCGTCTATATCAATATATTCCCTTTCACACCACCTTCCTCACAAATTTCAACTCCCTCCGATTTATATAGCCATCTATTTCTAACTACAATATTCACACCGAACTACATAATATTTCTTTTTTTTTATATGACATCTTCTGATGCTAGGTTGAATAGAGTACTTATTATAGGTGATTTATTGATACTAAAGCCCAAATAAGCCTTCTTCTTCTTGTCGTATACCAAGGGGGGCCAATTTAGCAATTACGTTACAGTCCCAACAACATATTCAACCCTATGAAACACGCATTAAGGAACAAAGGTATTAACCACATATACTGAATAATGCCCACAGAATCAGCATCAGCCAGCTCACATAGTGTGCCAGGAATTCATTCGACTCGAATTTATACCATACTGATCGAGTTTAAAAAGATCGCAAACCTTGGCTATGTACCTTGGATTTTACTTACATTATGAAGTCATTAATTCCCAGCTGTACTTAGGACAAATACCACCAGTGGCCATTGACACTGAGGAAAATTTAAATAGCCATTATTAATATTCCTGTCTGTATAAACAGAATAAAATGTATGAGATGAGAAGTAATGAACAATCGGTATATGAAATGAATTTAAAAGGCTTGTTCGTCTAATAAAAAGGAGAAAGGGAAAGAAAAAACAGGTTTTTAAAAAAGTGGGAAGGCGAATTTATTATCACACACATACTTAGGAAGATACAAAGGCAGTGGTGTGAAGGGAAAGCCTAGAGAAAAAATGAAAAAATAAATAGCCTAGGTATAACTGGGGGCATACCTAGACATATTTCAGAACAGAGTCTTTAATTTTTAATTTAGATTTTTAATTTAATTTACCTGACGGCCAGATGCGTGATTCTGCAAAAAAAAAATTACAGTTATACGTACCTTCCCACCATTTTTGATTTTTTTATATTTTTTCAACCAGCTAACATTTTTTATACGTATCACTAGTGCCCTTCAAAAATGAAATAAAACGAGGCAGATTGGCATAGCAATAATAACAATTGTGGTTACTTTTTATTCCCTTTGCCGCAAATATCATCCAGCCCATATAACTTACACCGAAAAATTAGCTAATTTACTGGAACGTTCGCGTTTGAAACCATTTCCTTTTCGCCAATATGGTTAAATCGCTACGCAGACAGTCATCAATTGAAATTAATGTTTTAAACCTTCTCTCCGTTACTGTTTCGTATAATTAATTCAATTTTAGATGGTAAATACGCATTTTACTGTAAGAGGATATTAAGATAATAATACGTTCTGTATGAGTAGGTAGGAGGAAGTACACATTTTCATACGTGCAATGGTGTATCTATATATGTTGTATACATGCTTCGATTATTACCGCCATTCGTTATTTACCCAGAAAATGTTCATCATCACGATATACAGCTACCTAAATAAGACGTTAATTCGATATGTCTTTTCTTTTAAATTTTCTTCTCGCTCACAAACACGAGTAAAACATAATTTTGTAATGTGTAAAGGGCTGGAATTAAAAAAAATTCAAATCAAGAAAACGTGGGCACGTGAGCGTCATTTGAGAACCTCCATTTTCTGAAATTCTGATGAAAATGGCACCGATCGAATTGGATTACCTTCTGATCCTAATAATGGTATTTATGTTAAAATCAAATTTAAATCATTATTGGACCTACGTATGCTCTTCACGGTGATGAATGAGATTTCACCGAAAAAACGCAGTGAAATATTAATAGACTACCTGTTTATTGTTGGGGAAAATTACGATAAATTCTACCGTCGAAAAAGTTTAAATAAGAATGGAGAAAAAACAGCAAGAAGGAACCAAGCGAGGAGACTTAGCAAAATGCTCATAGGCGTAGGTAGGAAATTTTTCGAGCACAGGCCACAGCCCCAAGTTGAAATGTTACAAAATTTTTAATAATCTCACCTCGTTCATTTCCACTACTAACCACAATTTTTTCCTTCTGTACTCGAGTGTAGGTAATAATTGTGAAACTGTTGAAGATAAATTTTGATTTAAAAAGAAGAAAAAAGCAAAAAAAAAAAACAACACGAAATTATGGTGAACCAGGGCCACAGAAACAGATTTCGGGTCCAAGGTAAAAAACTAACCGACAGTCTTAGTGGCAACTGCGAGATTTGTCTTTGGAAGGAGGTTATAAATCGATGAAATAATTTCGCGAGCGGAGCGACTGAAAAATTTGTCTCAGGTGTTGTAGTTCTTTTGGTGTTTTCTTTAATCTTGGGGGATTTGACACCCAAAAACCCCCAATGAATCTACCCTGACGCCCTCTTTATACTTTTATTTAAAAATTGCTATTTATTTCTAAATTTGATCTTTTTCGGGCCCCCTGAAAAAATCCGAGGTTCGGTACGTTTGGTACCCTTTCCCCTCTCTCTGAAGCCCTATGGTGAATCGCTTTAAAGAGACGCGTTTCAGAATGTTCGATTGAACACATTTCCGACTCTGCTGCAAAACCATTAAACTGGAAATGTATTTGAGATTTATGTAGCAAAGTTGAGAAAAAATTTATTTATAGGTTATTTATATAAGCAGCCTTACCTCTTGTTTTTTATTTTTTTCCTTGAGGGTATCCAATTCGAATAATGATAGATTGGGGAAGTTTATTACTGGGTATGGACTGTTTTTGATTATTAGGTATTAACAAATAAGATTGCCAGTTGAACTTTCCCCTCCATTTTGAACATCGTAGCTGTTTATAGTGGAAATGGAAGAAGAAAACCTTTGACTATATAGCACTGGACCAGGAAAGCTCCATAAGCCCAATGTACTTTTCAGTGTCAATATATGACGACATAAGAGTAAGAAACCCGAGTGTACTTGGAGCGTACTTTCGATTTTTGCTTGAGTTCACCATTTGAGAATACACTTGATGAGGGTAATCCCTTAAATTCCTAATGATAGCGTACATAAATATAGTTTAAAGTACATCAAGCGGTACGCACTGGATGCCTATTTAGCACCGGCATGTCTCACCTGAAATAATTGTTCTTTACTAATCCAGAACTATAAGTACCTACATATTGTCATAGAAAAAACCTGACGATTAATTTGAAAATTCATATTATTAATTATTTGGCACATCAAACGAAAAACAAAAAATCAATTCACATATTTTCAGAAAATTGACATGGATCAAAAACAAGGTTGCAGAGAGAAAATTTGGGCATAGGAAGAAAAAATATGTACGGCCCTCCAAAAAACTGAAAATAAGTGGTCAGTGCTGTATCCATAATTTACCGTTTTTAGAATATGTAGAAACTAACTTCGTGAGCGAAGCAGCCAAAATTTTTTGAAGGGTGTTTCAGAGAAAATCTACTCATTTTTCTACTTTGTTTTGAAAATACTGGCCCCCAATTAATCCCGGGCTTGGAAGAAATCCCCTGCCCTCCTCGACAGGTCCAATGGATAGACCTTTGTATTCATTATTTTTATCATTTCAGCAAAGCATCGGCCATTATTTTAATGTAAATCGGTTGACTGCATTTATTGGCTATTTTTTTGAAAAATTCTGGGGGCTAAGCAACTCGCTGAGGGCCCAAACCGCCTGCCCTCCCTTAGCTACGCCTACCGAAATGCTGAACATGATTTAAGATCACCATATTATTTTTAATGCAGCTAGAGAAAACAATGAAACTTTAGTTTTACAGAAATACAACAAATAGGTACCTATCTTAGGTGAAATTAAATCAACCTGAACTACTCGTTCTACATTGTGAACCTAAAAATACATTTTTTCTGAAAAAACAAAAACTTTTTGAAAATATATTTATAACCTTTGACGACGTTGCTTCCAAAATCTTAATTACTGAGAAATTAGCGGAGGATTATATATATTTACCATATACGATAGGGTGTTTTCTCCTACGTGTGACCATCGTAATACTGAAACAAACAATTTGTAGCCTAGATTAAGAGAAGATAGAATTAATAACTTTACAAAGAACGTACATAGTCTTCGATGTTGCGAATTAATGCCCTTTTATTGGGCCATTTTATGGGACACAATTGTTAAGTGGGCAAAAAAAAAGTTGAGAACACTTCATTTCAGGAAAATACAAAATACCTGTAAAAAAAGGCAAAATACTTGTAACTTTCCTTCGAATAAAACATTTTATCAACTCTTTTTTAATATCAAATTATTTTTAGAATCTATTTGATATTATCAGTTTTATTAGCATAAAGTAATCTTCGGTCCAGTATTTTTTGTTTTTTCATTTTTACAAAAAAATGAGGTACAAAATTGAATGTGTCAAAGAGTTTTATTGTAGAAAATGCAGCAAATTGAAAATGAAAAGGAATGAAATTTTCAGTTAAATGTTCCTGGCCTAAAATCTTACAGTACGTATTATCAATTTAATAGTTTTACTGTCCATTGTATACTGCCATAATATTCTTTATCGAATATTGTTATTTCTATAATATGAACCACTAGGTATTACTTCTAATTGAAATGAACAAAAAAACAAACCTTGACGTATTTTTTCATGGAACACAGTGATCTTCTTTTCAGGCTAAATATTAGGATTTGGAAAATTTCATAATTTATTAGATTGATTGAAAAATGAAATTAGAGTAACTTCAGGGTGCGGAACACATTAATTTAATCAAAACATAAATAAAGCAAATAATAGTTGATTTTTGAATAAAAAAAAACCTAAAACACAGTAACGCACAATATCAGTATAACAGAGGTGCTAACATTGGCAAGTAGAAAGTATAAACCGTAGCTCTAGACTATTACCAAAGGTAATTTCAAGTATTTAAAAAAGAAAAGCAACTTCATTTTAAGAATAGAAAAAAGGATAAATTTCGAATTAGGAAAAAAAAAGCCATGTTGATCTTAGCATACAAGAAAATGGAAGTGTCTAAAGGGAATTACAAAAAGCAAGTTAAAGAGAAGAAAAAGATGGTGGTCGAGAGTTACAATTGCTAGCTAGCAATAGGCAGATCTGTCATAATTAAGTTTTATAAGCGCAGGAAAATAAAAAATAAATAATTAGAGATAAAAAATAAAATAATATGAATTAAAAGAAAAATCAACGGAATTAATTATACCCCTCGCACTGTACACAACCCAATCGGTATATAAAAGAATCATAAATTTTTTGCAAAGTCTACTGAAAAATTACATTTTTATATCCACCTTGATGATGTATGAAGCAGGCAATTTTAGAACCATTTAGAACATATTATATGTATAAAGTCCTTACTTTATATATTGGTCTTTATACATTGTCTTAGGCACATATGTCACTTTATATACTGGTCTTTAGACGAACATATAGCCAACATCCTCATTTTTTTTATTATATATTTATTTATTTATTTAGTTTGTTTTCTTTTGTAAGAGTTTCTCTGCTACAAAAATTCAAAACTACTGGCAATGAGTTAGTAAGCCAACTCCATACCCACTATTCCATGAAATCTGATTGAGTAAGTGGTGATAGTTTGCGCATATATGTTTGTCAGTTGCCAAAATATTTATTTATCTCAATTTTTTTTAGTTTTTTTTAAGGCGAGAGGGTGTTGTAAAAATAGTGTGTGATACACGTTTATATATTAGGTAACTGATACTTGTGTGATTTTCAGCACATATCAATGGGGAGTGATGCAAATCACGCAAGTATCACTTTATATATACTTGTATCATACATAACTATTATACATATACAGAAGTCCTATAGGAAGAATAGATGAGAAGTGAAGTTAATCTTGTGGTATGTGAAAGTCTAAATAAAAGCGCATACAAAGAGGAAGCAATGTTTCAGAAAACGGATCAAGAGAAGCAGATTTTTATAACAATTTTTATTTCACTGTGAGATGGATGAACCAAAAAATTGAATCAAGCACTCATGACTTATTTCACACACACTCCACTTTGATTAGGTTTAAAGAAATTACCACATTCTATGATTTATCATTATAATTAGAGATTCTATATGCACAACTTTAGGGTATGGAACATATGTAAACTAAGAAAACATGGATAAATGAAAGAAAAATGTCAAGATTTAAATTAGGAAAGACGAACATTATGCACATTACCAAATTTAAGACGGAGGTGCCAACTTGAATTGGAAGACTGTAGGAACTGCAAGTCTAACCATTTTTTGAAGACAAATTTTAGGAATTTAAATCAAAAGAAAAGAGTTGTTTCATTTTTAAATGAGAGAATAAATTATTCATGAAAAAAGGAAATTATGTCGACTACGTGATATTAAAATCAAGAATGCTAAAAGGTGCAAACAAAAGTCAGCAATTATGCAAACAAAAAAATAGTCATTGAGACTAGGATTTCTAGCCAGGAATAAGCAGCTTCATGTATAATTCTAGGGCAAGAAAAGAAGAAAAGAAAGGAAAAGAAATAGGAAAATAAGAAGAAATAAGGCCCACACGCTACAAGCTAAAACCTAGTGGAAAGATTTTGATGATGAAAAAGTCGGATATGTTGTGTAAGAAAAGTTCGACATACGATTGAATAAAGTAATTAGTGCAGATGAAAATTAGAATGAGGAATAATGACATCTTGGAAGAGAATGTTAGTAAAAGAGACAATAGCAGAAGTGCTGCAAAACTTCCAGGAAAATAAGCCTGCATACGACGAAAGTAGGTCATAGATGAGAACAACAAATAAGTTCATAGAAAGGATGATATATGCCTCGTGCAAGTAACCTCCATAAAACCTGCCTACAAAAGCCTGGGAGACAAAGAAAAAAAAAGTTTTAGTAAAGCATTGTGTACGTCTGCATGCAAAAGAGGTGAAGATACGAAAATATTGTTATCTAATTCGTATGTGAATAGCTTATAAAACCGAAAATTTGTCAAAATTCATTCGAAAATCTCGATAAAAAAAAACAAAACATCGCCTTTGTAAAAGTTCGTGTAAGTTAACCCAGTGAATTAACGAAGGCGAGTATAGGTACGTAACTAATAATTTAGTGTTACTAAATATAGGTACGTACCTAGCCTATATAACCCCGTGTAAAGGTAATGGTACACGTTTTTTAATGAGCAAAAATCTTAACGAGTTTTTGATAAGATTAATTACGTTAGTCGCGAATAAAACGATGTGAAAACACACGTGAACTTAATGAAAGACGAAAAGAGTGTAGAAGAAACTTTTCTTGTCACGCAACCGTATTCACCTCGTCTACGTATGAGATGATTTCGTATCCAGTTGGCAAAACTTTTCCAATAAGTAAATTTGCACAATCCTCTTTAGGTTTGACGGATTTCAAAAGAAAAATAATCCTACGAAAGAAGGACAGAGAAGGAAAGATGAAACGTTATTCGTGATTCGCGGAGTTTGCTGGAGGGTAAATGCTGATTTTAATGAGAAGCTTTTGAAATGGGTACAAAAATGTCCGCGAATTCTAGCGTGAGAAGTAAATTAGCAGACGTAGCGTATAGAAACAATTTTAAGTTTGTTGAAAATGCTGGTACTTAATGTGATATTTTCTAAAAGTTATTACTAAGAACGCAGAAGAACGTTTTTGATGATGGTTTCGAAAGCGTTATAGCTACGAGCCATGTGATAATTAGCGAATCTCTATTCGATTAACTCCTTTTTGATGCATAAAATATACAGAAAAATTCGCATGTGGGATAGAATGTGCGGGGTATTTCGTCCACAATATCCCCCTATCAAATTTAAAAAAAAAAATTGTTTCGTCAACACGAGCCCCGTTTTTGACGGTTAAGGAACCACGTAGGTATACTAGAAGCACGACACTGAGGAATGTGCATTAATGGTATATTATGCAACGAGTGTGGAAAGTAAGCAGCCCAACAAGTGTGAAGTCTCAACGAGCTGTAGGTGAGTGTTGCGAACTTCATTCTTATTGTAGAACTTCTATTCCTCACTTTTTAGTCGCATGTGCGCATGCGCAGTATGCTGTAATTGTATTTTTTCCAATTAGTTCGGAAAGAAGACGAATTATCACTTGTATGAAGTTTGCACGGTAGGCCACTGAATCAAAAATTAATTTATTGTTATACTATGATTTCGAATTTTCAAGTTTCAACTCATCTATAGGAGGAATGCAATTTGTATTTGTAAATGGGTGATTTTTCAACTCGACCTATTT
The DNA here is from genome assembly GCA_011428145.1 of Ericerus pela. Lineage (NCBI taxonomy): Eukaryota > Metazoa > Arthropoda > Insecta > Hemiptera > Coccidae > Ericerus > Ericerus pela. The sequence continues at coordinate 1,299,270 of WOFM01000483.1, forward strand.
TCTCGTGAATTTTTTTTCCCACTCAAAAACACAAAAGTCGGCGCCTGTGCTGCTGCTCTAGAATTGGCTACTTGGTGTCTGCTGTATGTGGCTCAAAAATTGTACATTTTATGCCCACTTTACAAAAACAAAAGGTGTGAGTTCGGCTGGGGACTCATGAAGAATTGACGTGCAAACATAATAGTGTGGTTGTGAGCGTGCACGTTGCACATACACATAACCACACACCTACGTGACAACTAACACACATGAATCAGAGTTATAATATTGTAAGATGTACGAGCTATGCAAATTTGACGTACGTAATTATAATTTTATCCTCTACCATAGACCAAGAGCTAAGATGTTTACCTATCAAAAATATTGTCATTTGATTGGGTAAACACACAGAACTCGCCACAAGGAACTTCCACATTAGAGTTATCACAACATATATTTTGCACAATACAACTTTTTGGATTTTTGTGTTAACTTTGAGAACTAAGCTTTGCACTTTTGCTGTTCACAAAAGAGTAAAAGAGAAAAAAAATTTCTTCAATTTTCAGGGTTAATTATTATAATTATTTTCAATGGCACTAGAACTCATTTAGTAGCACAATTCCATCATACATAATTTTTTACTTATTGAAAGTGATTGAAAAAATCATTTTTTTCTGTTTGAAGAGGCAGGTAACTTTCACGATTAAAACAAATAAATTTTGGATAATCAACAATTTTTATTCTAAAGGTATTCGATTTGGGACTGTAGTCTAAATTTTAAACGGTATTAATATATCAAAAAGTACTTTTGATCTGATGGCTGTTTTTCAAAGTAAAATACGAATGTTACTAGCTCTGGAAATTTAATTAAGATGAAACTAAAATTTCAAAATGCAAGAAAAAAATTACAAAATTTCAGCTATTGTTGTACCGAAACTGATGAAATAGTAAATTTGTGTCCGAAAATTTTTTACTTTAATCATGACGGATTTCCACAATTTTTTTTTTTATTATTCGATTGCATATATGAAAGAAGTAAGAACTGATAACAAAAAATGTTAGCTTATGTTTGTTTTCAAACTTCAACTTCAGGAATTTAACATCTCCATTAAATAAAAAAAATGAAGGAAAAAGATTAAAATCTACCTATCATCGACCATTACTTTAATTTATTTCGAAACTTTCGTAATATTCTATGATTATTTTTTTTTGAGGAATGGGTCGTTGACCTTTAATAAAATTCATCTACACCAAAAAAAAACCACAAAATTTCGCATGAAATAGTCGAATAAAATCTGAGAATTGATATAACCATCAATATTTTACGAGAAAAAACATTACGAGGCAGTAAACGATAAAAAAAAAAATAGACGTGAAAATGAGCTAAGTTTACGAAATTTTTACTAAAAATATTTCCACGACGAAAATTTTCGAAATTTCCCAGAAGTCGTATAAACTTGAAATTTTAGAGTAACATAATGTGAAAAAATTTTGTTCAACTTTATTGCCGGCATAGATGCTTGAACATGGAAGCAACAATGGAAAGAAATTGAGCTATGTTTTTGTGCGTAATGAAAAATTAAGTATACGAAATTTAATTTATTGGCCATTTTTTCATCATGTTTAATAATAAGATGATATGGAATGGCAAAATTATCTTTGTGTATATAATTTGAAGCAACACTGCTCGTAGAATGAGATGTCAAATCGGCCTAAAAAAAGTTGAGGCGTTGATTGAAGACACGCACTTAATTTTAACAGATTCGAAGAATAAAATGAAATTTTAAAAAACACTACCAAGGAAAAAATAATTTTGTGAAGATGTTATGATAGGTACCATACGAGGATTTTATAATATCATATTTTCTTTGTTTGAATAAAAATTATTTATAATAATATGAGAGCATAATGATTAAATAATTACCTACTCGTGTGAAAATTATATGACGGTTCATTGGGTCTTTTTTATTGAAAATTTAGGTAGTTTCGAACCTGGCCGTCTCCTGGCTCAACTCTTTTTTTTTACCCTTTTGATGTTGTTTTCTATTTACTGAGCAAAGGAGTTCTTTTTCTTCATTTTTTTTTCTCCTATCTCATTATTTTTTATATAATTTTCATTAGAGTTTTGTTCGAAAAAACTTATACTTGATAATGTACAGGCTCGTTAATTTCTCATACAGAATTTTTTCATGGTTTCACTGGCCTAATCAGTGTGAAGAACTTTTTTGAACCTTTAAAAAATAAATTGTAACGGTAAATAGGTATCATTTCCGAAATCATAACTATCTGGTGAGGTCTCCTCCTAAGGAAAAACAATATAAATGGAGAAAAAGCGTTTTTAAATGACTTTTGTGGAATTGAAAAATATATAAAAAATAATTTTCCCTCATTTGACCCACTCAAGTGAGTAATTTCTCAAAATCTAAAAAATTACATTCAAACAATAGCCTATAAAATTAGTCTAATGATATTTTGAAACGATAACTTGCTCAGTACCTTATCGGGCATAAAGTACATAATAATTATTACACTGAGAAATATATGAAAACAAATTTATTCCCATTTGACCCTCTTGAGGGCAGAATTTCACAAAATCTAAAAAATAGTCCTAATGAGCTTTTAAAACAAATACAAGTTCAAATGTCTGAAAAGTATGGACCAATATGCAAAAACAAATTTTACTCAGTTTGACCCTTTTGGGGATTAAATTTTGCAAAATACAAAAAAATAATTCTGCATGTTCCACAATAGGTAGCCTATACCAAGAAGTTTAAGATATGAAAAAAAACTTTCCGGCATTGGTTGGTTGCAGCTTGTGGGGTTGCAGACTGTATAATATGCTATCGCACTTCTCCCAGACTGTTGGCATTGTAGCTGCGTGTTACATCATCATTTTTACTGCATGTGGGTTGTTGGTTCAAAACCCTAAGATGTCAGCCCACAGAACTGGTGACTCCCAACATGAGATGAGTATACAACCACCTACACATCCCCCTCCTTAGAGTAGTATTTAGTCGGTGTTAATACACAGAAGCCTAGCTTTATCCTTTATTGTCGTGTTTGTGTTGCAGCCCTGGAAGGAGTGTTGTAGGGAACCAAACTATACGCGTTGTACTATTATAAAAAGAATAAGGCTAAAATTTTCAGGAAAAGTAGTCCTCATATTAGACTAGATCTGATAGCAGTTTGGTGTCTATAGAGCATAACAAATTATTGCAAAAATTACTACAACATTTTTTCTGTTGGAGATAATATAATAAATAATAAACTCACCTGAAAGAAAATTCAGTGATCTGTAACATTGTTTCTGAGCACTTTTCAAAAAAATCATAGATTCAGAAGTCACAGGGCCATGTTTATCGAAAAATATGGGGTAAACTTAGTTTTTAAAGAAAAGTATGATAATAATAGGTAAATTTTTCAAAAACGATGAGAGATAAGGAGAAATTGTATGGTAACGTTATTATTTTCTCGATGGTGCATTTATTTTCACCTCAACTGTATCATTTAATCCGTGTTAAATTGAATCACCCGGTATATAGTAGGTGATTGATACTCGTATGATTTGTATCATTCGCTTTCAACTGGTGCTGCAAAAGTCACCTATCTACCTACTTTATACGCTCGTATCACAAATAACTATTATCTACCAATGCACTTTGTTTTAGATATTCAAATGTGAACGCTGTAAAATTCAGGACTTCATCAAACATATTTACAATCGTATTTTAAATTGTTTGTTATTATCAGATTTGAAAATAACGCCATAATGTACAGTGGCAATGATATAGTCCATTTAAAGACAGCTATATGGTGTAGTGGTCGATCCAACGAATATTCGCAGGTAGTCCGGTATCCTTGCACCAGCAAAGAAGGCAAATGTAAACAATACTTTTGCAAAACTAGAACAGTAAGTTTAGAACTGGCTGAGATGGCTACGCCCATGAGTCCCGTGCGCACTAGCGATGCGCTAGGGACTTGACATGACCAGAGATACTGGGCTGAGGCGACGCTAACAGTTGTTATGTACAACCAAAGGCGTGTGCTGAGGGTGTGTGACAACTCTAATAATTTATTTGTCCTTGCGACGTTAAACCACATAACTTAAACTCCTACCACGACACTGGCGGCCTTTATGCTCTGCGGTTCTCACCGCTAATCGTTATTTTCATAAAACGCTGTGCGTTGGCAGCGCAGCAATTTCACACTTCAAACAAGACGATGTTGTGATAAAATTGACCAAAAAATGGGGTAAAAAAAACAAACAGAAAAAACACCATCACTACTACTACCGCCACTATCTGCATCGCCACCAACGAAGAGCGGTAATAATTTTAATAGTGCCGCAATAAAGATCCGCCCATTCGAATGGAATCGTTGGTTGTTAGTGGGTCGTTAACGGTGTGAAATGAAGAGACGCGTGGATTTTTTCGTCTGTGGAGTTTATTTTTCCAGCGTGTTGCCGCACGTTCCAGCGACGGGGTTTAGCGATTCGGATATTTTCCTTCGAAATGAAAACGTTTTATTTTGGCGCGCTTGGACTCGGAAAAAGCAGGTGGAAAAACGAATTTTCGTTTAGGACGACGACGACGTTTCAGTTGTGTGTGCTGTTCGCCAAACAATTTGACGTCCCCCCTCCCCGCACACGAGTATACTTATGCGAAAGGAAATGAAATAGGAAGGTGGCCGACAAAAAAAAAATAAATAAAAAAAAAGCTATTCTCCATGCGGAAGTGAAAAATGATATTAAACTCGATTTTTTTTTTTACTTCCCTCTCCCTCTCACGATAGCATTCTCGCAAAAACTAAAATATAAAATCCGTTGGAAACGCCTATAGGTGTGGCGGGGAAAAATAGTTGTTTGGAAAATGTATTGTAAAATTTCGCTAAAGGTACGAGTAAAATTGAATGTTGTTCGATTTGAAATTAATTTTGTTTGGATTTCTGAAAAGGTAGGCTACATTATGGGTGCGAGGGTGTGAAAGCCCGCGTTACTATCACAATTTACTCGGTTTTTTTCTATTTTTCTTTTTTTTATTTATTTATTTTTTTCGTTTGTAGTTTAGGAATGCCTGCATAAAAAGAATGAAATGTCATTCACTTTATATTCGATGAAGCGTGTGATTGTGTATTCAATGATATTTGTCGCCCTTTGACGAAATATTAACGTGCCCTTCGGCGTAGAACGAATTGAAAATTGTTCACCATTCTAATGTTTTAACGACAAGCGCACGTGTATGGTACCGTATTACGAGTGGTCCAAACACAATATGGCATCAACGTCAAACATAAAATAGGACGGCGGTAGATATTCGGTTTAATTGTACCTGTCTGGTAAGCACAAACACACGGTTCGTTGAGAAATATCAATATTAGTAAATTACAACAATGAATATCAGCTACAAAAATAAGAATATTGACGCTCACATGATGAATGTATGCATACAAGTCAAGTCGTCGAGGTTTATATTTCTTCTTGACGTTGGTCTTTGTTCTTTCACCAATTTATTTTCTTCTTCTTTTTAAGTAGGTTTTCTACCAAAATCTATTTATTAATTTTGTGCTCATGGAAGGACCCAGGAGTGGGAGTAAGTATGTTTTTCGTTTCAGGACCCATGGAACATTTTGGCACTATTTTCGAAAATTCGTATGTATGTATGTTTGTACGTATGTACGTATGTACGTATATACGTATGTATGTCCAATTTTGGTTAACACGATACAAGGTGTACTTTTTGTTCGATGGTCACAAAATTTGGAACAAACATTCGTATTAAGTCGAGAATGAGACCCTTAGAATTTGGGGAAAATTTGTTTTACAGTACGTTAGGGTTGGGCAATTATGTTGAAGTTTTGGCGGTTTTATGGCTTTAAAAAACGTAATTTTGAAGCAATAGTCACGAAATTTGGTATAGATATTGACTTAAACCTATTCTAATACTCTTTTAAGTTTTGTTCCGATTGGTTTTATGGTTCATGCCCTGGGGTTGTTGGAGGGGATAATTTTCGATGTTGACTCACTAAAACTCACAATTCTTATCTAATAGTCACGAAATTCGGTACAAACAGCACATTTGACATAAGGGCAAGCCCTACTAATTTCGGTTTCAGTTGGTCAATTTGTTCCCAAATTATAAGTCATTCAGTGTGATTTTCTCTATTTTACTCTTTAGATAACAGCCCTAAAAAATCCATTTTTCAAGTTTGAAATGAAAAAAATTTTTTTTTTACTCTCAGAAAAACAGAATTACTTTGAAAAGTGTTGGGGTTACACTGATTGTTTGAGCACTTGTTGGTTACACTGATGTACAATACCGCCGTTAATACTACTAAGAAAATTTATTCTTTTCTTTATACTCACTTCTTCTTCTTGTACTTGTAGAGTTAACATCTACTTGTTCTTCTTATAATAAAGTGATTACTTGGTGCGGTACTGGAGTTATGTTATTTCTTTATTAATTATTCTTGATATATATAAAGATTTATTATGGACATCAAGCCCCTAATGTCCAATAAAAAGTCAATTTTGTCTTCTTCCGGTAACACTATTTTCATTTTTATTTTGCCTATAAAATGCATAATTTTGGAACAACAGGAATGTATGTTTATTACAATCTATTAATAACGTTTTATTAACTATACCTAATTTTACATTTTTTGGAAACCTACTTTTTCTTACTGAGCTGCTGCTGTGTTAGTCTTTTTTTTTAAATTGGTTTACCCAAAAAATTTCACTTCATGAATACATTACAATCAGCAAGCAAAAGTTTTGTTTTCATTATTTATTTGATATCATGGCCGAGAAGTTTTGATTTCTTTTGTGTATTGTTGATTTTCTTATGGAACTGAAAACTGTGAGGTAGCCTACGCATTCTGTAGAATAAGCTAGACGAAATAATTAAATTTTTGATACAAGTGAAAAAAGAAGGTGATTTTGATTCGTATGTGAATTTTGCTGTGTGAGCTGAAGACAAGTGCTGCAAATCACACAATTATCAATCACCTACTTTGCACGCATGTCACACACTATTTTTTCATCGAGGCATGTAACACTGAACACAATTATTGAATGAATAAATAAAAATTCTTCTTCTTTGACTATGTAGTACTGGACTAGTAGAGCTCCATAAGTCCAATATACTTTATAATGTAAAGACATGGAGAAATAAATGTATACAACCAGTGGGTACTTTTTGATGTTTTGTTTGAGTTCATCAATTTACTATATATTTGATGAGGGTCATCCAATAAATTTACAAGGATAACATGCATAAAGGTTGTTGAAAGTACATCATGTGGTATACATTGGTTGCCTATTTAGTGCCAGCATGTCTAACTGCAAATCATTGTTCTTTACTGGTCCAGTAATATACTATGTAGTCATGGTCAAAGGTCTGCATTGAATCAAGAATGAAATACTTTATTGATAGTTCAGACATTGCAGACCTAGCTATACAATGAGGTGATGAAATAGATAAAAGTTAAAGGCAAGAAGAAAATCATGGGCACATATCATAGGTCGATTTTAATAGATTTTTCAAATAAATTGAAAGAAGTATTCACACAAGAAGATAATCAACAGATTATTTGTGTGTTCTACCCCTGCACATGTACAACATATGGGAGAGCCAAACTTGGATAAACACTGGCAATTTTAGAGCCAGTTTGGGTGGTTTATATAGGGGATCTTTACACTAAAAGAAACACACATACCTAACAAATACGTACATCTGTATATGAGGGAAGTACGTTGTTTCTTATCGTGATAAGGAATGACAGACAGGTACATGTACTAAATTGTGACATCAGCTTAATTGTATGATTATTCACGGTTCAGTTTTTGTACATACATTCGAATTTTGTGTGTTATTTAACGTCATAGAGACGAATAATAAGCCAGCCTTTCGACGACAACTGTCGTCGAGGGGTGCGAGCCCCTAACCCCACACGAATAATGGGATATGATTAAAAATCAAATATAATATCCAAAATACGTGTGTGAAATTCGTATTAGGACATTAGGCCTATTTTGCATAAGTTTAAATGGAATACTGATGAAAATACCTCAAAATTACGTGTGCAATAATTCGTATGTATACTTACAACCTTATCAAAATTCATGATTCTTAAGCTTCATATTTCTTACACTCTTTATAATAAATTCATAAGAAAAGGTACTTACCTACCTACTTCTTCGAAGCAGAATAGTGGTTCAACCCTCTACTGAAATTTTAGCACTTGATAAAGCCATTAAAAAACGCAATTAGTAGAACAACATTTGTATGATTTTCTAATTCTTCCTGTCTCTCTAGTAAACCAGTTATATTACCTATAATTATCGTTCGAATATTAACCTACAGTTATAAATTCATTCGAACATTTCGTTTGCTAGAATCCCTTAAAAAATTTCCAAATTTTCAACTCCACATACACGATTAAGAAAGTACCAATTTTATTCACTTCTGAGGCCTTTTTAACCGACATAAAAAAACGAGAAAGTTCATTGTTTGTAAGGTATTCCTATATAATTATACATATTTATACATATACATCGTATATATATATATATATATATATATTATGTATGTATATTAAATTACTCAACAACGGCTGAACTAATTTTGTTGATTAAGGACTCGTTTGATAGAGGATAGTTCAAAGGTAATTGTAATATTTTCGTTAAAATCCTATCAACACCGCATTCAAACCAAATCGGAAGTTACGAACCTAAAATTTAAAATTCAACCAATTTCTGTGAAAATTTGTATCTTTGTGTTTTTTTAGTTTCTCCTTACGAATATGCTGTCAGAGTTTCGAAATTTAAAATTTTAGATCCAATAATACGGATTTAAAATTCTGAATTAAACCATTCTGAGTGAAAGTTAATATGTACTTAGGCAGAATAGTGGATTTTATACTGGGATATTTTTTTTTAATATTTTGAAAATTGAAGCAAAAAATTGAATAATAATAAATCTTTTTTTCAAAAAAATAAAATTGACTTGAAAAAAAGATAAGACTACATTATAAAAATGAACTAAAAAAAGTACTAAAAAGAAAATAATAATTTCTGAGGATGATACAATACCATCTTTTTTTGATCGAAGATATTATAACATCGAAACTTTTCAAGTCAAAGCCAAATTTTAACCAATTATGTTAGTAAGTTGATCCTTTGCAAGAAATTTGGTTACGACTTGAACAGTTATGTTAAAAAAAATGAGAATATGGTATAATAATATCGTCGATCTAAATGAGATGGTAAGTATTGTAACATCCTCAGAAATTATTTTTTCCTATTTAGTGATATATATTTTTTTTTTGGTTCATTATTATAATGAGGGCTTATCTTTTCTTTAAGTCGGTTTTATATTTTGAAAAAAAGTGTTTTCAAGAACATATTCAAAAATTTTTACTCACTGTCTGAGTTTTCGTCGCAGTGTACTGTATTTATTAAATTTTTACCAGCCTTCAAAAAACTTCATTTTTTTTTGTAAATATGTCTCGGGATGTCACATTGTTGAACACATTTATTTAAATTACCCTATATTTTACTGAAACAAATTTCTTTCACGTCACATCTTTCCAAAGCAGTAAAATATAACGTCTTTCAGGAAAGTTAATTCCACACCAATCAAATAGCGACGTTATTTCTTTTACAATTTATGAAAAAATACGTTTTCGACTGGCCTGTAGCTTCAAAAAGGCAAAAAAAAAATGTAAAACGTTTAGCAAAAACTATATATAGACAGAATGAATAAAAAAAAAAACAATTTTAAGAAAAAGGCCTAGAATGAAGTTAAACAAATACTGGAATCGAATGAATTAATAAACGTCGTTATGAAAATAACAAAAAATCCATAATTTCTACAGAAAAAAATAAGAAAAATTTTTCAATGTCTATAATAATTTGCATGTAGAACTGGAATTCTTCTATTTTCTCATGTAGCAAACATAAACGGTTTACTCATTTTGAACTTTGTTTCATAGTAAAAATGAAAAAGAATCGTAAAAGTTTTTTAAGCTCATTGGGCAAATTAAATGGTACATAAAACAAAAAAAGAAAGAAAAAAGGAAACTTACAAACATTTTCAAGTATGAATTTCAAATATAGGATTCAATATAACCCATTCAAAATTTCAGCTTTAGGTATCTCAAGAACCAATGATACAATTTCAGCGGAATTTTCACAGAATTTTTAGCAAAAATATGTTATGTTTCACCAAAATTTCAACTTTCCACGAGCAATGGTTCTCATAGAATAGCATTCGATAACTTTGATTGCATGGTTTGTTCCCATAAAATTGTGTATGATAAAAGGTTTTTTTCTTTGACCCCCCCCCCAAATCTATTAGGCGAATGTAGATTTAAAGTAAAACAATGAAAATGATATATAAAATTAATAAAAAAATTTAAAATCATAAAATTTCCCAAATTTAACATAAATTTACTTATGAAATGTTGGATAGAAAATGGCGAATTACCGAGATCGTATCTGCAGGGCTTTAACAATATGGAATATTTTAGATTCAGTTCAGTAGGTGAGCATCAATCGCAAAGAAATGAGAAGAATCTCAGTAATGGGTTAATGATTATTGAGAATATCAAATAAATAATTTATCATTTTCCAGAGTTTTAAATAGAGAATAAAATCCAAAGAAATAACGTAGTTTTTTCAGAAGACTTGAGAGAATTACATTATTTTATGTCTTCGATAAATTTAGGAATAGTTAAAATCATCAAGGTCAGGCCCATAAACGTCAGTTTGTCACGAATTCGAAACATTGATAAAGCATCTGTTTGTCACAAAGTTGAAACAGTGAAGAAACGTCAATTTGTCACAAAATTAAAATTTTCAAAAAACATCAGTCCGTCACAAAGCCAAAATCGCCCCAAAAAATAAAATCAGTCTGTCGTAAAGTTGAAATAGTGAAAAAACATTAGTTTGTCACAAAGTTAAAATAGTGAATAAGATCAGTTTGTTACTTCATAGTGATTCTAGATAGCATAGAATCATTAGAAAATTAATATTCTTACCTTTCAAATGACGCTGCCGAATAGCATATGCAAAAACATCTGCTCCCTATCGCAAGAATTTTTATTATTTCCTATAGTTCATTGAAAACACCTTTATTTAATCACTATCTTTCTATATATTAATCCTAGGTCGCGTAGAATCATTATGAAATTGATACTCTCACCTACTAAATGAAGCTATCCGATAGAATATGAAACAAATCTGCCTTCCGTCATAAACATTTGAAACATTCTGGAATTTTACTTGAATAATATAGGATATTAGTCACTTTCATAACCAAAAGTGGCCTACTAATGGAGTTACAGCTATGGAAATACTTTTGTTAAGGGAATTGTTCACCCTGATTGGCATTCCACAAGAGGAGAAAATAAATTTCAGATGAACTAAAGGAGTTAGACCAAAAAAATGTTTGCTGTTTTTTTATTTTCTAATCAATAACTTATTGCTCTGTGTTTTTCATTTATCACTGTATTCGAGTCAGATAGTTTTATATAGTAACTTCACATCACAATTCATTATGAATTTTCCTGACTGGTGAAATCGGATCAAAATTTTATTGCTCAGTAAAGGCCTACAGAAGATAAAGTTTTGATTTTTTGATCATTTCCACTATAAGCATCAAAAGTAGGTTTAATAGCAGATTTTCACTAAAAGCTAGGTGAAAATGTTAAACTGAGTTGGATGAAAATTTTATGACGAGTTGAGTGTAATTTTCATTTGTTTTATAATTTGAAGAATTGATTTAATTTTTTTTAGAGCGAAAAATTTTTTTATAGTTTTTGAAAACCTGCTTTTCTAGGATGCTTTACTGCACTAGAGTTTTTAATTATGCTTTATCATTTATGATGCTTTACCTAAAGTATCTTTCTCATATTTACGGTGCAAGAGGTTACGAGCTTCATCCTTTCATTGTATTAATTTAGGTTTTAAGTTGTTTTTTTGAATTTTAGACGAAAATTGGTGAACTGGATTTCTTAGGAAAGTATTGCTACGCTGGAGTTTTTATTGTTACACTTTAGTAAGTTGGAATTTAAATTTTCACCAAACTAAATCGAAAGTATCACCGTTTCATTTATTTTCCAAAAATTTTTCACCCTCATAATTCTATGCATCTGAAGAACTTCTTGCTAGCATTTTGCAATAAACGAAGATTACTTTCGGGGATATTTAGAAGATGTTTCTCAAGTTTTTGAAAATTTATTGAACATGTATAACAAGTTGGAATCAAAAGACACCGTTTTGTTCCTCCCCACTAGAGTTTTTGAGGGAATATGATTGTAACTTTACAAAACTAATTTCATTTCAGTTTTTTTCTCTCAACGAAGGAAGAAAATGATTTTATTTTTTATGTAGGTAAGTATGTGCACTTAGATAAATTTTTTTTTTTTTTTGTTTACAAAGACCGAATTTTTCCTCTTACTTTTTTTTTTCACTTCTACTACTCTTTTCGATTGCTGGTGTCATTATGATTTTAACTATTATTAGACTACTTTTTTTTTTTTTTTTTTTCTTCAAACCCATCTGATACGAACCCATAAGAAACCAAATTTTTCTGTATGAATAACCGTAAGTACAGAGTAATTTTTATTGCTACCTTTGACGTCACAAAAAACGAAAAGAACTCATTAAGATTATAACGCTTTTGTGTACCCTTCACATCTGAACGCTTTCATTTTTTTTTTCACAATCCTAACGTAACGATATTGTGACACGGTTATTACGTTCATAATCACAAAGAATTTTTTTCTAGTATACCAACACAAGTAGGTAGTGCGCGTGATAAAAGTGTAAAAAAAAAAACTCTCGAAACTGATTAATATTTTTCTTCCTGAATTTTTTTTACTCTTTATGTAACGGCCAAAAGAGGTTGGCGTTGTACCTGGTAACGACCTCTTTTGGGGGTACACCATACACGAAATACCACGTACTTTAAAAGCAGTAATACTTCTAAGATAGATTCAGATTAGACATCCACAAACTATAGTGGACCTTAACTTTTGTTTGAGACTCAATAATATTTAAACACATCAGTGAGTTAACACATTTAATAATATAATAATTTGTACATACAGTACATATTTCTACGTTAATATTAATACATATTCAATCACAATTCAACAAGCAAGACTATCTGTTCACCAGAGACTTCTACGAGAGAGGTTCTAGGTACTTAGAAGTAGCTGTTGGAGAACTGAACTAAACTGAACTGAACAATTATACAACTGAATCGAGAGATTATATACTCGTTCAGGGTATGAAAACGTACGTGTCGGATAGGTAAAGTGAAGTAGGGTGTTGTTATTATAGGGCTGTGCTGACTCATCGAGTACTCGAGGGACAGGTACAACCAGGTCATAAATATACAGGAGGTATATCTGTATATGTAAAATTAAATACAAATAATTTGGTGGTTGTTTATGAAGAGTAATAGGAAGGTAATTGTTGACAAATATCAGTGTTTTTGGTATTTGGAAATGAGTGAACGAATATGTTCGTCATTTCTCAAAATAGACGAAAATATACGTTACACTTTACACTTTTTTCCAACATCAGTAAATTTCACGCAATGAAATGGACAAATTAATACGCAATCATAAAATTGATCCTCTTCGTAATATTGAAGTATCAATGATTTTTATGCTGTTAGTTGCAATAGAAGATAAAGAGTGGGTCAGTATGTGAGCAAGTCTTTCCAACAGATTAAACAAAATTACATATCAGTCATCGCTAATGTTTTTTTGGGATTCTGAAAAAAATGGGCAAAAAACTTATTAGACGCAGATTTCGATCATAGTTACTTGGTACCGTACCTATACGAAATTTGATAATTGGAAAATAAATTAAATATTATAATTAGTTTTTTTTTCTTTAATGTTTACCGATTAACATTAATTTTTCTACTTCTGCTGTTCGTTTAGTCATATAGGTCGGAATGTAGGTATTACTTAGGTATCAACAATACAACAATTATAGCAAGAATAATACTGGACAGAGTGGTAAGTGGTATAAAAAATACATAATTACAATTATTACCTATTATCCTGTTATATTTCACGCAATAGTTAGGCACATCATGACCTGTTAATAACGTTTTAGTAATTAATTTTATATTTTTCAAAAACGTACTATTTTTAACGGAGCCGCTGCTAAATAAGAGTTTATTTTTTATGTTTGCCGCAAATAAAGTGTTTTACTTTTTACTAAATGAAATTTTTTTATAGGAATTTTCCACAAATAAATAATTTTTTTTTAATGTTTTTCGCTAATGAAGTGCTTCCATAAATTGATAAACATACAGACAAACAGGACAGGACAGGGCATATGGACAGATAGACAAACAGACAAACAGACAGACAGACAGACAGACAGACAGAAGGTATGTGGCTATACTCTTATACGACATTTGACTTCTTTATTCAATTATCGTGGAGAGTAACTACAGTAAGAGACTCTCCAATGTTTGTTTCTCAATTCCAGGCTGTCACCTACTAATTTCAGAATTGAATTAACTTTTGTGGATCACATATTAGAGTGTTCTTAAAACTACATGCGTTTGTTCATGTACTCGTTTGCAGGACTATTATAAATATCCAAAAAGACGAAGAACAGTAGGGGAGCAATATCGGCAACCATGGTTAGACCCAACAACTTACATACTGGTTGTTCAGCAGCATTAACCCAGCCTTATTTTTGAAGAAATATGTTTGGGTTAACGTTTCTGAGACACTTTGTAGGTAGTAAGATAGGGGTGAATTTTATTCATGTGAAAATTTTCTTGGAGAGAAGAGTGATGTGATAGTTTTTGTAAGGATTCAGGGCCATTACTGGTTGCTCCAGTCATATCATACTACACTGCTTAAGTATTAAAAGATCAGAGAATAATGCGTAATTACTAATAGTATGAAAAAAAAATATCTCGATCATAGCTGATTACTCATGAAACAGGTTCTTTTACGGATTGCTTCGTCTAAATATGACGTCATCTCAATAAATTTGCATTTTGTATGAATTTCTTCATAGTATTGTAATACTATCTCAATAAGTTAGACAACTATGTTCAAACCTTTCGTTGGAAAAATTCTTATTTCCAACCTCACTAACCAAATTTCATTCGGGAACCATTTTATGCTCCAACTTTTATAATTATCTACGTTTATTGGTACTTACTGGAAGAAGGTAAAATTATTTTCGAAAAATATGACAGGAAAAAGTTTGAAGTACTATTTTTTTTTATGTCTTTTTTTCATTTTCTCTTTTCGGTGAAAACATTCATCTAAGTAACGACAGAAAAGTCGTTTTTCATACAAAAAACAAAAAAAAAAAGGTAAAAAAGAAAAGAGGAAAAAGATAAATCGATAATCGAAAAAATAAGCGTGCGAAAATTCTTCATTTAAGTATTTATTTTTCTGCTGACGAATACAGTTTTTCTTGGGGTACCCAAAAAAAAAAAAACTTTCAGATAAATTGCTAATATTTAGACCAAGCTTAAATAAGTGAAACTATCGGATCAAATTTTAGGTTTGTTTTTTTTTTTATTTATTTTTTATTCTAACTAAAGGTAAAGGGATTTAAATTTTTTTTTTCCTTTTTTTCTGGCTTTTTTGCTTCTCGTAGTCTCACTTTTTTTTTTTTTTCAGGAATTGAGTTCCAGATTTTTTTTGCTTTTGCTTTTTCTACTTCTCTTTTTGTTTTTTTTGTTTTTTTTATTTTTGTTTTTTTCAAGAGCTCTTCAAATCGACCAATTGATGTTTGTCTTCGAACAAAAAGTTCGTGAAAAAAAGTTCGTCTCATTTTGTTTCGGTTGTTATTTGTTTATTTTTTTTTGTTTTTTCGTTTTTTTTTTCACTCGAACCGCCAACGAGCGTTCGGAAATCATTAATTTTAATTAATGCGAAATTGGAAATTTACGATTGAACCAAAGCTGTTGGCGAACTGGTAAAGACAAACTTACAGTACGTATCCAAATCAAAAGAAGAATCACTATTTTGGATCATTCTATCCTGGTAAAATACGACGAACACAAATTTTAGATACCTACGTATTAACTGTAGGTGAAAGTAATTTCTAATGCATCAACGCAAAATTTTGCATTGAAATTTTGCAGTATAATTCTTATCTCGATTAAAAAAAAAAACTATGTAGGTATATTAACTTTTCTTCGATAATAAATCGATTTCGCTTCAAGTCTGTGATTATATAGATTTCCATAATTATATTATCTACGACTTGATTTTCTTCTCTCTCAGTTATTGATGTTAATTTCGTATAGTATCTGTGGGTGTGTGTATATGTGTACACGACACCACACAAATACCAGATCAGGTCGGTTGCGTGATATACAAATGCGTATGTGTGCGGGCCGAGCCCAGTAAATAATTAAGCTGTACAGACGAAATATACAGCCGTGAGCACAAAAAGGTAGTTCGTGGGTTTTACCCCACTGGCCCGCTAGGTGGTCGACGAGTGTGTAGTACACACTCGTTCGTCATCGACCACCCGTCGCCACAGTATCAAATCCATATTACATTCTTATCTTCTGATAAACAAGTATATTAATCATAAAATCTAGGTGTGGGGATTAGTCAATACTCGTATGAGGATAAAGGCTCGGCCTATCGAAGTGAGTCGTCATCTTTGGTGACAAATAATAGTGCTTCGCACGTTAAACAAAAATGTTTGTTTGCTTGTACTTGCCTATCTTTGTAGATAGACAAGTTACAAATCTCAGTCTGTGACAAATTGAGAGATAAAGATCTACGCGATGTCACGAACTGGTACAGAGATACATTCTCCGTACTTTACCGCTGCTATAGCAACTGTAAAGTACAATGTAATTATCTACACAGTAGCCTATGTAATTAATATATAGGTGTGTATGTGTGTGTGTAGGGAGCCGAGTATATAAGACCAAAAAATCTTAGGCTAAATCGCCAGTATTTACCGAGGTCTTGGCTCCTTCATACCTGCTTGGGTATTTAGCTACAAACACGCAAATTGTTCTGTTGAACACCTTCTGTTGTTAGTTTACTTTCCACGATGTAAGGTATTTGACACTAAGCGATTACATTATACTTAAACCTGTTTGGGATGAAGAGTACGACTCCAGAGACATTGTGATTTATGCACCTAGGATGAGGTAAAAGGGAGTATAAATATGTCTTTTCAGTTTCCAAATTTCAATTCTTCTTCAAGAATTTACAAATTTAGCATTTTTGTTTTGTTATTCATGACATATTCCTGATCCTAAAATAATCCTTGGAATATTTCAATGTGACGCACCACATTTCAGTGAACAAACCTCGTTCAGACAAATATACCGAATTAAACAAAAAAATACCTAAATAGATACCGTGGGGTACCTGTTCCATCTAAAATTCCCAGAAAATTTTTCGTGATTATTCTTCAAAATGCATAATTTCATTAATAGTAAGTTAAAATGAGGTACAAAAAATCAAAACAAATAAGAAAACAAAAACAAAAATCCAAAACGGTAGCTAAGTTGAAAATTTACTATCATTTATTCGAAACCTACTTTTTCTAACGGAGCTGCTATTGCGTAAGTGTTTTTGAAAAATTCAAAATAATACTGAAAATATCAGAATAAAATTCGAGTTTTTCATTGTGAATATTTTACTTTTGTTTGATTAATTTATTCCGAATAACTGGTAGGTAACATTTTGTTTTTTTTTGGTTTGAAAATGAGTTTGAGACGCTTCCTTAAATTTGGAAGTTGGTAAGCTTGATCATGACCTCTAAATCGCAGAGCTAAAGTTCGATTAATACACTCTAGTAGGCTATCTCAAATTTTTATCCTATGGCTTCTCATTGACTATCTTTTACGTCTCCATCTTTCATACTTATTATCAAAAAATACGGTATGTAATTACGGATAATGACACTTCAGTTATTTCATTTTATTATTACCGAAACAATAATTCACGTTTAATAGTTTTTTTCTTGTTCACTGCCACAATTATTTTATTTAGTCGATCGAACACAAAGAAAATTTTCTTCTTAGCAGGTTTTCAAAATATGAAAATCTTCTATTGAGAACTGATAACTTTTCAAATTTTAGTAGTTTGTTTTTCTTTTTCTTTCCTTTATCTCTTCCGAATAATTTTCCTTTTCGATCAATTAATTATTATTTTTTAGTCGTTTGTCGAAGAAATCCGCATCGATACTTAATTAAAGAATCAAAAAAACAAATAAAAAAAGTAAGAAAAGAGAAAATTAATCAACGTTTTTTGGTAATTAAATTTCTCATTAAGTAATACAGAAAATGGAAGACTGGAGGACATATCGACGATTAATGTTGAGGAAAAAAGTTGATGAAATGGAAGCTTTATGAAAATTTTATATTTTTTTCGCTGAAAATTGCAACTCGGACCGTCATGCTTTTCGTAAACAAAAATTTTCTCTATTATGATATATTTTTTTCAGTGTAACGTCTTCAGCTGCATCCATAAACGAATTTTAATTAGGTCACTTTTCTATGCAAATTTACACCAATTATTATTTTTCCCTTCAAATAAAAAAAACAAAAAAAAACAAACGGAATAATCGTTTTATTGTTAGAAAATTCAAATTCTTCTCTCGAATGAAATTCAGATCTGCTTTTTTTGCATTCTAATGAAGGAAGTTATGATATTTTCTTGAGAAAGTGAATATATTAATAGTTGAGAAAATACGAGAAAAAATGAGGGGTAGTTATTTTTAATTCTACAGTCGCTACGTGGTATGCGTGCATCGCTTTATGCCCCGTCATAATTAATGCCTTAAAAATCAATTTATGAATTTTTTTAAATGCATTTCCTAAGGAGGTGAATATATTGCGGGTGAAGCCATGACATATAATACAAAGGCCCTTTTTTCTGTAACAGCATCACGTTACTTCTATTTAATGGATTTGAAGAAAATTTTAGCTCTGTATAGATGCTTATCTCTAAAAGTGTTTCGTGAAGTTTGGTTTCTGATGCTCTACTTTGAAAGCTGTAATTAAGCTCGAACTTTTCAATGATATCGATTACATAAAATGATAGAAGTTTCGTTTATATACTTCATAAAGTTTATTTTTCTAGTTATTTTAGGAAGTTTGGCTTTGAAAGCTCTACTCTGGCAGCTGTAATCATGTTCATGAGTTTCGATGACGTCATATACAAAAGAATTGAAGTTTCACGATAAAAATTTTTATTTTTATCTTTCAAGGTTCCATTTTTAGAAAAAAATTTCATTTTAGCTTTTAGAAGTTTCGTTTCGAGGATCTTTTGGGAAGTCTTTTAAAAAAAATTCATCCAGAGCCCCACCACCTTCGCTCCCAAATATGCATACAATTGACCGGCCGAAAGATTCCCCCACTTATATATAATAATTGAACCAGTAATCTGTTCAACTTATATCATAGACAAGTCAAAAAAAAAAAACCTCACTCAATCTCCTACATTGACAACCCAAAAAAACCACAATTTGTAAAAAACTTTCCACAACGAAATTACCCTCGCTAAAATTTGACCACATATCTCACGCATCATATCTCACGCATTGTTAGCTGTTACTTGATTAGAAAGGAAACATAATCGCTCACTAAGCTTAAAAATATATTATAACAACTAAAGTTGCAGCAAGAAATTTCCTGTCACAAGATGCAAGTTATTTTTAGAAGTTTGGTTTTGAAGGAGCTACCGAAGTAATGGTTTTGTTGCTTGTACGATATTATTTTTGTGACACCCAACGGAAATAGTTATTTATGATGCAAGTGTATTAAATAGGTGATTTTGATCCGAGTATCAATCATCTACTATTTACATGCAAGTCACACACTATTTTCTGCAATAAATATGCCCCCCCCCCAAAAAAAAAAAAGAAAAAATTTGATGACGTATAAAATGTGAAATATGTATAAAGATAAATGTATAAAGTAACATATGTGCACAAGTAGGTGTATAAAATAAAAAATGATGCATAAGAAATTTACGTTATGCGTTGTTTTAAAATCATTCACTTTATACACCGGCAAGATGCACAATATAATAATTGTCTACTTTATCGGCATGTTTTGCAAAAATAGTTATTTGTGATACAAGTGTATAAAGTAAGTGATTTTGATCAGAGTGTGATTTTTTCAGCAGGAGCCGAAGGCGAGTGATGCAAATCACATGAGTATCAATGACCTACTATAAACACGTGTGTCACACACTATTTTTTGCGATACATTCCCCTAAAAAAAAAGGAAAAAAATATTTTTTTTTCTTAAATGGGAACATATAAGCACAACCTATCTTCATCTTTTCAATAACACCTTGTGGCATAATGCTGGCCAACTAACACTAAAGTTAGAGGTTCAAATTCATAAAGGGAAGAAACTTTTACAAAAAAAAAAAGAAAATAAAAATAAATTGTGGAATACCTTGTCGTTAGAGATATTCTCACCAGAAAGAAATTCTACAGAATTTAAGCGTGTTCAGCCACTTCGTACATAAGTACGGGTAAGCCAAAACCAAGGCAAACACTGGCGATTTTAGAGCTGGTTCGGGTGGTTTATATACGGCTTATTTGCACGCACACAAACACACATACGTAAGATAATACAAACGTTGGTGAGAACGGCCAGGTCAAATCATCCCCTATTGAGATAAGAGATGGTTATCTGGTTTGTGTACGAATTGTGACATCATCTTATTGTGTCACGATTCAGTACTTGTACATTACTTGCAAGTACGTGCAGGTAATTATGATCGAACGTATTTTGTGTATTTAACGTTGCAAGGACGATTATTAGCCTGCCCTTTGGGGTGGCGACTGTCGTCGAGGGGTCCGAGCCCCTATGCCTTGTACAGGAGAGCCCCCACAGCTACTCCCCCCAGTTTTTGCATCGCAAAAATGATCAAACATGCGCAAGGCCTGGGGGGATGTGCGGGTTTAATGCTGTTTTTGATCAGCCTCCCACTTCGCCAGGGCACTGCCTACTGCGGCTGCCACACACTCGTAGGACTCCTTGCGAGCGTGCATTCGGGCCAAGCAGTTTGCCCTGCTGTCCTCTCTCCTGCGCCTCGGTGGTCGGTTTTTGGTGTAGGTGTAGGGGTGATGGCAGGAGTGAGGGGGCAGCTGACATCTAAACTGAGGCTGCCTGAGCATCGGGGAGTTTGAGTTCCCCGATGTCAAGGCAGCCATCTTCGCCTTTTCGTTGGCTGCCCTCTCCACCGTGAACAGGAACTTCATCGGTTCCCTGGTCTCCACATGCTTCGGCTCTGGAATCAGGGGTTCTGTTGTCAGAGTTGGTTCTAGCGGAGTCCGGGGAGGAGAGATGATAGGTGGAAGCGGAGTTGTCATTTCCTCAAGAACACTCTCCACGGCAGGTGCCGTGTCTGTCAGGAGTTCCTCCTCAATTTGATCAAGTTCCGACTTCTGTTCCAGAATTTGCCCAATGTTCTTGGTGACTTCCAGAACTTTTGGGTTCTTGGTTGTGTTGAGGAAGATTCAGGTTGGTAGCGTCATTGGAATAGGTATAAAGGAAAACGGAGAGCCAAAAATATCGTTTAGAAAACACGTCCAAGTTATTAGACAGTTCTAAAACGGGTGAATTTACTGCTATTTTTGATTTACCATTACACTTTCGTTTTAGCTTTTACGCATCTTCTTATCAGCATGTAGAGGGGATAGCGCTTAAAATTCTCGGCCATATGCAAGTTTTCTGGTTAAGTTCTGATTGGTTTAAGCAAAGTTATGCCTGAAATAAACTCACAGCATTGAGATTATCTTTGTGTTTGACTTTATTTCCGTATCACACGTGGATTTGTTTATTCCTGTAGTTTTCTTTTTGTTGGCATTCCTCGTTTGCTTATCTCCAGAGTCTCTTTTGTTTCACAGAATTCCGATTTTCGTCGCATATTTTTTAGCGGGTTTAAATTTACGTAGCGGATATTACTTTTTTGGGAGTAAATTTTATTTTCTTCGAATTATCCGCTCAGACATGCGAGAAGGATGGGAATTTTTACATTTTTTACTGCCTAGGGGCCTGCCTCTTTTTTGTGGGCATATGGGGGCCTCGGGATCGAATGTTTTGGTAGTAACATCATCTGAAAACTTTACAGACTTTCTTATTTTTGATGTTTTCTCTAATTGTGAATTTGTTGTTTCACATTTTTCGACAGATTCTTCTATGTTTGTTGGTGAATCTGTTTGGATATTTTCTATGTTTTCTCTCTGTAACTTATTTATTCTTTTATCGTCGCTTACCATGTATGCAGGCTTCAATCTGTCGATTGAAATTGTTTGAGATTCGCCTGCTATGAGTATCACAAAGTTTTTCTTATCTTGTGATACCACTTTGTATAGACCGGCGTATGGTTTCTCCAGCGCAGATCTTATTTTTTTGTCTCTAACAAATACGTGTGAGGTATTGGCCAAGTGTTTCGAGACGTAAATCTTGGGCTGGCCATGGCGAGCTGCCTGTTCTAGAAAATTGTTGGCATCATTTCTTATATTTTGTACCACGATTTTGGGGCTAACTTCCTTCAATTTTGTAAAGAAGTTCCCTGGAAGGCTCAGCTCTTCGCCGAACGCTAATTGCGCTGCAGAGTGACCTGTATCCGTTTGTAGGGCAGATCGAAGGCCTAAGAGGATGGTAGGGAGTACATCTACCCATCTCTTTGTATCATGTGACATGATAGAGGCTTTAAGAGCTCTATGCCATCTCTCGATTTTGCCATTGGCTTGAGGATGGTAAGCTGTGGTATGACTGTGTTGAACACCAAGCCGATTTGCTAACTCTTTAAAGAGTGAGTTCTCGAATTGGCAACCTTGGTCCGTAATTATGACTTCTGGTATGCCATACCTCGCAATACAGGTGTCGTATAACCTGGCAGCTACAGTTGGAGCTGTCATCTCATATAAAGGAATTGCTTCTGGCCATCGTGTTGCCCTGTCTATTATCGTTAACAGGTA
The DNA here is from genome assembly GCA_011428145.1 of Ericerus pela. Classification (NCBI taxonomy): domain Eukaryota; kingdom Metazoa; phylum Arthropoda; class Insecta; order Hemiptera; family Coccidae; genus Ericerus; species Ericerus pela. The sequence goes on from WOFM01000483.1 coordinate 1,322,227, forward strand.
TCTGTGTCCTTGAGATGGTGGCAATGGGCCTACCAAGTCCATATGTACTGTTTTAAACTGCTCTGTTTGTTTGAAGGATTTGAGGGGCAAGCGATTGTGTCTTCCTACTTTCGATTCTTGACAGTTCAGGCAACTGTGAGCCCATTTGTTGCAGTCAGACTTTATTCGTGCCCATACAAGCCTTGCCAAAATCAAATTAGCACTACATTTTGGCCCAGCATGTTACAGATTATGTACACTGTTGAAAGCCAACCTGCGATATTTTACCGATTGAAATGGCCTATTCTTACCTGTACTGACGTCACATGTTAATAAAACATCAGTACCGGGAATTTTTCGCTGTCTCAATTTGAGAGTAGTATCATCGTTCAATAACAACTCTTGCAATTCTGCATCCTTAAGCTGTGCTTTAGCCATTTCAGCATAAGGCAATTGGACAGGAACTGAGATAGCTTCGATTCTACTCAAGGCATCAGCTGGAGTGTTGAGTTCTCCACTTATATACTGAATGTCAGTAGTCAATTGACCAATATAGTCTAATTGTTGCGATCTTCTCAGCGATGCCGATTCTGCTTTTTGTGTGGAGGCATATGTTAGGGGTTTATGGTCAGTATATACAGAAAACATCTAACCTCTAATTGGTGCCTGAAATGCTTCAATGCAGCAAAAATTCCGAGCAATTCCCTATCGTACGTGCTATAGTTCTTTTCTGTTTTTGAAAGCTTCCTCGAGAAGAAAGCTAGTGGTAACTTCTTGTTGTCTTTGTCAAGTTGGTACAGGGTTGCACCAATAGCAAAATCAGAGGCATCGGTACTCACGCATAACGGCAGACTTTTGTCTGGATGAGCCAATAGAGTTGCATTTGCCAGTGTATCTTTGATTTTCTCAAAGGCCTTTTTGGCTTCTTCATTCCATTCGAGTGGAGTCTTATCTTTCTTTTTACTTGTCTTAATTAGTGCAAACAGCTTACTTTGTTCAGCTGCTGCATTCTTCATGCATTATCTGTAGAAGTTCACCATCCCCAAGAAACACCTGAGTTCAGCAACATTTGTTGGTTTTGGGAAGTTCAATATTGGCTCTACTTTGGTCTTCAATGGGGAAATGCCTTTGGTCGAGAATTTGTAGCCGAGGAAGTCAATTTCAGTCTCTGCATATAAGCTTTTACCTACGTTGATAGTAAGCCTGGCAGCTTGTATACGCTGTACAACAGCTGTTGCTCACCACCTTTAGAGCAAATGCAGATATCATCCAAGTATGCATATGCAAACGGCAATCCCCTAACCAGTCCATTGATAAATCTCTGGAAAGTTTGTGCTGAGTTGCGAAGACCAAACGGCATTCGAAGGTATTCGAATAGTCCAAAGGGGGTTATAACCACTGTCTTTGGTACATCCTGGTAAGCCATAGGAATTTGGTGGAATGCCCAGTTGATGTCTATTTTGGTGAACATCGTTTTACCTTTCATATTCACGTTGAAGTCCATTATATTGGGGACTGGGTAGCAATCAGGAACTGTTTTGGCATTTAAGGGCCTGTAGTCTCCAACAATTTGCCACTCTCCACTTGCTTTTTTGGTCATGTGGATAGGGGAGCTCCATGAGCTTTTTGAGGGGTGATATACCCTCTCTTCGATGATGCGATGGAAGTACTCCTGTGCCGCTTTGAGTTTGTCAGGCAGTAACCTTCGTGCTCTAGCATGGCAAGGCAGTCCTTTAGTCTCTATATAATGAACAGTGTAATGTTTATAGGTAGGATGCCTGCGAATTGATGGTTGGGTGACTTCAGGATAGTCAGACAGAATCCGTAAGAGTTGTCCGTCAACTTTGGTACAGCTGGATATATTTGTGTCCAGTCTGTAAGCTAGCGTTTTGCCATCCACACAATGTTTAGATTCACTATTGATCAATTTGCCGTTTTTGAGGTCAATGATCAGGCCAAAATGTGCAAGGAAATCTGCACCCAGGATCGGGTTTGGAACATCTGCAACTGTGAAGGACCACGTCATGATTTTCTTGAGTCCGATGTCAACTTTGCTGGTTTCAAGTCTGTAAGCTGGAAGGTTTTGACCATTCACAGTACGGAGATAGTATTTCGGAGGGAGTACTTTTTGGGTTTTGTTAACTGGCAATATGCTCAGGTCTGCTCCCGAGTCAATTAAGTACCTTCTCCTGTTTGTCCCGTTTTAATGAACAGGCGGCGTGAGTATTTTTCCGAGGGGTTTTCGGCCGCATAGATGGCCCCTCGTTCTAGTTTGACGCCTCCTTGGTATAGGATTTACCCCACCATTTGCATCTGTTGTTACATTTGGTGGCCTCTGCCCCAAACCTTTATGGAAAAAATAACATTTATCATCCCAATTTTGAGACTGGTTTTTGGGAGATGATATTCTTGGGGGAGTTGAACTCCGACCTCTATTGTTGGAACTAGATCTGCGGTCTCTGGACCGGGACTGTCGTCCTTTGCTATTGCTACTATTATTGTTGTTGTTTCTACTTTTAGATCTTTGTCGCCAGCTACTATTGGATTTTGTGGAGCTTTGGCCTTTGTTCCATTTCATTTCATCAGTCAACTGAGCTATTTGAGCTCCAAGTTGAGCGATCTCTCCAGTCTCTGCAGATACTGCACTTACCACAGGCTTTGACCTGGTATATTCTATAGCATTATCTGCTGATTTTGCAAGGAAGTCCAAGTCTGCGGATGTATTTATCAGGGTCGAACCAACGGCGGCTGGGCATTGCACAACACTTTGAGGAATTTGTTTGCAAAATTGATTGCCTATGACAGAAGGGGCTACGATATTATCCGCCTTCTGCCTCAATTTTGCCATGAAGATTGAGGGTTTGTTGTCCCCCATCTTCATACCACCCATCACAGCATCAATGATTTGGTTTTTTGTTTTTCCAAACACATTCTTTATCTTCTTGACGAACCAGGCATATTTATCCTCTTCTGTCGAAGGGCATTCCATGATATCTGGAATGTGGTAGATTATCTGTTGGGGCATGCCTCCACAGATGTGTAGATACCACTGGTTCAGAGTTATGTTCTCTATCTTGAACCTGCCTTCCAAAAGTGTCAACCATAAATCTTCCTCATTGGGCAGAAATTCCGTGATCTCTATCCTCCATCTATAGAAGTTGGGTTTTGCCCTAGCTGTAGTTGCAAAAGTTTCATAATCTGTGCCAAGACTTCGGGTGTCAGCTGTGGCTGACTACTATCTCCCTGCGATGGTTGTGGGTTTTTGGTTGTTGGTGGGACCATTGCTGTGTCTTTTTGATGACAAGCGTATTCCACAGAACTACTTCCTTCCTTGCTGTTTGAAAACACTGGCTCCTGTGTTTGTAGGACAGGTGTTTTTGGGTCAGAACTTTGGCTTAGAGTTTGACCACTTCTCAACGTTTTAACTGCTAGTTGTTCTTTATTTATTGCAGTTCCCAGTCATGCTAATTCTGGGTGTTGAGGGCCTTCTTCCAGATTTGGTAAATTCTTTGAGTGTCGAGTCAAAGTCAGGGGGTTGGGGATGAGTCCAACCTTCTTCCTCCAGGTCTGCTGTCTGGTTTCTCTTTGTTTATATATTTTAAAGAGAGTGGTGTAAATTCCCACTTCAGCAGACTCTACTTCAACGACCTGAAAGGTGTCTTAAGTCTGCAAAAAATAATTTTTATTTGCTGAGCAAGCGAGTTTCTTACCAGCACCCCGTGCCAAATTTTTGTAAAAGCGCAACGCACCTCAAGACACCTTCACGACGTAGCCAAAAGTCACATCGGGGTCACCACTGTGGAATACCTTATGGTGAGAGACATTCTCACCAGAAGGAAATTCTACAGAATTTAAACGTGTTCAGCCACTTCGTACATAAGTACGGGTATGCCAGAACCAGACCAAACACTGGCGATTTTAGAGCTGGTTTGGGTGGTTTATATACGGCTTATTTACACGTACGTAAGATAATACGTATGTTGGTGAGAACAGCCAGGTCAAATCATCCCCTATCGAGATAAGAGATGGTTGGCCGGTTCGTGTACGAATTGTGACATCATCTTATTGTGTCACAATTCAGTACTTGTACATTACCTGCAAGTACGTGCAGGTAATTACAATCAAACGTATTTTGTGTGTTTAACGTCGCAAGGACGATTATTTGCCTGCCCTTTGGGGCAGCGACTGTTGTTGAGGGGTCCGAGCCCCTATACCTTGTACGGGAGAGTCCCCACATAAATAAAAATAAAAGAAAATGACGATGTTGGTATAGGCTAGGTGAAGTAGTAAAACCAGTATATAAAATGACGCATGTGCCCAAGGCGATTTATAATGTAAAGACTGATGTATAAAGTACTATTTTATGTATTGATCCTAAATGGTTCTAAAATTTTCCACTTTATAGGTACATTATCAGAGTGCTTATAAAAATGGAGTTTATAAACGGGTGTTGCAAAAATACTTTTTTTAATGCCCATTGACTCAACAAAATGTAGCAAACTTCAATATGACGTGAAAATGTATTGTTGGGCCCATACGCACTTTCAAGTTGACTTTTTTTTGCATTGCTCTATCATTTTCTTTCACAGCTCGATTATATTCTCAGTTTTTTGTTATTTCTAATTAAAATTTTATCAAGTTATTATTGAGTTCTGAAAAAAAATTTATTAATTTTTCCTAGTATGTGGAGATTTTTTGGTTAAAAAAAAAAGGAATATTATTAATTATTATTTGGTTCAAGAAAATTTTCGGGTGGGATGAAGGTGTTGCAAAAAATAGTAAGTGACACGCATGCAAAGTAGGTGACTGATACTCATGTGATTTGCAGCACTTGGCTTGTGCTGCAAAATTCACACTAGTATCAAAATTGCTCACTTTTTGCACTTATATCACAAATAACATGCTGTTATTATATAGGTATCTTGGTAGTACAGGGAATCAAACTATTGATCAACAGGATTTTAACTCAGTTGTCACAATCACAAAAATGCAGCAATACATACACACCAACACACTGCCAGGTGGTGATGACAGAACATTTACCACTGATATATGGGCATGTAGCCGCCACAGTAGTGGCACAAAATAATATTATATGGGGTGACAAGTGGGTAATGTGGGCTATTTTTTTACTGAGTGTGAAGAATTTGCAGACAGGCTAAATGGCCCACAAGCCCTTGTCACACACCATACTTATTGCAACTAATTTAAAATAAAGAAATATAGCAACAACTTCACCACCCAATAAAAAAAAATTCATGAAGGTAATAAATTTTGGAAATTATATCTGAAAAAACACAAAAACTGTAAGTTTTCTATTATTTTCCATGTTTTTGCTCGTTTATTTTCAAACAGTTAAGAACAATAACAAAGTATAAGGAAAGTAGTTTCAACTAAATTTTTCCTCTTTCTTACAGTACTAATCCCAGATTTCTAGCTTAAACAGGGGCTGAGATATTATTGAGTAAAAAAAAGAGGTTTTTGGATATCAAAAAAAAAAAAATTTCCATCAATTTGCATTTTTAAAATTTTAAAATTTTAAAATTGTTAAAGAAGATACAACTAAACAAAAACCAAATTCCGATAAATTTTCTCCTCTTTTCAAAGGTACCATTTCCAGCTTTCTAGCTTAAACAGTAACTGAGAAATCATTGAAAGAAAGTAGAGAAGTTTCCAGATTCAAAAAAATGGCAAATCTCTCATTAACACTCTCGCTGCCATGTCTGCACTTGTGCACACAAATCTGATTGCCATTCACGCCGTGTGTGCTGTATTGCACACAGATCATACTAACATATTTTTGATCGTGTGCTGTAGAGAACACAGTTTACATTAAAATCAATGTGATTTTGGGATTCTACTGGCTTGAATGCATCTAACTCTGGAATAGCAAAGAAATTTGGAAACATAGTAACAAGAGATGCGTGTTTCAAGAATGCCATAGAGTAGCATATGAAAAGTACCTTTTCAGCTTAGTACATTGATTGTTTCTCATTTGTTGAGACATTCTCAAAGGTCTTATCAGTTTCTTAATACTGTATTTACCGCCTAGATTGCTCACGGGTAGAAGTATATTTTTAGCTCTTCAGGGCATGTGTGCTATATTGCACACGCGTGAAAACCTCCCTTACACAGGATGGTATGATGAAAAAATGATAAATATATGTTATCTAGACCCTTCTGAATGAGATTCAAACTTTGGCTCAAGAAAATTTTTACACTGATTTTGGTGAAACCCTGTCTGGCAGCGAGAGTGTTAATTTGCGTTGTTTTTTTTTGTTTATTTGCTGTCAATTAGCTGAAGATAATTTGGAAATTGTATGGAAATTTTTTAAATTTTATCTAATTTTTATCATTTTAAACCCCAGCTATCTAACTTAATAAGTGACTGAGGAGTCATTTGATACATTTTTTGAAAATTAAAATATTATGTTTGATTGGAGTGACAACTTGAATAGTTTTTCACGAAATAACATAAATAGTAATATCAAAATGTCGTGCAGGATTGGGATGCGCACAAGTGTGTAAAGTACTTATGCGTGAGAGATTGTAAAATTATCATCTACTTCACTGGTCAAAAATTCTTTCAATAAGTGCATGTAAAACTTTTTCTTTCACGCATATGTTGCAAAAATATATTTTTTCGTATCGATATTTCTCCCAACCACAATTTCTCGATTATTTATATCCATTGTTGAAAGATAAAATCAATGAGATTTGTAGAAATAAAACTTACAAATGCTGGGAGAGTTGTGTTAGAATATTTCAATCTCATTCTAGCCTCAAAATTTAAGGGTGAAACCTGAGAAAAATACGATTAAAACGCATGGATACTACTGAGGTAAAAATATGAAGGGCAAAGTATTGGTCCGTATTTCAAAACAATAAAAAGTGAATAATATAAAGTTAGTTGGTAGTGATAATTCTGCTATTTATTTTTCTGGTATCCTCAACCATTTATTAGGGGAACAAAATCATTTTTCTAACACTTGTCTATAAACTTCATTTTTATACGCACCTTGTAGCACATTGATTACAATGTATAAAGCAAGAAATTTTAGAATCATTTATGACCGTTGTATATAGTATTTACTTTAAACATCGGTCTTTACTTAATACATCACCTTGGGTGTATGAGTCATTTTATACGTTGGTACTACTAAGGCTCTTTACTGACAAGTATGCGCATGAAGGTGATAAGAGATGAGCAGTCATATTATGTTATTTAATATTTCTATAAAACTGATAATTTTTCATAAATTTTACATTGTTTTTATTACTATACATATTATTACGATATACGTATTATAAATAATAATTAATAACACAAAATGGCGGTTCATCTCTTATCACCCTCATGGGCATATCAGCTAGTAAAGAGCCTTAGTACTACTCAGCACTGAATATAGCCTACATCATTACAACTTCTACATTTATAGACCAGCACCATAGCCACTACAAGAGGTTTGGTTGAAGGGTAGGGGATAGTTTTTGCTTATACTTTTCCCATTTGTAAAAATAATTATTTATCTTAATTTTTTTGTTTTTAAAAAAAAATAGGTTGTGACATTCGTGTTTATAGTAGGTGGATGAAACTTGTATGATTTGCAGCACTCGCACTCGGCTCGTGCTGAAAAAATCACAACGGAATCAAAATCACCAACTTTATAGGCTATTTGTTTCACAAATAACTATTTCCAAATTTTTCGAAGCAAATAGCTTTAAGTATACCCATGGAGTAAAAATTAACATAGGTACTTTTTTTTTTTTTTTTTTTTTTTTGAATAAAAACTATCTATTTTAAAAGAATATTATTAGTAAATTACATTAAAAAGGGGATAAAAAATATAAAAAAATAAAAAAAACGCGATAATTTTCATAAATCTCCGTTACTACTATCACCTACAACGTTATAACATTAGGAATTAATTAATCGCATTAATTAGAATAAAAAAAAAGGCGTACGAGGGTCCCTCCACACATATTTAATGTGTAAACATTCATGACTTTAACATTAACTAGGACAAAAAAATGCTTGTGTGGGTAGGTGTCATGCCGCCATGCGCCACAGAGAATGTGTGTGTATGTGCATGTATTGCGCCGCCAGCTTGCCACGGATGTCTGCTTGTGAGTGTGTGTGCGTGTGTTATATGACAAACAGAATTTGAAACTGGACAGTGGCCATGCAGTTTTTTTATGCAATCTCAACTTTTTTGTATCTAATATTTTTTTACACCCGTGAGGAAGCGGACTAGAGAGCAAGAATGTTTACACGTTAAAAACATTTATTTTATAAAGAACGTTGATTGATCGTCATATAAGTTAAACAAGTACTGCCATTTTATTCGTAGAAAAAATTATATCTAACGTTATCAGTAAGAAACAATATACGTTTTATCTGTGTTAACCGCTAGGATCGGCTCGAAAACTTCAACGATAACGTTTATAATGTAGAGATTTGAACTTATTTAAGGCGCCCAAGTATGCAATTTTATCGACGACGTTCGTTGCAGTAAAATAAGTGAAAGGTGAAGGGACGCCGGCCAATGTGCAGAAGTCGAATTTTCGTGTCGAGGTACGAGCGAAGAAGCGTACAGTGGATAGCGTTGGGGCGGGGGTCGTATATGCGACGAAGGGGAGTGAGTAGCATTAAAATACAGCATTTACGGCAGTTCTGATGTAGGCGAAACTATTAACACGTTCGTAAAATATTAAGTGCGTTTAGCCATAAATAGTAGCGGTAGAAACGAGACTATACACAATTGTCTTGAAGGGATGACAGGGAACGTGGAGGTGAATGCTGATAACGTAATTCGTTTCTCGATGATGTTATCGACGAGTGGTGGGGGGCCAGAGAGCGTCGGCGGCGGCGGCGGCGGCGTCGTCGTCGTCGTTCGCTATTTATTATGCGCGACGCGCGACATGACGAATGCGCTTTTTAGTTTTATAATAATATTCGAGTAAACCGTCTTCTTTACTGGCGTGAGTGCTCTTCGCGAAGGTTTTCTAATGCTGCAAATGCCTTCAGGCCTTTTATCGTTCCTTCTTGTTTTTTTTTTCTTTTTTTTTCCTCCCTCATTCTTTGTTTTGGCATTTTTTTTCGCCGTTTGTTTCCACTATCGCTGGATAAGACGAGAGAAATACGACATGTTTACTCAGGTCAATTCGAATACGCGCTTTCACGTTACGTGCGCTAGGATTTCGGTTTGATTTCGTCGTAATGGAAATTGGACAATGAGTATTTTTCTCATCAGCATTTTTCATGCTTGCTAGAATTTCTTGAAATTTTGCACGAATGCTAAATAGCGTTTCGAAATGCGTGTTTCAACAGTCAGTAGGCTATACCCACTTATGTTGATTACATTGAAGAAAATATCTTTTACTCGTCGTGTCTCGCGCGGTTTTACAGGCAATAGGCACAAAAGTTATCACGTATCTAATCAAAAAGGATGTGCGCTTAAATTCACCGTGGTAAAATCAATTTGTTCGTTTTTCCTTCGTACCAAATGGTGGGGATCGTAGTGATGATGAGAATGATTACAGATACATTGGATCGATGTAATCGTCGGGTCATCATCATTTATCTATATACTCTGTTCTAAATTAGAACGATGTGACGTCATCAATGTGCTGATAGACTTTGAGGGAAATGAAAAGGTAAAGCTTATCGCTGAATAAAAAAGACGTGACGTCATACGAGTTGGTGAACCAAGCAGAAAAGGAATGGGTAGAGATTCACCATACTCAACGGAGTGTAGGATGCGACCATCCCCTAAAATTCAAAATTCAAAACTTTTCGTATTTTTTCCCCAATAATAAAATTAAATTAAATTAAAGTAAAACTCGCGCACTTAAAAACGCCGTGAGCGTCTTTGGCTAGGCTAAACTCATAGCCTAGCCACGTAGCCTAAACGTTTTTCCCTCTCTTTTAAATTTCGATCTTTTTCTTACCACCATCTTATTTTTAGTGGTGGTAATGACACTATACAACCTCGGTTGTCGGAAATTCCCCTGCCATTTTATTCTGGATCATATTTTTTTTCTGTACTCTGTGGTATTATTATGAACTCTGTAAGATTTCATCTTTCGTTTTGTCATCGACCATTGAAGTCGATTTATTTTTCGTCTGTATTTTTTGTAAAGACTTAAACTTTTAATACATTTTTATTTTTTTCATAATGGTTTAATTTTATATTCGTGGGCACCGGGCCCGTTCGAGGCAATTAATTGAGGTAAACTCAGGCTGCTCTTTTTGAAAAAGACGCCTTCTCAGACACTCAGCTATGGGGTAAATTTCTTTTAATTCACCTTTTTTTTTCCCTGTTGCATGGTATAAAGCGGTTCAATCGATCACCTGGCTAGCTGAGCAGGTTTTGGGGCCCTTAACTCGCATCTTCACCAAATTCTGTTGGTGGAGATGCTCGTGGAACACTCAATTGAGTGGTTTTTTAATAATGGGAAACTATGTTAGGTTATGTATTGGGTTGGATTGAGCCACCCAGGGTCGCATACCACAGGTGGTTGCATCCAAAATAGTTTTGTTTACATCAGTATTTTTAGCTTGAAGTAACTGCGAAATGTTAGTGTCTCTATGACGTCATGTTTTTCCTTCGTTGAATAGATTATAGAATGTTTTTTCGCTTTTCGCAGCTATGAAATGTGAACGTCTTTCCGATGTCACGTCGTTCGTACTTGGAACAGGGTTTAGATATAACTAACGTAAGTAAATCACAACTGTGTTTGTTTCAGCAAAAAAGTGTGACCGTAAAAGTTTTGATTCTGGAATAATAATTTTGGAAGTTAATTCTCAACTCTATCGTAAATACGGTTTTTTTGAAGTTTCACTTATGTGAAGGCAGAAAACTTCAGAAATTGACGCTTTAAATGGAAAAAGTTTTTACACAATGAAATTTCTTCTGGAAACTAATCCTCAAATTCATTTTCAAAAACAACATCTTTAAATTTCATCTATTAATTTTCCGAAATAAATTTAATAAACATTAATAATCAGAAATAACTTTTTATTAATCCTCAAATAATTCTTGAGATTCTACCTGCCTATTATTTTTGGTATATTAGTCTGTCCAAAAGTTACACAATTCAAACGATTCACCTCTTTTCCAGCATCAATATCATGGAAAATATTAGTTTTTTTTTGTTTTTTTTTAAGGGATGAAAGAAAAATTTGAAAATAAAATAGTAATTTTTTTTTTCAATTTCTCTGTGTTGGTATAGAGTGTGGGCCACTACCCACAGCAGGTATAAAAAGTTAAGGTATGAAAGAATTTGATTATGCTTATATTCTCATCAAAAGCTTTAGATGAAGTGAGGCAACTGAATTGAGCTGCAAACAAAATGAAATTTTCTGTTAATAGGATAGGACCTGCAGATGTTGGAAGGGGAATATTATTCAAAAGAAAAACTGGAAAGAAATTGGATGTAGAAATAGACGGAATGTGTGGGTAGTACAGAAAGTGTTTTTATCACCTGTGATTTTTCATGCAGAAGATATTTAAATTTCAATTTTTTGTAGAATTTTCAAAAAGATGTTTACTATAAACAAGCTTTGTTTCGAGTTGAAATTGTTTTGGTTGGGGGAGGGGTATAAATTCCTTTCCTCAAAAAGGATACTGAAGTAAGGACAAATACGTATTTTGGTTAAATGATATTTTACATTAGGCACCTACAATTGGGTAATAATAGTTATTGTACACAATGGTTAAGTTGAATTTGTTTCAGTGTTACGACCCACCATCATAATTTGTTTTTCTTCCCTTTTAATTTTGTAACAACTAACATAATTGGTCAAATTCACAGTTATTTACAGTCACCCTTTGTACATGGGAGCAAAGAACAGTATACTTTAATCAGAAAGTGTGCTCTACTAAAACAAGAAGATAATCATGTGAATTGTGAACCGGTGGCGTAAAGGGAAATTCTGAGAATAACAACTAGTTCTATGTGGAATTCATTTGGGTTTGAATTTCAGAGTACAACAGAGTGATTCACAATAAAAAATTCACGGTAAGGATTTCGCTTATCTACTATACTGTATCTATGTCTGTGTTAAAGGATAAAGGAACTATGGAAGGTAGCCATTAATCAACTTACTGTTCCTATTACCAGCTTCAGTCAAAATGTGATATAATTTTACAGTGATTAGAACCATTTCGAACTTTCGCTAAAGGCATGAATTATGTCCCATATGGTGTTGATAGGGAGATACGTCTTTCATTAAGAACGAATTGTACCTGTATACTATGTTCCAAACCTATCTTCGTTAATTAAATGATTTTTAATAATGTAGAACTGCTCCAAATGGACGGATAGGAGAATAGATTCTGAAAAGACTTTTAGAATACGTTAGATATCTAATTAAAAATTTAATATTTATTTCCTCTTTCACACTCGTTGAACAAAAAATGCAAAAATTATAGAATAATCATAGCTTTTGAGGAGCTAGCTAGAGCCACTGACAAAAAACATAAATAAATAAAGCGTTTATCATTTATCATTCCTTCGAAAATATGATGGATTCTGTCGTTGAGTCGATCATTTTTCAAAGTCAAATTAATTGTTTATTTTTGTACCTACCGAATTGTTCTGTTCAATTATTTTTTGTCCGCTGCTAAGGGGCCATTAATTTACAAACAAATGAAGAAATATTGTGTAACTGGAATGACTTTTCAATTACGTATGATTAGAGTTTCAGTGATTTTTACATGAGAAGGTATATCGAGGGCGTCTAATTTAAAAATGTCAATTGAAGAATAAACAGTATATTATTGTATTTATTTTGTATCTTTTCCAAATTTTTCTTTTTAGCTTTCTAATATATTATTCCAGACATTTTTTCATACTCTTTTTCCGGGACACCATAAATAGCTCAAGCGAATTAAATTATAATTGGGGTGAAATAGGAATTTCTGACAACAAAAAGGGGGATGAGAAAAAATTTTTAAAAAACCATATCTACGTACTAAAAATCCTAACGCCCAAGGCCTGTGCTAAATTTTTCTTCCCTTATTTTGACCCCCAAAATTAGTTTTTTGATAATTATTTAAAACCCTGGGGAGTTAGACCAAAATTTTTCAAATAGAAATTAATTTAATTAGAATTTTCAATAAATTCTATCAATTGTTTCCCAATCTATCGAAGAATCCCTGATACATTGCGGTGAAGAAGGGTAGTTATTTCAAAGTAACCATAATGGTATTATTTTCCAATTAGAAACGCAGCTAAGGGAATTAGCATATCGAGATTTCCCATCAATTGATGGTTTATATACACCATATTTCACGTGCATACGTACAGTATACATGATAGGGGCTTAACAACGTTTTTCATTCGGGAAGGGGATATAATTTCAGAAGCTCTAAAATTCATGAAAGAAGAGAAACAAAGAATTACTCATGGGGGAAGATTACGTATATTTGATGGCGCACCATCAGGAGGAGGTGTTTATGGTAAACCCCTCTCTCAAAACAAAAAGAAAAGATAGAAAACATAAAAAGTTTACGTTGAAAACACGTTTTTAAAAGATAAGCTTTTATTTTCTATTTTTTGGCTTGAGGTTCATGCGAAATAAATATTATTTCGCTGCGAAAGGTTGGCTGCTATATTGGTATATTTTAAAATGGCAGTAGCGAGTGGAATAAAAGCTTAGGTATAAAAATATGAAAAAATTAAATGATAGTAGTGCATTTTTATTATTAGGCAGTAAGCACTATTAATAAATTAGTCACGATACAATTTTTGTTCTTTAAGCTCCCTAATTCGTAGTTTTTGTGAAATCGGGGTCAGTGATACGAGCAAAAAAGTACAAATCTGTAACGCCAAAAAAGAGATGTGTTTTGGTAGTTGTTTCCTCTTTTTGACGTTGACACTTTTACCAAGTATTTATTTGTGGAAACCCACAAACAAATACTTACGAACAATAAAATAAAAATATAACTTTATAATTTAAATAGAATTCCTAGATATCCACATTCTTATGGTGGACCTTAACTTTGTGTGTATTTATGAGACTTCAATTAAAATTCAACAAGGTACTTTTCATAAAATATAATATTTTTCATTTACAAAAGAACAATAATTAGTATCAAGTATTAAGATTTAAGATTTTAGCAGAACTAAACATTGTGTTCTTCAAAGTAATAGTTTTTATAATTTTTATTTTTTACACAGCACAGAGAATAAATGGTAAGTAATAGTGGGATTAGTTTACTATGATTGGTTGTTACCTGAAGGAAGGAGAATTGACATTTTATTTGCATTAGGAAAATATTTCTATTAAGTTACACGTGTGTGAATTAATGAGGTCAAATACAATTGTCTTTCATTTAGAAGACTATTTTTCATCGAATTCTAACGGGACAATTTATTGTTAATTTTATTTCAAGAAGAAGAAGAGTCAAAAATGTGTGGAAAATTAGAGAATTGAAGAAATTATTACGTCTGTGTAAAATATAGTCATACATTTAAAAAATGTCCGTCTATATTCGTTACAGAATCAAATTTATTCACAATAAAGTTAAAAATATTGTGGAATACCTTGTCGTGAGAGATATTCACACCAGAAGGTCTTCAACAGTATTTTGCGTGTTCTGCCACTTCATACAAATAAGTATGGGAGAGCCAAATCCTCGGCGAACACTGGCGATTTTTGAGCCGGTTCTGAGAGTTTATATACCGAATTTGGCACACGCACACGGACACACATACATATGTATGAATACGTAATTATGTCATACGTTGCGTCGTTTCCTGTCTCTGCTGAGATGATAAGAAACGACGCAGTGCGTTTGGTACCGAGTCGTGACATTACCGAGATCGTTATCAGGTAATTGATCTCGACTCGAATGATGTATCTTACCTGTACGTACGTACAGGTACGAACATACAAACGCGTTCGTGTATTTCGTTTAACGTCATAGAGACGAATATTGCCAGCCTTTGGGCGGCGACTGTCGTCGAGGGGTGCGAGCCCCTAAAACCTCATACGAGTAATGTCCCCACAGCTACTCCCCCCCAGTTTTCGCGCCGCGAAAATGATAAGTCGCGTGCCTGGGGGGACTTATCGAGTTTACTGTCTTTGGTCCCGCTCCCACTTAGCGAGAGCGGAGCCTACCGCGGCCCCGACGCATTCGTACGATTGTTTTCGTGCGTCTAAACGGGCCTGGTAGGCCTCTCTGCTTGTCTGTCCCCTTCTTCTCGGCGGTCTTTGGGTTGGAGCCGGGTGATAAGGATGGGAGCGATATGACAGGCGGGGGTCGGACAGTGTCAGAGGCCTTGGTTTTCGGTACATCGGGGAGTTAGAACTCCCAGATGGTCTGTAAACCAGGCTTTTGGTGAGGGGAGGGCGTGGAGTTCGCACCTCTTCCACCTGAGGTTGTTTCGTCTCCAACCTCGCTAGTGCTAAGGGTTCCGGAGGTGGGATCGCCACTTCCGGTACTCTTTCTGGCGATTTTGGCGGCGAAATCAACGGAGGAAGGGGGGCGGACATTATTTTCACGATGTCCGCCGCCGACGTGTCCATTAGGAGCTCGTTCTCTATTCTTTCTGCCTCCTTTTCGCGTTCCAACTGCTCCTTTGTCTTTATAGGCAGGGGAGCAGGTGGTACTACGAATTGGAAGGGCTGAGTAGAGAACGGGGTACCAGTTGAAGACGACATTTTGAGGAAGGAATTTACACAGGTAAAAATAAGAAAAAAGAAAAAGAGAAAAATTTGTAGAAAATTGTTTTCGGCAGTTTGGTTTGACAGTCGAAAAGCGAATGAAAAACTTTGCGAGAATGATTTCGATCGCAGCTTTATTCCAAGTCGTTATCTTTTTTCGGTTTTGTTCGGAGGGGATAGTGCATTCAATATTCTTTGGCTTAAAAGTTTTCCGGTTAAATTTGGTTAAGTACGAGCAGAGTTAAGCATGTTTGAATTTTCGTACTTCGAATTTTGTATTTCACAAAGGAATGCACTCTTCGTTTGTGACGTCACGATCTATTGACTATTTTGTTATCGGTATTGTTTGTCAATAGAAACACGTTGCAATGTTTTTCTTCCGTATTGCACGTGGATTTGTTTATTCGTGTCGTATTTTTATTGTACGCACTTTTTCTCTGCTTATCTGAAGAATTTCTATTGTTGCGAATATTCCCAGATTCTCGTACGTCTTTTTATGTGGGTTTATTTCTTCCATTACGGATATTAACTTTTCGTGAATATTTTCAGTTTCTCCGTGCCAATCTCTCAGATTTTCGAGTTGGAATTTGGTTTTTCTGCTTTCTGCTGCCAAGGGGCCTGCCTCTTTTTCGTGGGCATAAGGGGGCCGACGGATCGTATTGTATCTTGACGATCTCGTCATTGAACTTTACCGTTTTCTTTATTTTTATTTTTTCTTTTGGTGATTTTTGTGATTTATCACCATTTTCGACTGGATTGTCCTCAACTTTCTGTGGTTGTGTTGTTTCGGACTGTTCAGTCTGTTCTTTCTTTTTTATTTCCTTGTGTGTTGTCTTCCTCTCTGCTCTTTGGAGCATTTTCTTGTCGTCGTTTATAAGGTACGCAGGTTTCAATCTGTCGATTGAAATTGTTTTTTTGTTCACCTGCGATTAGTATCACGAAATTCTTGTCATCTCGTGATACAACCTTATAGGGACCGGCGTATGGTTTCTCCAACGAAGATCTTATTTTTTCGTCTCTGACAAACACATGAGATGTTGTGGCCAAGTGTTTGGAGACATAAACCTTTGGTTGGCCATGACGAGCTGCCTGGTTCAGAAAGTTGTTGGCGTCAGTCCGTATGTCTTGGACGAGCGTTTCGGGGCTAATTTCTTTCGAATGGGTGAAAAAGTCCCCTGGTAGGCGTAGCTCTTCGCCGAGCGCTAACTGCGCTGCAGAGTGACCCGTGTCCGTTTGAAGAGCAGATCGAAGGCCCAAGAGGATGGTTGGTAGTATGTCAACCCATCTCTTGGTGTCGCAAGCCATGATGGAGGCTTTCAAAGCTCTGTGCCATCGCTCAACTTTTCCGTTTGCTTGAGGATGGTAAGCTGTGGTGTGATTGTGTTGTACACCAAGCTTCTTAGACAGCTCTTGAAAGAGCGAGCTTTCAAATTGACGACCCTGGTCCGTGATGATGACTTCAGGTACGCCATAGCGGGCAATCCAGGTGTCGTATAACCTGGCAGCTACTGTGGGAGCTGTCATCTCATGGAGAGGAACTGCCTCTGGCCATCGAGTTGCTCTATCGATCATCGTTAACAGGTATCTGTGTCCCTGGGATGGGGGTAATGGACCCACCAAATCTATGTGTATCGTTTTAAACCGCTCCGTTTGTTTAAAAGATTTGAGAGGCGACCGAGTATGTCTTCCTACTTTGGACTCTTGGCAATTCAGGCAACTGCGAGCCCATTTGTTGCAGTCGGACTTCATCCGAGGCCAAACAAATCTTGATGATACTAGTCCAGCAGTACATCTTGGTCCAGGGTGCGATAGGTTATGCACACTACTGAATGCCAATTTGCGGTACTTTGTCGGCAGGAATGGCCTATTCTTGCCTGTACTAATGTCGCATGTTAGTAAAACATTAGTACCAGGGATTTTCCTTTGTCTCAATTTGAGAGCTGTGTCATCGTTCGACAACAGTTCTTGCAGTTCTGCATCCCTTAACTGTTCTTTAGCTATTTCAGCGTAAGGTAATTGAGACGGTGCCGAGATAGCTTCGATCCTACTAAGAGCATCAGCTGGAGTGTTGAGTTCTCCACTTATATACTGGATGTCCGTAGTCAACTGTCCTATGTAGTCCAATTGTCGAGCTCTTCTCGGGGAAGCTGGTTCTGTCTTTTGCGTGAAGGCATGTGTTAGGGGTTTATGATCTGTATACACAGTGAAACATCTACCCTCTAATTGGTGCCTGAAATGCTTCAACGCAGCAAATATTCCCAGTAACTCCCTGTCGTACGTGCTGTAGTTCTTCTCAGTTTTTGATAGCTTTCTGGAGAAGAAAGCGAGCGGTAACTTTTTGTCATTGTCCTTTTGGTACAGTGTTGCACCAATAGCAAAGTCGGACGCATCAGTCGCGACACATAACGGCAGACTTTCGTCTGGGTGAGCTAGTAGAGTTGCATTTGCCAGTGTTTCTTTTATTTTTTCGAAGGCTTTTTCAGCTTCTTCTGTCCAATCGAGTGGAGTTTTATCTTTCTTTTTGTTTGTTTTTATTAATGCAAACAGCTTACTTTGTTCGGCTGCAGCATTTTTAATGCAACGTCTGTAGAAATTCACCATCCCCAAGAAGCGTCTTAATTCTGCTACGTTGGAGGGTTTCGGGAATTTCAATATAGGCTCTACCTTGGTCTTCAGAGGGGAAATGCCTTCGGTCGAGACTTGATAGCCGAGAAAGTCAATCTTGGATTGTTTGTATAAACTTTTTCCAACATTGATAGTAAGTCCAGCAGCGTGTATACGTTGTATAATGGTTCTTACATTCTTCTCGTGCTGTTGCTCACCGCCTTCTGAGCAAATGCATATGTCATCCAAATATGCATAAGCAAACGGCAAATCCATAAACAGTCCATTGATGAATCTTTGGAAAGTTTGTGCAGAATTACGGAGTCCAAACGGCATTCGAAGGTATTCGAATAACCCAAAGGGGGTTATGACCGCTGTCTTTGGGATGTCCTGTTCGGCCATTGGAATTTGGTGGAATGCCCAGTTGATGTCGATTTTTGTGAACATCGTTTTACCCTTCATATTCGCGTTGAAGTCCATTATATTTGGGACTGGATAGCGATCAGGAACTGTTTTGGCATTTAAGGCCCTGTAGTCTCCAACGATTCGCCACTCTCCACTGGCTTTTTTGGTCATGTGGATCGGGGAACTCCATGAACTTTTTGATGGGCGGCATATGCCTTCACCTATTATACGATCATAGTATTCCCGTGCTGCTTTGAGTTTGTCAGGCAGTAACCTGCGGGCTCTAGCATGGCAAGGCTGTCCTTTAGTTTCTATATAATGAACTGTGTCATGTTTATAGGTCGGATGCCTGCGAATCGATGGTTGAGTGACTCCAGGATAGTCTGACAGAATCCGTAGGAATTGTTCGTCGACTTTCGTGCAGCTGGATATATTGGTGTCCAGTTGGTACGCTAGCGTTTTGCCTTCCACCCATAGACCAGTATTGTTGTCTATGATTTTTCCATTTTTGAGGTCTATGACCAGACCGTAGTGCGCGAGGAAATCCGCACCCAGGATCGGAGTCGGAACGTCCGCAATTGTGAAGGACCACGTCATGTCTCTTCGCAAACCGATGCTTACTTTGCTGGATTCTATTCCGTAAGCTGGAAGGTTTTGACCATTCACAGTTCGGAGGTAGTATTTCGGAGGAAATGCCTTTTGGTTTTTGTCTACTGGCAAAATGCTCAAGTCAGCACCTGAGTCGATTAGGTAACGTCTCCTATTTGTCCTGTCCTTGATGAACAGGCGGCGTGAGTACTTTTTCGAGGGATCTTCAGCCGCATAGACGACCCCTCTTTCTAGTTTGACGACTTATTGTAAGATTTGCCCCACCATTGGCATCGATTGTTGCACTTGGTGGCCTCTGCGCCAAACCGGTTGTGAAAGAAGCAGGATTTATCGTCCCAGTTTTGAGACCGGGGTTTTGGGGACGATGTTCTTCTTGGGGGAGTTGGACTCTGACCCCTGGTAGAATTGCTCTTGCGGTCTCTAGACCTGGATTTTCTATCGTTACTTCTGTTGTTGTTGCTCCTGCTTTTCGAGCGGTTGTTGTTTCTACCCTGTCTTGGACTATTGTTGTTACTTTTCTTCTTAATTTCGCTAGTCAGCTGAGCTATCTGGGCTCTAAGCTGAGCTAGTTCTCCGGTCTCGGCGGATACTGCACTGATCGAGGATGTTGATCTCGAATGTTCCAGTGCACTATTTGCACTCTTCGCTAGGAAGTCTAGGTCCTCGGAATTATTAATTACCGTGGTACCTACGGCGGCCAGACACTGCACAACATGTTGGGGAAGTTGTTTGCAGAACTGGTTTCCAATGACTGACGGTGACACTATGTTATCGGCCTTTTGTCTGAGTTTGGCCATGAAGGTGGAGGGTTTGTCGTCTCCAATCTTCATTCCGCCCATTACATCATCAATAATTTGGTTCTGAGTCTTACCAAACACATTTCTTATTTTTCTGCAGAACCAACTGTACTTGTCTGCTTCCGCCGGAGGGCATTCCATGATATCCGGAATGCGGCGTATGATTTCTGCGGGCATGCCGCTGCAAATGTGTGAGTATTTTTGGTCGTTTTGCAGATTCTCTGTCTTAAAACGACCTTCGAGGAGAGTTAACCATAGTTCAACTTCATTGGGTAGGAACTCCGGAATCTCTATCCTCCGTCTTTGGATAGCAGGGTTCTGCAATGTTTGCAGCTGCAACAGCTGTAAGAGCTGTGCTAATACTTCGGGGGTCAGCTGTGGCTGACCACTTCCGCCCGCTGCTGGTTGGTTTGATGATGGATTCGGGTTCGTGTTTCCGTTGGGCATCGTGTGCTGGACTTCTTTACTTTTATTTTCCGCGAAGAGTTTCCCAGACTCCGTAGTTTGTCGGTCTGGGGTTGAAGGGTCGGAGTCTTGGCTCAATAGACGACCGCTTCTTAGTGTTCGAGCTGTAGTTTCGTTGGGGTTTGCTACAGCTCCCAAACGCAAGGCTTCTGGCCTCCGGATCCTTTTTTGTTTCTCCGGAGTCTCAAAGACTTCTGAGTCTCTGGTCGAAGCTGGAGGAGTTGGCGGATGAGGGCAACTTTGTTCCTCCAGGTCTACTTGTCTTGGTTCCCTTCCGGCAAATTTATTTGGAAGGGGGGGTGTAATTTCCCACTTTCTAAGTCAAGACCTCTGCTTCGACAGCCAAAGGTGTCTAGATCTTGTAAAAATTATTTGTATTACAAGCGAGTAACTCGCCAGCGCACCGCGCCTCTTTTTAGTAATAGCGCAACGCGCCTCTAGACACCCACGACGTAGCCAAAAATCACGTCGAGGTCACCACTGTGGAATACCTTGTCGTGAGAGATATTCACACCAGAAGGTCTTCAACAGTATTTTGCGTGTTCTGCCACTTCATACAAATAAGTATGGGAGAGCCAAATCCTCGGCGAACACTGGCGATTTTTGAGCCGGTTCTGAGAGTTTATATACCGAATTTGGCACACGCACACGGACACACATACGTATGTATGAATACGTAATTATGTCATACGTTGCGTCGTTTCCTGTCTCTGCTGAGATGATAAGAAACGACGCAGTGCGTTTGGTACCGAGTCGTGACATTACCGAGATCGTTATCAGGTAATTGATCTCGACTCGAATGATGTATCTTACCTGTACGTACGTACAGGTACGAACATACAAACGCGTTCGTGTATTTCGTTTAACGTCATAGAGACGAATATTGCCAGCCTTTGGGCGGCGACTGTCGTCGAGGGGTGCGAGCCCCTAAAACCTCATACGAGTAATGTCCCCACAAATATTTTTTATTTGAAAATTTTTTTGTTAGTCCTATATTTTTCACGATGCACAAAGAAAACCAGTTTTCAAGTGGTTCAGTCTCGTGTAAGAAATTTAGCTAAGTGGGTGAAGTAGGATTTTTATTACAGTATTTTTGCAATTCTCGTTGATAAAGTAAAAGATTATGTACACGTTGATAGTATATAAAGCAGAAGATTTTAAAACAATGCATATTGCAAATTATTTATGCATCTGTTTTTACTTTATGCACCGTCTTGTGCGCATGCGTTACTTCATGCATTTGTCTTTATATATATATCACACTTCGTCATTATCAAATTTAGTTTTTTTTTTTCGGAAAAGAATTTTGTTGAGAAAAATAGTGTGTGACATTTATGTAAAAGGTGATTGATACTCATGTGATTTGCTTCGGCTCGTGCTGCAAAAATCGCACCCTCATCAAAATCATCGACTTTGTACACTTGTATCACAAATAACTATTTATGGTACGTTAACCAACATTTTTGCGCCTGCTTCCCTTTTATCCCTAATAATTCTTTATCCTTTGCTAATTCTCCTGGGCTAAAGGGTGAATTTTCATACTTATTTATCGATAAAAATGGTGGTATGTATTTTAAAATCGTGTGCGCTTAAAAGCATGTATTCTACTCGACTACTCGAATTCGTTCAACTGTGTTGACCCACTTCACATATGCATGCACACCTGTTGGAAACCAGAATGCATTTCCAAGTATAAGAAACGTGTAATCTGCGAGTTTTACGAATGCATTCGCTGCCATTCTTTGACAAGATAAACACTGAAAAAAATTCCGTGAGCACTGTTTTTTACCATTGCATACGGGGCCATAAATTTCGATTACAGTTTGCCCTACTTCCTAATGGCAGCGTATCGTACAGAAGTAAACCCTAAGACTAAAATTCGTTACATAAATTTCTGCGCAGTTATAGTGTGCATGCACGTTTACTATCAGATGTGCACCAAATTAAATTATAATCCGAACAAATACGTAAGTTATCTTACTTTGTGTAAATATATACGTATATGAACGAATCTGCCAGCGTATTTTATTCGAATATGGAACGTCAGTTGGTAAAGAAGTCGAAGATTTACGATTTTTGTACTCGCTGAAAAAAGTTCAGAACCCAATAATTATTCAAATACGTAAGTACCTACTGCAGTCAGTTACAAGAATTATGGGTGGCATATTTTCATGTTATGTGGAATTTTGAAGATTCGATCATTTTCACAAAAAACTGAGCAAAAAATCAAAATTTTCTTTAGATACCTAAAAACAATATACGGTTTCAGTTTTTCATCTTTCGTGACCTACATTAAGATGGAATATTTTAGATCTATTATTATTTCAAAAAGGGTAGTGTATGACATGAAGTTATGTAAGTAGTGCTTTGGTAAATACATTTTTTGTACACGATAACATCAAATTAAAAAACAAAAATTAATGATATATCTAGGTAGTTACCTACCTACGGTAATTATAATCAATGAATACTGATTGATTTTCATGATTAGTGTTTGAATAGTTCAACTAAATATATAGGATTCAAAAAAATGATCAACTGAATAATTCAATAATTCGCCAACTTTTTCAATTGTGTCTGCATAGTTGGAGATTTTATTTTTGCAGTTGAAGGCAAAAACTTTTCTGAATTTATTTACAAACTAGTGTAAAGCGGAGCCATTTTTCTATTTTTTTTTTTTTTGACGTAAAAATGTTTAACAAAATCATTGGAACTGTTTATCTGGTCGCAAAGATCACTCTTAGAATAAGAGTATTTGTTCTTTAAATCAACTCCTCAACAACGTTCCAACAGAAATGTGTTTCTCTACTGTAATTGTTTTAAATCTCGAATACGTTTTGTTCCTTTCTTTTTACACAGAAAATTTTTTCAGCCTTGCTTATTAAGTGTATAATCTCGATTCCTTAATTATGTATTTTGTAATTTTCTTTGTGTATTTTATTTTTGAATTTTGGTGCAATGTAAATGACAAATCATACGATATTTATACCTGACTTATTCATTTCATCAAGCGCAAAAATGTTAATATCCAATGGTCCGTGATAAAATGCATAACAACCCTGTATGTATATCAAATGTGTGTATTATATCAACTCTCAATAAAATAGAACGCAGTCTAAAACATGATTTTAAATTTTCATGTTTTTATTTTCATTTTTTGAATAGGTCGAGGAATTTTTGTGCCAATTCTGAACACCAATGGAAAACATCCAGTCGTTGCATATGGTAATTACACATTAATGTTATTAGGACAACTTTTTTTTTATGTAAGTATTTACATATTTTTCTCTGTTGTTCGACATGAGAATATTCGCAATATTTTTACGATTTATGGAATTCTGAGTTATTTAAGTCCAACTTCATTGGCATGTTTTAACACATTTTGCTATAAAAATCATAAAAACGTATGATTCGGCCATTTTTGGAAATATTTGCGAATATTTAGCCGTTTTTGACCTTTCGAAGAATATTTTGTTATTCAGAAATATAAACACTGAAAATTTTCAATTTTCGATAGAGATTTATCACTTTGTGGGAAAAAGAAATTCAATTCTTGAAAAATATATCTGTTTCCAATTTATTCATTTTTTTATTATTTATTAATTTGTATAATTTGTATATTCAAATATTGCGTTAATATGGTTCAGCTTTGAAAATCTTGAATTTTGATACCCATATTGACTTAGAGAATGTTTTGACACACCTGATTTACCCTCCAAGGTAATATTTTTGACATATTTAGAAATTGATAAAGAAATATTTATTGGTATATTTCACATTTTTTACGACATAAAAAAGTTGACCTACCCATTGTATAACTACTTTCAATACTTTGACAAGGTAAGGGTCACATTTTTTTTTTTCTTATTTTTATTCTATTTTTTCTTCATTGATGCAAAATGTAAGCCGTCCTAAAGGTAGAAATTTCATGTCATAGACCTATATTATAAATAAATATCATGTAACATATTAGGTGATATTATAGACAAGATGTGCTGTAAACATGTAAAAAAACATGAAAAAGTGAAAATAATATACTGAAGAAGATTAGGAAAAGAAAAAAAGTTGTAATGGAACTCAGCATTTGCAAGTCACCTATCCAAGTACCTACTTACTGAGCCTGATGCTGCTTAATCTCAGTTATCGGACGAGAATCGGGGTGTTTAGCATAGTATGGATGTTATCAAAGAGTCGTAGTTAGTACATTCCAAAAGAAATTATTTCCCATAATTATGGAGACAGGAGTGTAGGAACATTTTTTATTTAGGGGGTACAAGTTGAGAAATCAAAAAACCAAGAAATTTGAAATACTTTTGCAGCAGTGACAAAACCCAGGTGGGTGCTATTTGTAGTTATAACCCTTCCTCTCAACCAATGGAATTATTTAAAAAAACTCTAGACAGTAATACTTCCCTAGGAAACACAGTTTGCCATAAAAAAAAACAAAACATAATACGACATAAAAACGATGCTCATAACCCCTTGCGCCATAAATAGGAAAAATATACTTCAATTTCTACCAAACACGCTCACATAATTACAATCAGGCCTATAACAAGAATGAAATTCCAGGGTTGGTGAACATCACACTGGAGAGGGAAAGATGTTTTTACTCAGATATATCATATTACGATGTAGCTGTCGAGAGGAAATTCGGTCCCCGGGAGAAGAATTTATGAGTCTTCCAAAAAATTGAAAATCACATCTGTGTTCAATGCAGTACCTAGAATTTGTCTGTTTGAGAAGTTTAATAATATTGGAGAAGCTGATTTCACAAGTGGTGCGAGCGTAAAATTTTTTGGCGGGTTTTAGTAGATTTTATAAGAAAATCTACTTAATTTTTTTTTTTCAAACGCTGGACACTTAAAAATTCCGGACCCGGGAGAATACCTCCTTTCCTCTATGGTCAAGAATGCGTCTTAACTACGTTTATTATGTTCTATTATATTATGTAATTTAATATTATGCATAAATATAGTTGGTGGGAGGAAAGGAGAGTAATATTAACCAAAAAACCTTAAAATAATTGATAACCACATTTAGTTAGATTTCACATTGAAAAAAATAAAGTTTGGGCTTACAACCTAAAACTGAGAATATCAAAAAATATAGCTTTCTTGACTTTCAGCTTTTGGATTTCCGCTAGCTTAACAGCCCTGGTTCTAAAAGTAAGAATTTATACTCAATCAACATTTAAAAAATGGGCTATATACATATCGAATTGATAAGGAAACTCATTTTTTTTAGCTGTTGGTTTAAAATATGATCTTTCTCATTCTTTAAGTCACATGTAAAATTTTAGAACATATTACCTGATAGACAAATAATCGTTTTTTTTGTTAACAATATATTTTGGGGGGGTACAAATGATACTTTTTACCCCCATTTTTCGTTGGGGGTACATTGTACTCCTCCCCGTCCCTACGCCACTGTATGCAGATATATTATATGTATATCGCTTACATATTCACCCGGAATTAATAAAATTTCTATCATAAAATGGAGATACACGAATTATTAATAAAACACTAATGAAGCAGAAGTGCTTCTTCAACCAAACCAATTAATCATAAAATGATAAGTTAGCAAACTTAAAAATTATTTCTGTAACATGGTGCACTTATATGCTAATTTATAATTTTTGACAAAATATTTTGATTTCTGTAAAAAGTGTAAATTTTGTTTTACTAACGATTCATTTCAGTTATGAATTTATTTCGATAACACTCGGCAAATAAAACGTTGAAAACGCATTTCAATGTTTCCGAATGAGAATCGTTAGCAAAATTTTTTCCTGCTTTCGTCCTTAAATCGTAATTTTGTAAACCATTTTTGAACGACATTTACAATGAGATACGGTGAAATCAGTGCGACTTTTCGGTATTTATCTCGTGGCATAACTTTACCCCAGATTTGACACCGCCGAGGGAACAATTTCACAAGTCTGGAAACTTTTGGACGAAGAAGATACACAATATAAAACTTTCGCACCAACGGTGAACTGCGTTTACAAGTCATAAAATAGTCTGAATGAAATGTAGGTAATATAGTGGTGAGAGTGGCAGTGAACGGACGAAGAAGGAGAGTGGGCTGCAGAATTTACGATGGGCTCTACCAAGCTATCATCCTAACACAAAAAGATGTTGTCACACGCCTTACCCAAAACACACAAATTATTTGCAGTAAAATAAACGAAATGGGCACGACGCAAATCGTATTCGGAGCAACAGGACGACGCTCCACAACATCAATCTTATTTTGTCAACTTGGCTTCAAATGCAAATAAAGGATGGCACCCGAACTGTTTTTTCTTTTAGTCGAATTTTATTCGAAAAAAATACAAACACATATGAATTCACTTAAAAAACGCTAGTTGTAAACTCTGTTTTCCCTTTTATTTATGTACGTTTTCGGAAAGAAAACTATATATTAAAATTAACATCGAATTAACCTATTAACACCGGGTAATGGAAGTTTTTTTTCATTCGTTTCATGATCCTACGAAACTTTTGGGTACATTAGCTGAAATTCATATTTTTATTTTTAGTCTTTACATATCATAAAATACTACAGTTTAAAAATGGTTGGAAACACTATCACTCCAGAACTGCTGGTCGGATTTTCATAAGATTTTCCAGATACAATTGTGTTATTTCAAGAAAGGTTTATAGCAATCAAGGCAGTCGGTAGCTCTCCTAAGGGCAAAGTTGCAAATTTTCAACATCTATGATAGCAAAAAATGGGACAAAACATTTCTTGAAACGAACAAAAACGAGTAAAAGAGAATTGGAAAAAACTTCTCATTCTCTCTGTTTTCATCCACTTACGACCACCTATTGGTAAGGTGGCTATCATTCTTTCTCTTTCACTCCGTTTTTGTTGACTTTTAGCATTGAAAATGCTTCTCGAGTCCATTTGTGAAAAAGTGTCCGCCACCCAATTTTTACCAATGTTTTATGCGCGATGAGTAAGACAAGGGGTAGATAACAATGGTAAAAAAGTGGAAGGAGAAAATTGTAATTAAAAATAAAGTAAAGATGATAATTGTGGAATACCTTGTCGTGAGAGATATTCACATTAGAAGGTTTTCAACAGTATTTGGTGTTCTGCCACTTCATACGGTCAAGTATGGAAGAGCCAAATCCTCGGCAAACACTGGCGATTTTTGAGCCAGTTCTGAGAGTTAATATACAGAATTTGGCACACGCACACAGACACACATGCATACGTACATGTACGTAATTATGTCATGCGTTACGTCGTTTCTTGCCTCTGTCAAGGTGATAAGAAACAACGCAGTGTGTTTGGTACCGGGCTGTGACATCACCAAGATCGTTATCAGGTAATTGATCTCAGCCCGTGCAATGTATCTTACCTGTACGTACGTACAGGTACAAACATACAAACGCACCAGTGTAAATTCGTTTAACGTCATAAAGACGATTATTGCCGGCTTTGGGCGGCGACTGTCGTCGAGGGGTGCGAGTCCCTATTACCTCATACAAGTATTGTCCCCAAGGCTACTACCCCCAGTTTTTGCGCTGTGAAAATGATAAGTCTCGTGCCTGGGGGGACTTATCGAGTCTACTGGTGTCGTTGGTCCTTCTCCCATTTGGCCAGAGCTGATCCTACCGCGGCTCCTACACACTCGTAAGACATCTTACAAGCGTTGAATCTAGCCTGGTAGGATTCCTGGCTTTGTTGCCCCCTACGTCTGGGCGGTAGGTTTTGTTGTGCTGTACGAGTGTATGGGTGAGGACAATTGGAAGGAAGAGGACCAGAGGAGTTTAATGGTTATGGCTGTTTAAACATCGGGGAGTTTGAATTCCCTGACAGTTTATAGGTTAGACCAAGGGTGGGAGGAGAACATATTTTTGGCACCTCTTCCGCAGGAAGTTGCCTCCTCACCTCCAATGTCGCCAGGGCTGAGGACTCCAGGGGTGGGCACTCCACTCTCGGTGTCTTCTCTGGCAACTTTGGTGGTGAGATAAGGGCAGGAAGGGGTACGGACATCACCTTAACAATGTCCGCAGCTGAGGTCGTGTCCATGAGTAATTCATTCTCGTGTCTTTCAATCTCCTTTTGTCATTACAAGCTCAGGAACGGGTGGAACAACGAATTGGAAATTTGGAGTCGGGAATGGAGTATTTTTTGGAGACGACATTATACAAGGAAAGAACAGAAAAATGTTGGAAAAATAAAGAAAAAATGGTAGAAATTTTGGCGTGTTAAATAGTCAACAGCAGAAAGGCGAGTGAAAAACGTTGCGAGAATATTTTTCAATCACAGCTTTATTCCAAGTCGTTATCTCATTTCAGAAATGTTTGGAGGGGATAGTGCATCAAATATTCTTTTGCTGAAAAGTTTTCTGGTCAAAATCTGTTAAGTACAAGCAGAGTTAAGCGTGTTTGAATTTTCGTATTTTTGAAATTTTGTATCTCACAAAGGAATGCACTCTTCGTTTGTGACGTCACAATCTATTGACTGTTTTGTTATCTGAAGGTTTGTCAATAGAAGCACGTTGCGATGTTTTCTTCCGTATTACACGTGGATTTGTTTATTCGTGTCGTATTTTATTTGCACGCATTTATTCTCTGCTTATCTGCGGAATTTCTTTTGTTATAAATATTCCCAGATTCTCGTGCGTATTTTTATGCGGGTTTGCAGATTTCGTGGCGGATATTAATTTTCGTGAATATTTTTAGTTTCTCCTTGCCCATCTCTCAGATTTTCGAGTTGGAATCTGGTTTTTTCGCTTTTTGCTGCCAAGGGGCCTGCCTCTTTTTTGTGGGCATAAGGGGGCCAATGGATCGTAGTGTATTTTAACAATCTCATCACTAAACTTCACCATTTTCTTTGTTTTTGTTTTTTCTACTGGTGATTTTTGTGATTTATCACCTTTTTCAACTGGTTTGTCCTCAACTTTTTGTGGTTGTGTGATATTGGACTGTGCAGTCTGTTTTTCTTTTTCTATTTTCCTTTCTGTCGTTTTCCTTGTTGCTCTTTGGAGCATTTTTCTGTCGTTGTTTATAAGGTACACAGGTTTCAATCTATCAATTGAAATCGTCTTTTCTTCACCTGCCATTAGTATCACAAAATTCTTGTCATCTCGTGATACAACCTTATAAGGAACTGCCTACGGTTTCTCTAATGAAGATCTTATTTTTTCGTCTCTGACAAACACATGAGAAGTTGTGGCCAAGTGTTTGGAGACATAAATCTTTGGTTGGCCATGATGAGCTGCCTGTTTCAAAAAGCTATTAGCATCAGTCCGTATGTTTTGGACGAGCGTTTCGGGGCTAATTTCTTTCGAGTGGGTGAAAAAGTCCCCTGGTAGGCGTAGCTCTTCACCTAGCTCCAACTGTGCCGCAGAGTGACCTGTGTCCGTTTGAAGAACAGATCGAAGCCCCAAGAGGATGGTTGGTAGTATGTCAACCCATCTCTTGGTATTACAAGCCATGTGGAGGCTTTCAAAGCTCTGTGCCATCGCTCAACTTTTCCGTTTGCTTGAGGATGGTAAGCTGTGGTGTGATTATGTTGTGCACCAAGCTTCTTAGACAGCTCCTGAAAGAGCGAGCTTTCGAATTGACGACCCTGGTCCGTGATGATGACTTCAGGTACGCCATAGCGGGCAATCCAGGTGTCGTATAACCTGGCAGCTACCGTGGGAGCTGTCATCTCGTAAAGAGGAACTGCCTCTGGCCATCGAGTTGCTCTATCAATCATCGTCAACAGGTATCTGTGTCCTTGGGATGGGGTAATGGACCCACCAAATCTAAATATATCGTTTTGAACAGCCTCGTTTGTTTGAAAGATTTAAGAGGCGAACGAGTGTGTCTTCCTACTTTGGACTCTTGGCAATTCAGGCAACTGCGAGCCCATTTGTTGCAGTCGGACTTCATTTGAAGCCAAACAAATCTTGATGATACTAATCCAGCAGTGCATTTTGGTCCAGGGTGCGATAGATTGTGCACACTACTGAAAGCCAATTTGCGATACTTTGTCGGCAGGAATGGCCTATTCTTGCCTGTACTAATGTCGCATGTTAGTAAAACATTAGTACCAGGGATTTTCCTTTGTCTCAATTCGAGAGCTGTGTCATCGTTCGACAACAGTTCTTGCAGTTCTGCATCCCTTAACTGTTCTTTAGCTATTTCAGCGTAAGGTAGTTGAGACAGTGCCAAGATGGCTTCGATCCTACTAAGAGCATCAGCTGGAGTGTTGAGTTCTCCACTTATATACTGGATGTCTGTAGTCAACTGTCCTATATAGTCCAATTGTCGAGCTCTTCTCGGGGAAGCTGGTTCTGTCTTTTGCGTGAAGGCATGAGTTAGGGGTTTATGATCTGTATATACAGTAAAACAACTACCCTCTAATTGGTTCCTGAAATGCTTCAACGCAGAAAATATTTCTCGGTTTTTGATAACTTTCTGGAGAAGAAAGTGAGCGGTAACTTCTTGTCATTGTCCTTTTGGTACAGTGTTGCACCAATAGCAAAGTCGGATGCATCAGTTGCGACACATAACAGCAGACTTTCATCTGGGTGAGCTAGTTGAGTTGCATTTGCCTGTGTTTCTTTGATGTTTTCAAAGGCTTTTTCAGCTTCTTCTGTCCAATCGAGTGGAGTCTTATCTTTCTTTTTATTCGTTTTGATCAATGCAAACAGCTTACTTTGTTTGGCTGCAGCATTTTTAATGCAACGTCTGTAGAAATTCACTATCCCAAAGAAGCGTCGAGTTCTACAACGTTTGAGAGTTTCAAGAATTTCAATATGGGCTCTACCTTGGTCTTCAGAGGGGAAATGTCTTCGGTTGAGACTTGATAGCTGAGAAAGTCAATTTTGGTTTGTTTGTATAAACTTTTTCCAACATTGATGGTAAGTCCAGCAGTGTGTATACGTTGTACGATGGCTCTTACATTCTTCTCGTGCTGTTGCTCACCGCCTTCTGAGCAAATGCATATGTCATCCAAATATGCATCCATAAACAATCCATCGATGAATCTCTGGAAAGTTTGTGCAGAATTACGGAGTGCAAACACCATTTTAAGGTATTCGAATAGACCAAAGGGGGTTATGACCGTTGTCTTTGGAATGTCCTGTTCAGCCATTGGAATTTGGTGGAATGCCCAGTTGATGTCGATTTTTGTGAACATCGTTTTACTCTTCATATTTGCGTTGAAATCCATTATGTTTGGGACTGGATAGCGATCAGGAACTGTTTTGGCATTTAAGGCCCTGTAGTCTCCAACAATTTGCCACTCTCCACTTGCTTTTTTGGTAATGTGGATCGGGGAACTCCATGAGTTTTTTGAGGGGTGGCATATGCCTTCCCTTTTATGCGATCATAGTATTCCTATGCTGCTTTGAGTTTATCAGGCAGTAGCCTGCGGGCTCTAGCATGGCAAGGTGGTCCTTTAGTTTCTATATAATGAACTGTGTCATGTTTATAGGTCGGATGCCTGCGAATTGATGGTTGAGTGACTCCAGGATAGTCTGACAGAATCTGTAGGAATTTTTCATTGACTTTAATGCAGCTGGATATGTTGGTGTCCAATTGGTACTCTAGCATTTTGCCTTCCACCCATAGACCAGTATTATTGTCTATGATCTTTCCATTTTTGAGGTCTATGATCAGGCCGTAGTGCGCGAGAAAATGTGCGCCCAGGATCGGAGTTGGAATGTCCGCAATTGTGACGGACCACGTCATGTCTCTTCACAAACCGATACTTTGCTGGATTCCGTAAGCTGGAAGGTTTTGACCATTCACAGTTCGGAGGTAGTATTTTGGAGGAAATGCCTTTTGGTTCTTACTTACTGGCAAAATGCTCAAGTCAGCACCTGAGTCTATAAGGTAACATCTCCTGTTAGTCTGTCCTTGATGAACAGGCAGTGTGAATACTTTTTCGAGGGATCTTCAGCCGCATAGACGACCCCTCTTTCTAGTTTGACGGCTTACTGTACGTTTTTCCCCACCATTGGCATCTGTTGTTGCACTTGGTGGCCTCTGCGCCAAATCTATTATGGAAGAAGCAGGATTTATCATCCCAGTTTTGAGACCGGGGTTTGAGGGATGATGTTCTTCTAGGGGAGTTGGACTATGACCCTTGGTGTTGTTACTTCTACCATTTCTTGAGTTATTGTTGTTACTTTTCTTCTTTATTTCGCTAGTCAGCTGAGCTACCTGGGCTCTAAACTGAGCTAGTTCTCCAGTCTCTGTCGATACTGCACAAATCGAGGATGCTGATCTCGAATGTTCCAGTGCACTATCGGTACTCTTTGCCAAAAAGTCTAGGTCCTCGGAATTGTTAATTACCGTGGTACCTACAGCTGCTAGACACTGTACAACATGTTGGGGCAGTTGTTTACAGAACTGGTTCCCAATGACCGATGGTGATACGATTTTATCGGCCTTTTGTCTTAATTTGGCCATGAAGATGGAGGGTTTATCATCTCCCATCTTCATTCCATCCTTGACATCATCTATTATCTGGTTTTGGGTCTTATCAAACACATTGCGAATTTTCTTGCAGAACCAACTATACTTGTCTGCTTCCGCCGGAGGGCATTCCATGATATCCGGAATGCGGCGTATTTTTTCTGCGGGCATGCCACTGCAAACGTGTGTGTATTTTTGGTTGTTCTGTAGGTTCTCTGTTTTGAAACGACCTTCAAGGAGAGTCAACCAGAGTTCTACCTCATTTGGCAAAAATTCTGGAATCTCAATCCTCCGCCTTTGGATCGCAGGGTTCTGCACAGTCTGCATCTGCAACAGCTGTAGTAGCCGTGCAAGCACTTTGGGGGTCAGCTGTGGCTGACCACATCCACCTGTTTCAGGCTGGTTTGATGTCGGGTTTGTCGTACTTCCATTTCTGTTTGTGTTGGGCATTGTAATTTGCTTTTTCTCTTTTGAGTTACTTCTGGCAAAGGTTCTACCAGACTCCGTTGGTTGTCGGTCTGGTGTCAAAGGGTCGGAGTCTTGGCTCAATAAACGACCACTTCTGAGGGTGCGAGCTGTTGTCTTGTTCAGGTTGACAACAGATCCCAAACGCAAGGCTTCTGGCCTCCGGATTCGTTTTTGTTTCTCCGGAGTTTCAAAGACTTCAGAGTCTCTTGTCGAAGCTGGAGGAGTAGGCGGATGAGGGTAACTTTGTTCCTCCAGGTCTACTTCTCTTGGTTCCCTTCCGGCAAATATATTTGAAAGGGGGGTTTAATTTCCCACGTTTAAAGTTAGACCTCTGCTTCGACAGCCAAAGGTATCTAGGTCTGTGAAAAAATTTGTATCACAAGCGAGTAACTCGCCAGTGCACCGCGCCCAATTTTAGAATTAGCGCAACGCGCCTAGTCACCCACGACGTAGCCAAAAAATCACTTTGTGGTCACCACTGTGGAATACCTTGTCTTGAGAGATATTCATACTAGAAGGTTTTCAACAGTATTTGCGTGTTCTGCCACTTCATACAGTTAAGTATGGGAGAGCCAAATCCTCGGCAAACACTGCCGATTTTAAGCCGGTTCTGAGAGTTTATATACAGAATTTGGCACACGCACACAGACACACATGCATATGTACATGTATGTAATTATGTCATGCGTTACATCGTTTCTTGCCTCTGTCAAGGTGATAAGAAACGATGCAGCGTGTTTGATACCGGGCTGTGACATCACCGAGATCGTTATCAGGTAATTGATCTCAGCCCGTGCAATGTATCTTACCTGTACATACGTACAGGTACAAACATACAAACGCACCAGTGTAAATTCGTTTAACGTCATAAAGACGATTATTGCCAGCCTTTGGGCGGCGACTGTCTTCGAGGAGTGCGAGCCCCTATTACCTCATACGAGTATTGTCCCCACAATAATGTTGTTTCTTTGTTTATGAAGCGAAGTAAATGAAAGAAAACAAAAAATGAACGACTCTTTATTTTAATTTTTTTATTTATTTTCAATGCCCTCCTCTCATTCTTTCAAAGTGTGAAGTGAATTTTTTTCATAGGTTTTCATTTGGGTTCACAAAAAAGGAGTGAAAACAATTATTAGACATTATGCACGTGAAACGGCGAATAATATCTTGTGCATGTAATTCATGTATACAGAATGGTAACTTTGATGCTGCTCCATTGGAAAATTACATAGGATTTAAGTTTTTTGGTATAAAAATTGGCCAGTATGTACCTATTCGAAGGTTTAAAATAAACTTTTTCGTCCTAAAATTCAATAAAAAATCGAATTTTGCTGGTTTGATGTCCATATAAATAAAATTTGGTGGAGATGGAGTTGAATATTAATCATGAAGTTAGTATTTATGGCAGGAATAGAATGAAAACTAATCATAATGAAATTCAATGGACTGTATTTAGTATGTATCTATACATTACAAAACCAAACGAAGACTATGATAAATTACAAAAGGTGATAAAACTGATTTCCTTCTGCCAGAATTTAGTGCCCCAAGCGGTTGTAAAACTTCGTTCTCACTCGTATCAGCTGTTGAGCATTATTATTATCTCTACAATAAGAGGTAATGGTGTCTTGTATGACAACAATAATTTCACACGTACGATTGTCCCAAATGGTAGATTTTTGTTTTAATTCGTTCCCCCTCAAAAAAAAATTACATGGAGTTAGATCGGGTGATCGTTCAGGCCAAGGTACGACAACATCCAGAATTCAGTATTTAATTCTATATTTACCAATATTATTTGTACCGACTTCAAACTAACGCCACTCGATTTCTCGTTGAATTTTAGTCCAAAAAAGTTTATTTCAAACCTTCGAATGGGTACATAGTGCACACTTTTTATACCAAGAAAACTTAAATCCTGTATATCTCTCCTATGGGGCAATACCATAGTTACCATCCTGTATACACATTTATATTTAACAGGGTAGGTGCAGATTACTAGGTACAGGTCGTAATTATTTTTATATGATAGTCATGAAATTTAATACACCTATTCATGTACAGACAAGAATGAAGCCCATTATTTTTGGTCTAGATCAGCTTGATAGTGCGTCTGATACATTCTTTTATATTACATTTCTGGAGGCCAAAATGGTCATTTTCAAGCAATAGTCAAGAAATTTTGTACAGGCATTGAATATATTATTATATTCTAACATTGTGGGAAATTCTGTTTCAATCAGCCTAACGGTTCATGGGTAAAAATGAATTTAAAAAATTTCATATTATTACTAAAAAATAAATTTGAAATGAACCTAAGGAACTGTGCCGAAAGCATGCCTGATGTTATTTTATTTGCTGAGAAATCATTTAATAACTTGCATAACTACATATTTTATAACTTCACAATACAAATCGTTATGAATTTCTTTGACAGTTCATTTAAAACGTAATTTTGATCCGGCGTTTTATCAAATAGGTACATTTTTTTTGGTCACGAAAACTTAAATTTTCTTGGTATAGGTTCGCATTTTGTCTCATAGCCACAGAAAAATTTTGGGACAATTGAGAGAAATTCGTGTTGTTATATTATATATTATATATATTAAAGTCAGTTACGTAAATCCAATTTTAAAAAAAATTCCTAAGAAAAAGGGAAAAAGTTGGAAAAAAGACACGATGTTCTCCATTTGCGTGAATTTCATGTAAACGCCTAGGAAAAACCAGTCAAAAACGTAAATTTCTCCAAGAGTTCGGGAATTTTGTAATGAACGTTTTTGATTAGTGTTTATTTACCTATTTATTTACATGAGTAATTTGAAAAAAACCATGAATCAGTCATTATTGGAAATGGCGGAATTTATAAAAATAAGTAAGTTGACAAAAACGAAAATAACTGGGAAGTGCGCATTTTTTTAAATGTCTTTATTTTTAACTGAAAGAATTAAGGGATTATCAATAATGACTGAACAGTTTTAGTCATTTTCGAGAATATCTAAACAGAAACAGAAATAACTAAATATAGGATATAATTCACCTCAGACGTTTATGTTAATCGATAAATGATTGGAAAACAAAAAATTTACATTTCTGACTGACATTAGTCAGACAAATATTCAAAGTGGCGATATATAATTTTTTTAGAAACATTTTCTCTTCTGACTGAAAATTTGTGAATTTTCCTGATTTTTGCTTTTGACTGCAATGTATACCTATACTTAATTAACTGTACCTACCTACCTATACATAATATATGCATGAATACATTTCTGTTTAACATGGTACAGGTCCCGATAGTCATAAAATTTAATGTACATTATTGGAATCTAGACAAGGAAGAACCCTATTGTTTTTGGTGCAGATTGGCTGGATAGTGTGTTTGGTACCTACAATTATGTTGTATTTTTGGAGTTCAGATAGTTCCAAAATGGGCAATTTTTGAAAAATAATCACAAAATTTGGTACGAATATTGAATGTATTATAATCTAAATGACTGCATAATTTGATTTTAATCGGCTTAATGGTTTTCGAGTGGAAGTGACTTGAAAAATTCTTCAACTATTTCTTAGAAGAGTAGATAATTCTAGAAGAAAGAAAAAAGCTGTGTCTAAAGCAGACTGGCAGTTATTTTATCAGTTTGCTAATCAATCATTCAGTAACTCGCCCACCTATTTTATAATCTCGCAATACAGTTTATTATGAATTTTCTTGTGTAATCTTTACCCAGCATTCTGGCAAATACATTTGTTATTTTCATTTTTGTTATCACGGAATGGGGATGGCTTTATTTATAAGGAATTCACTCATACCAGGACCACAATTTCTTTTAAAACCTGAGAGTCGGCTCAAAGTTTAGTAAAATAAAAAATATATTTATTTCCTGAGTGTCAAGTTAAGCCAAACTTTGTAACTTCGAAGTCCTCCACAGGCTTCTGCACTGTTCTCGACCATTTCAACCAATAATTATATTTATATTATCACATTTTCTTATTCTGTATCACACCTCTCTTCAGTACCCCCTCATCCTGTTCAACACCTCAACCCATTTTTAAAATATTAGTAAAATATGATAAAAAATTTAGAATTAACTATTAAAACAAAATTTTAATAAACCAATCATAAGTATTGTTACAACTTTTATCGGATTTCTAGCTTAAATTGTAAACTTCATCACCATGATTGACCAATATAATTCGCCAATTGAAGTATCTGGATCTATAGATAATACATACACATTCCCCAAGAGAACATAATTTTCCAAAATATTCGGTTTCACCAAACAATTGACCGAGTGATTCACCAAAAATGCCAATATTTTATTACAAATTCACAAACTGTAATTGACTGCAGAAACTTGAAAATTTTTCTGGATCACTACAATCAAAGTTAAAAAATTTTAATTTAGACCTTTGATACAAAGTATCAAACTTGCCAACCAAAAATTTCTTAGTGTTTGAAAATTTTTATTTCCCAAAATTCTCATTGAAAATAATTGTTCCTCAAATTACTATTAGGAGGAAAAAATTTATGAAACTATTTTAGTCGACTGTTAAAAAACTTCCTTCTGGTTACAGATTTAAATATTTTTCTAACAAGAAGCAATTCTACTATCTTCCAATTTTGTATTGCTTCAATGGATATATTTTAACCACAGCTCCATAGTGTCTGATGTGAATACTTTCGAAATTCAACACAGTAACTTTAACAAAACTTCTAAAATTTGTAAAAATACAAGAACATTTCCATCACCATTTTGACTTTTCAAAGGAGAAACAAGGAGCAGGAAAACTGGCCGAAACATTGGATTATAAACCAATATTTCTTGGCTTGAATTTTTCATCATCGCCAAATTAGAAAAAGAGGAAAATAAAAATTTTCTTTATTTAATTAGTAAGAGAAGTATAGAAAAACATTGTTACTGAAAGAAAGAGTTTAAAATCTTGAAGTCCCCCATTAAATATTCTAAAGAGAGACAGCTATCGGCGATTTATCAATAAAAGAATAGATGGGAAAGACAATAAAAATTTAGAAATTGAAGCAACTGAAACAGAAGCAGTTCTTCTCTCAATGGTGGTAAATATGATTCATAAAGTATGAACTGTAACGGCCAAAAGAGGTGGTTCAGTACTGGAAACTAACCTCTTTTGGGGCGATTACACTTCCTTCGATATACGATAATATTCACAGGAATATTATAGTATTTGAGAATTATTTTAACAAATTGAATTTTACTATCCACAGCTATTGTGGACCTTAACTAAATGAAAGACTTTAATTAAATTGAAACACACAATAAATTTTATCACTATAATTTCAAAACACAATATTTAATTTACAATTATTCATTCACAGTTTAAGACTGGAAGAATATTACAGGTACAGTATAAGACTGACCAGCTATTTACAATATAATATAATACACTAGTAAACAGTGTCAAAGATTACAATACAATACAAATATTTTAATGAAAACTAGAGTTTATATACCTGTCAAGGTATATGGTTTTCTATGGTGTTGTGTGTAAAGTAGGGATTTGCTGATTTAGGTATTTAATTATTTCGAGAATATTCGGGTACCAGAATGTTCAGGTACTCGAATATTCCGTTAGAAAAAGTGTAGTGGTTGCTGGCAGGAAGTAACGGTACTTTTGCCAGTTGACAATACATATTAGGGAAAGAATTTGCTTAGTAAGAAAAATGTATTTTTCTGTGAACGAAATATGTGCGTCTATATTAAAATATGACGAACATATCCGTTACATGAACATTCTTTCCCCATATATTTCAGCAAAAACCATCCATAAAAAATTACATACCTTCTCGAATTATCTAAAAATTGCCTTTTTAATCTGTAACATCAGAAGGAAGACCAATGTCTGTTTTGCAATGTTTTTGACCATATGCAGCGAATATATGTTCATCAACTGCATTTAGTTTGGATTTTGGAGAAAATTTTTTATGTTTATTTTTAGCTGGTAAAATGCTGAGGTCAGCATCAGAGTCTATTAAATTTTCTCCTTTTTGTCCTGTTTTTGATAAACAGTTGGCGAGAGAATTTTAGCGAGAGATTGGTAGCGACCAATATGACCCCTCGGTCTAGTTTAAGAATAAGAACATCAAGGTGACAGACCATTTAGTTTTGAAGGAGAAAAACAATAAAAAAAGGAGAGAAAAATTTCTCCTGAAAAAAATTTTGACTAAAATCGCACATTTGGGAGAAATCCAACGTTGGAAGAATGAATTAGGTGGATTTGATTGGAACCGATGGTGAAAAGAGTAAAGAGAAAAAATATGATTATTTTAGCTGGCCTTAGAATGAAAATTTTCCATGTTATATCTTAATTTCTACATTTTTAAAGTATTTATTTATTTATCTCATAGGTGTATAAAAGCCTCCTCTGTAAGGCTGTCCCTTGACCAGTTTTACATATCTTTGGATGTGCATAAATTTAGGTCCAAATCTAAATCATTTTCTTATTGATAATATTTTATCAACTCATTAGGTTGATTTATTGATAATTCGAACACATTTACATCAGTCTTTGTGAATTATTGCTTCTTAGCAGCATTGGGTATACTCTTTAGTTTATTTATAATTTTTTTAAGAATATCTATATTTTCTAGCGTGGCTCACTGTGCTGTAGTTTTTTTTTCTTTTGTACAGTTGAATACTTACCTACTTATTTGTTTCGTCGAAAGAAGGTTTGTTTATTTGAAAGTTCAAATGGAAAAAGGAAAAGTCTCATTTTTTGGCGTCTTCACATTCTCTCTGATATCTCTCTCTCTCTCTCTCTCTCTCTGTCTCTTTCTCTTTTTCCTTTCTACTTGTAAGTAGGTATTTTAAAATAGGTATCGGAGCAAGAAAAAAGGATTAAGTGATTGTTTTTTTGGGTTACTTTTTGGTTTTGACAATCCCTCGCACCTTGGTTGATCATATCTGCAACAGTTACCTTATAAAAGCACATAGCAAAATGTTTAATGGAAATATAATGTGAAGCCTGTAATAGTTAAGCCTTTTTTCCTTCTGTCGTTCTCTTCGACGGTCACGTATAATATCTACAAATAATATCTTTCTACTACGACTGATTTTTTTGAAAATCATCTCAAGGGAATGATTGTGGAAAATCGTAACGAGATAATGAAAGTATAATGTGCAGAAAGACCAACTTTAAACGTCACGAATTTTCCTAAAACGAATGATCTAACATGTCTGAGCCGAATAAAGAACCGAATGAAGACAATTTTCAGTAGAAAATTTCTCTTCTTCAAGAATTATTTTAGAAAACTGCGTAGTTGAAAAACTAAAGTGCCAAATAAACTTTTTTATATAGCAAATATCCTTAATCTTCCGTTATGGTAGGTACCTATGATAAATTTTATTTTATTTTAACTTCTTACTTCAAGTGATTACTATACTTACACAAATAGGTTCATAACAACCAAACTATTTCGAGTGATGAAAATATAAATTGCTAGCTACTCTTTGTTGAAAGACATTATTTTTTACATTTACATCACTTGAGGCCCTAAACGCTTGCAATGGACAATTTCGTTGCACAAAAAAATAGGAACCAACGTTCTTCTTGGGAAATACACTCAGCATTGCCCCTCGAATACACATTAAAAACCTACCATTTCTTGACAAACGTTAAATTGATTCTTAGTATTTTTCTGCCCAACAGCAACCTTTAGTACACCTACCAATCTCATACAAGTCTTCTTCCTTATCAACCTCAATAATATTGTCCCAAGAATGTTCCTGGAGTCCTCCTTTTCTCAGTCTGAGGTATTCCTATGAAATTCATAGCTTTTACTGTGAAGATTCAAGGTGCCTTGAATATTTTTGAATTTTCACAAGTAACCAGATCCCAAAAATATAAATAAAAATTCTTTCAAATGCATATGTAAACTTGAACGTGGGAAATTTTAATCTTGATCTGGGCTTATCTCCAGCGATAGTGGCTAGTCCACCATTCGGCCATTCACCTCGTGTTTGACTTTGGTATTGGTGTTGTTTTGTGTTCTTATTTGTTCAGGCTCCTAGTTTCGTTTTTATCACTTTATAATTTGTTTGCATTTCCAAATCATTCAATCCCACCCATAATTATCGATCTCTTTACCTGAAGATTCCATTAATTGGTTTGTATCTTTGTATAAGAATAAAGGTCCAAGTATTTATAACTTGTGTTTTTAATTTCGTAATGTGCAGAATTTCTTTCAACATGGACAAACAGGCGGTAGGCCGCTAGGTTTTCCATTATGTAGTGTATTTTCTTTTGAGTGAGGTTTTAAAATTCAACTCAGCTATTTTGATGGTTTGTGTTTTTAAAATTTCAAGTTTCAGGGGTTTTTGAGAAACAAGGCTTAGACTGGCTATCCAAGCATACCAGACTTT
Source organism: Ericerus pela (assembly GCA_011428145.1). Taxonomy (NCBI): domain Eukaryota; kingdom Metazoa; phylum Arthropoda; class Insecta; order Hemiptera; family Coccidae; genus Ericerus; species Ericerus pela. The sequence goes on from WOFM01000483.1 coordinate 1,364,063, forward strand.
TTGCCTTTACTTTGTGTTAGTCTTCCATCTTGTGTTTTTAGGACCTGGTGTTGAGGACTCCTAAGACATTTTGGAAGTCTCGTGTCATTCGAGTGTGCCGATTTGTAAAAAAATCTATATCCAAGAGGGTTCGTTTTAGCGTGGCGTGTTACCACCCAGGTTGGCATATCACATGTCAAAATAAGGAACTTAAATTTTTCTGCGTTTCTCACGTGCCTTTTTGGAAACTTTTTTCTTCGGTTTGCTTCATTTTCTTTGCTTGGATTCCAAAGGAGTTTTGAATATTTTTCACTTCTTCTTATTAAAGCTAATCAATAGATTTATCGTAGTAACCACCCATAACTGACAATAATACGTCATACTAAATAGCTTGTTGAAATGATTATCCTAGAAAAGGTTAATACTCTGTATTAAATAATACAATTGGCTGACAAAAAAAAAAAAAAAAAAAAGAAAAACTAAAAATTAGTGCTAAGTTTATACTGTAAAAAAAATTATCAGGATTAATTAATGAACCATTCCTTTCTACTCATTCGCCAGTCGAAAATTTAACAAAATTTTATAGAAATTACATAATCCGCTGTATGAAAAATTATGAACATGAAAAAAATGTTGGTGTAATGTTAAAATTGGAATTTCATAATAGGGTAGAAAGATTTCTAAGATATTTAAAAAATTAATTTCGTGTTTGACAAACAACCGAGTTTGATTTTGGTTCGAGCTAATTACAAAGATAAAGGTGGAAAGAATATAAATTGCGAATCAAAAAGCTCGAAGCATGTGACTTTCGTTGCGAAATTTTAATTAATTTGAGCCATTGTGAAGCATCGCAGATAATAATAAAGACTACTACCCAAACGAAATTAACTGTTTTGTGTCTGGCTGAAGGAAACAAACAATGAAAAGAAATGAAGACACGAAAATAATCGTCAATTTTTCGAATAATCTTTCCACCACTTTTCATTTAATTTCAATTTAGTAGTCATTGACATTTTTGTATTCTATTTAGGCAGCTATGACATTACATTGTTTAATTTTAGAGAACGTGGCAGCAGAAAGAATTGTCGTCATATTACGCCCATTTTAATCATTTTAAACCAAATTTATGCAGCTCAGAATCTCAAATCATGCAACCGAAGTTAGTAAATTTGAGAATCTGTTATTTTGCATTTACAGATAATTTACTAAAAGAAATAGAAGAAAAGCAAAAAAAAAAAGCTAATATAAAAATTATTTTTCAAGCTCATAATTAGGAACTTCATCAAAATTATACATTTTTTTTTTTTTTTAGTATCATCCACTTCATTTGGGTTCAATGTTATACCTATCTGAATATTTATAGCCCATTTTTATACTTAGGTACTTACCCGCATACAAGGTGACGCATTTGGCCTTCATTATTGAGATTACCCCTCTCTATAGAATCATTTTTCACTGTGTTTTTCGCGATTCAGGTTACGTTCTTGTTTTGCGCCTTAAAAATTCAAGATTATGCTTCTTGCATAACCTCGACTGTGGTCTGCCTCTTTTCCTTTCGCTTCGAAAAAGGGGCATCCCCACCTACTTGGACAGCGGCTGCTTCATCTACCGAAGAGCACATTGTCAACTTACAATTAACTTATTTTCATCTATTCTCGCCTACATTCCCCCATACTTCTCCTCTTTTTGCGACTCAGCTCCTACTTTCGGCAAGGTATACTCTGTTATAGTTACAGATTTATCTTGGAGTGCAGTTTCTGCAGTTATTTATACTGCGGTGTTTTTGGTTGTACGAGCGACAACATTTTATGGAATGTTTTTAATTAAAATGTGTTTACTTATTCTAGCAATGGAGGCGATATTAGATTTATTAAATGCGACAAATTTTATACAGATTATATAAATTTAGGAGGCCACTCTACAACGAAAGTGTGTTAGTGAGGGGAAAAATAGCCGTCACTATCGGAAAAAGGCGATAATGGGGTTGGAAAAATGGCCAATAAACAAATTTCAATAATGGCAATATGGCATCAGTGCGTTGGTTCTACTATTTTTTATTATAAGTGGCACTTGTGACACGTGTATGATAGTGATCTAATTATCAAAAACATGTTTCCTCACTTCTAATTGGTTAGAGCTGTATCAGTCTGTGACAAAAAGAAAAAGGTGTCATATTTCTAATTGCAAGTATTGCTGAGTTTTGTATGGTTAAATAAGACAATAAAAAAATCATTTCTCTCATTGTAAATACCAAACCATAAAAGTAATGTTCATACGCAGATAGTTTAGTGAACAATGAAAATATTTTACCTGTTTATTTTTTGATTTGATTGACTGGTTAGCCAGAAGCCAGACAGCCTACCCAAACCCGCGACAAATGAACTCATAGAATTGAAGGGAGAAGAAGTATCCAAAAAGGCAATGATGACTTACCCCTCTGTCACATGTTTATTTTTCAGCTGATAATATTTTCGGAGGCAATCGAAGTTGAATCGTTCACCGTTTTAGTTACTGCTTTCTGTTAAGTACCGGCAACTAAAAATGAGAAAAAAATAAAAATAAAATTAACTCAACAAAAATAAATAAATAAGAACCGACCAGAGTAATATAACCATTGTATTAAAAGCTTATCAATTTTAGACCACCCTATAGGAGAATCGCAATTGCGTTATCTGTCGTAATTCTTGAAAATGGATTTTTCTCTGCGTATACCTAATATAACAACATTTTTCTACCAAATCTCTTTTATGATAGTTCCGAAACTTTTGTAATAAGAACGAAGAAAAAATCGCGGTAAAATTCTTCTTCCACAAATGAATACCGGTCTCGAATATTAATATGCGAACGACTACCGACACAAAGAGTGAAAATATTCGCATAGATTCACGCCCAACACAAAATTCATTCGAGTCATTCTCGAAAGTAATAAACATTAAAATTCGGTAGTCTATTTGTCTCTTTTTTTATTCAGAAATCATCGACTTATTCGCCCAACTTCTTATCGTTTATAAGTTTATAAATTGGCATCCATTTTGATTCGTTTGAATATGAAACGAAGCGATTTTTGTTATATACGGTTGTAAATTATTATCATTTTGGTGCGTGTGGAAGATTTTTCAGCGAAATTCATATTTTTAAAATTTAACATAGGTATCCCCATCTATAAATAAATTTATAACTGATAAAATATTTGGCAACTTAAACTATATTGTGCACAAGTCGAGGTAAAGTAAAAAGTTAGATCCGTTTTCGTTGATCGGCTATAATTGTTAAGGTGGAAATTTAAAAAAAAAAAAACTTCGGCTACCTATCTGCTGTATATAAAAAAAAAAAAAAAAGAAGAAAAAGGAGAAAAGTTATTAATAATTGTGGGGACATTACTCCTACTAGGTTATGGGGCTCGGACCCCTCGACAACAGTCGCCGCCGAAAGGCTGGCCAATACTCGTCTTCATGACGTTAAACAAATTACACAATTACATTCGATTGTAATTACTTGTACATACGTGCAAGTAATGTACCAGTACCAAACCGTGACCAATCTAACAAAGACAATGATGTCACAATTCAGTACACGAACTAGTCCGCCATTTCTTTTCAAAACAAGAAATGACGCACCGATCATCTCACACAAATGTACGTTATTACTATATATCTGTGTCTGTGCGCGTGTGAATGAGACGGTATATAAACCATCCGAACCAGCTTTAAAATTGCCAGTGTTCACTCAGGTTTTGGCTTACCCGTATGTTTACAAATGAAGTAGCAGAACACGCAATATACCTGTTGATTACTTTCTGGTAAGAATATCTTTTTCACGACAAGGTATTCCACAATAATATTTCAAGTTACAAATTTTTATGCATAATTTACTTTCCTAATTTTATTATTTGTGAATTGCTAATGACCACTAGAAAGTTATGTCCATATCCCAATATAGATACAGGGTTATTAATGTCATCAGGCACTATAGTAAATTAACACTGAGGTGCGTAATAAAATGAGTAAAAAGGTAATTGTCATATGATTTATTTGCATTGAATCAACATTTAAAAGTAAAATACACAAATAAATAACAAAATAAACAAATGAGGAATTACGATGATGTAATTAATCCATTTTCAACTGAATAGTTCAAAATGATTGCCAGTAGCCATGACTCAATTGCCTAGGCAATCAGTAAAATCAGCTCAAACATTCTCTAATTGAATGATGCATCTGGCCAACCACGGAAATAAAATTAAAATAATTTTGACATGTTGCGCTGTGAATATGCACTGCAATACTACCTGTAATACATTCCGTGAAAAACTAATTTTTTTTTAACCTAACTCATGTACCCCAACTTCCACGAATTTTTCATTATTTTCCTATCACGTATTCTTTTTCAAAAAGAGAACCCCCTTATAGAAAATAAAATTCTCTTCGTTTTCTAGCGTTTTTCGTCATTATCTTTCCTTTCCCTCTCGCCTCTGCCAAGGAACAATGAATTTACTGGTGTTTTCCTACCTTTCTTTTTTCTCACTTTTCTCCACTTAGACGATATCCGTGGAATATTATTAAGTAAGAGATTGAATTTATTTTAATAATCGGTTTTTGTTATTTTCTCTTTTTTCAATCGAATAGACAGCGTTACTTTTTCCTAATAATTTTACATATAGAATTATGCTGTCTGTTCACTCGTTGTTGTACCGTGTCCATGGAACATACCATTTACTATAAGTCTTTTACCGAATATAAATTTCATTCCTTAAATATGATCGATTTTACTGCAGTGTGTTGATTTCGTATTTGGGAAATGGGCTGAATACGAAGGCGTTTTCTTGGGCTTAGGTTAATGTTTATTAAATAAGGTAAGTGTTTCCATGGAAAATTTTCAAGTCCATGGTTTATTGGTACGAAAATACAATCCATCCAAGGTATAAATTTGAGTTCAACAGATACCTGGCCAGTTATTCGGGTTGGTCAGTGGTAATTTTGTAGCCACAGTCTAAGTAATGCAAGTGTTTTTACCAGTCTGTCGTCTGAGGGTTTGAATTTGGAATATTGCGTGTATTGTTATGTGGGACTTGGTTGTGTCCATCCACATTAGTATACCACACGTCTATAAGTAATTTTGGCCCCTGACCTCAATCGATTTGGTTTTTTTTGGGGAGGGTCGCATGTTATCAACGGTTTCTCAACTGTGGATACTCAAAATCGTTCTCCATAATAATTTAAAAAAATGAAAAAATAACGTTACTATGGAAATAAAAAAAAATTCGTCTGGGCACAATTCAAATTCCACTTCATGCATTATGCGGCATGCGTAAATAGAGTTTGTATTTTATTAAAATACGTTCCAACCAAAATATTTTTGGCGTGGAATGAATTTTTTTTTTCTCTTTTCCCTCACTCACTTTTTTTTTTCACAATTTTCGAATGGATTGTAGCGGAGCTTTTGGCAAGACGTACAACGCACAATATCGCGAGTCACTTCCATGGCTTCATCTTGGGCGACAAAAAATTGAAATTTTTTTTTTCTGGCCATATCGTCTTATATTGTATTGAAAATAAATTTTCAGGCTGAAAATTTCCCTGCGAAGACGGTTGCTGTTATTAGCTTTGTGGCCCAATAAGAGCACACTTCGCATTCATAGGACTATGTTTGACATTTTTTGTGTAATAAAGTAACATTTTACGTGTTCGTATTCGGTAGAAATACTTTAAAAGCAACAAATATAGCCTTAGACGAAAAATGTACGATACAGACCTACCTAAGTTACGTAATTTTGGAAAATGCAAAAATTACACGACCGAGTGAGTTAAATTTTTTATCTAACAATTTTTATGTTTCTTTTTTCTCCTTTTAACCTAGAACTGGTGGAAGTTATTTATCGTTTTATAGGCAAAAAAAAAGGTTTCCACCTGTAATGGTGAAAGGGGTAACGTTTTATAAATTTTCTGTAAATGGTTAGTCAACCATGTATATCGTTCTTACTTTTATGCAGATTTTATTCGAAAACCTGCGTATTAAAATCGATCCGGTGCTAAGATTCGGGGTCGAGAGTAAGTTTATTTTTCGTCACATGATCCCAGGAATGTTCTGGCATTATTGACTGAAATTCGTATACATAATTATATATACGCATATTTCTGTTGAGCACGGTACAGGTCGCAGTTTTTATCGGACATTCATGAAATTTGTTACACTTTTTGAAATAAAAGCATGGAGACATTCTATTGCTTGTGGGTATCGGGTACATCCTATTATGATGCATTTTTCAAGCTATGGTTGACCTAAAGTGTTTAATTTTCAAGCAACAGTCACAAAATTCGGTACAGACATTGTATATATTTTATTCTAACATTCTGAAAAATTTGGTTTCAATCAGCTTAATGGTTCATCTGTAGAAGAGATTTGAAAAAAAAAAGCGTGAGTTCCACTGGGGCTATATTCATGAAGGATTGATGCATAAACACAAAAACAAAATTACCAACTTTCAACTTCAGGCTATAAGTTAATAGAGTCGTTGTGAGCATGCACGTTGCGAACGCACACAACCACACACCTACACATCATGTAACACATAAAAATGAGACTTACAGTTATAAGAGTTACCGGTATGAAAATTTGACAATTGTAATTCTCATTTAGCCCCTACCCCTTAGACCAAGCTCTAAGATATTTACACATCAAAAATCTTTCACTATTGTTTAGAGAAGAAGATAAATTCCAGATGAACTAACGAAGCTGGTGGGAAGCAGGAATGCTATTATATTATTTGCTAAACAATCACTTAATACTTCGAGTTTGTATTTTATGACTTCACGATACAATTCATTATGAATTTCCTCGATACTTAATTCAATGTCATTTTTACTCAGCAATTCTAGCCAATATTTCGATTTTTTAATTTTTTTATTGTACCTACCAACTAACTTATTTATTTATTTATATTCTTTAGGCCAAGAAAACCTACGTTTTCTAACGTGGCTTTTTGCGGTGAAGTTTTTTTTTTTTTGTAGTAAAACAAATAGTTGATGAAAATATAGCAATGAGATAACGTTCACAGCTATTGGCTGTGTCACCTTTGGCTTCTGTAACTTCAAATTGCCAAGCTGGCAGCAATAACTACAATATTGCAGGGTTCAATGATAGAAAATTTAATAGTAAAAATGTTGAGAAATTTTGGGTGAATAATATGTCGTTGTTGGTCTTTCACATTAACACTATAACTAAACTGAAAAAAGGTAGGTATAGATACTTGTGGGGACATTACTTGTATGAGGTGAAGGGGCTTGGACCCCCAATGACAGTTTCCGCCAAAAGGCTGGCTAATATGCATCTTTGCGACGTTAAACAAATGCACCAAATACATTCGAACATAATTACTTGTATGTACTTGCAAGTAATGTACGAGAACCGAATGGTGACTAATCAAACAATTATGGTGATGTTACAATTTGGTACACAAACCAGTCTGTCATTTCTTATCTCTACAAGAAATCACGAACCACCCTTATACACAAATGTACACATTTACTATGTATGTGTGTATGCGTGGGTATAAATAAGCCCCCATATAAACCATCCAAACTAGCTCTAAAATCTCAAATATTTGACCAGGTTTTGGCTTACTCGTATGTTTACTTATAAAGTGGCAGAATAAGCAATTATCAGTTGATTACCTTCTTATGTGAATATTCTTTCACAAGGAGGTATTCCATAATACTTAATTTAATTTGCATATCGGTAAGTCTTCTTATATCTCAATTAATTTAATAAATCTTGCCGATTTAATTCTTTTAATGTTCAAAAATATTCATATTTTATTCTTCCTAAAGCGAGTAAGTGCTTCTCTTCTAGCGCCGGAAAATTCGTTTCTGTATTTCGTTTCCGTCCTACATTTTTACGAGAAAGCCGCTTCTTTGATGTAACTTATAGGCTACTGTACGGAATACAGTTTCCAAATGATACCACCCAACAAAGAGAATACTAAACGCCTCTAAATCAGTTAAAAAGTTATTTTTCGTCAGAGTCTGAAGAATTCACCTTTACAAAAGGACAAAAACGAATTCGCTTTCTTTCGAGCTCATTTTTCGAATAATTTTCCAGAATATAAAACCTAAATAAAGCTCATTTACAAACGAACATAATACGTAGGTATTCTGGCAACAAGAGATGTACGATACAAGATGTTTCACTTGAGAGATTATAATAAAATTCTTTTCTCACAAATTTGAGAAATGAATAATAACAAAAAAACAAAAAAACAAAAAACCAAAAAACCAAAAAAAAAAGACGGAAAAAACATTAAACTGAAGATCGTTTGGTAAATACCAGCTTGACGATTACTCTTACCTTTTCAAAGTTTTACTAACAACTAAACAAAGCGAAAAAAAAAAAAGAAGAAGAAGAAGGAAAAGGGGTAGTTAGGTACCTATGTACTTCAATAAAATTAAATTACGTGAGCACGAGTTCTCTCTTTTGTTAACAAATAAACGGTAAAAGAGCGAATGGGGGTGAAAAATAGTAACGACAATACTTCCATAATTATTTTTTCTCGTAAATTAGGAAATCAGTATGTAGTCTCCCTCTTTTAGCAGTATTTTTTTTCACCCCTTTTTATGGCTTTTTTTTTTTTTACGAATATACTAGAAAATATTCAAAAAAATAACAATATTTTATGCAAACACTGGTTGGTCGTGCAGGAACTCCTAATTCGGCTATTTTAACGAATAACGATAATTAATGACGATGTTTCCTTTTTTTTATTTATTTATTTATTTTTTTTTGAATACGCGAATAACTAATATTAATGATATTTTTTCGTCTCAAATTTCTCCGGTTCAACTTGTTTTTTTTATTTTTTACTTTTTTTTTAGAGGGTCTTTTATTTTTATTCTCAAATTAAGAGTATTGTGTGTATTTGGAGTTAAGTCAGTATTGTCGTAATTACATGATGGTTGGTATGGAAATTTAATGATTACAAGATAGGATGATATTACTGCGACAAAATGGCTAGATTAGGTGTGTTTGTTGTGTCTTTGTAACATAGGCGGAAATTTTCGCACGACAACGATAAGAACGCCTACCCATTCATTTCTCGGAAAATGACCTCCCCGAATAGCGTGGTCAAAAATAAGTACTATTTTCGTTGGAACCAAATGGGCATGTTTCAGAATTATTACGCCTATGTTGGATTAAAGAGACGAAAATTTTTGTACATTTAAGGGATGACTTGTTTTTCAGTAGATGGAAGGTGAATGTGCTGACGAAATATTCGAGTTAGTAAATAATATCAACTGAAAACACAATATTGGCTGCAGTGTTTTCATTTAGATTGTTTACGAGTTCCAAGCCAGTTTCATAAAAAGTGAGATTTTTCAACTTTTTCGATCGTTTTTAAGTAAGTTTTTGCAGAAAATCTACTTGTTAGTTCCATTCTCATGAGGAGACCTTGAGGTGACACCTAAAACGTTTTTCGTTTCACGACCCAAGGAAAATTTTGACACTATTTTTGGAAATTCATATGTATACACTATAGAAATTGGCTACAACGAATTCTAAAGGACTGTGAAATTTGTTTGTTGTAGCCAGAGTTGGTTGCACCTAGACACTGGCTACAACAAACAGATTTGTATAACCGGATTGTAATAGATATTTGGCCCTATAAAATAATATTGCAGATTGATCAGTACCAATCATAAACAGTAAGTAAATATGAGGACATTAATTTTTAATCTCGCTGGCAATTAAAATGTAATTGTATACTGATTAAATATGCCATGGTAATTTTTAGAAACTTAAAAGTAATAACTAGAAGAATATTGGGATTAGATGGAAAAATTGATTTGTTTTATGAAAGAAATTAAGAAAACACAGGTGAATTAATTTGTTGTGGCTTGCTTTTTGGCTTCACTTGGCAACAAAATTTGCTTTTTGTAGCCAATAGTTAGTAGTAGCTGGATTTGTCATAGTCAGTTTTCCTAAGCACAGAAGTAAATTGAGTTCTCCCAGGACTAGACATTTTGTGCATTGTAGCCAGTTGTTCACTGTAGTTGGTGTTCGTTGTAGTGATTTCTACTGTATATTATGTTATTGGCCGGACTAGAATCTAATCTTTTCTAGTACTGACTAGTCTAAACTAGATTAGGAAAATGCCATTGACTGGTTTCAGTTCCAATCAGTTAAAACAAAAAAATCATATTTCAGTTCAAACTAATATTGCCTATTCAGAAATAGTTACTATACTCGTACACAAATGCGCATCCACACAGATATGCAGCGTATGTGTGTAGATGTGTGTGTGCGATACTAGTTTGTGCAACAGTTTTAATTGAATTTTTTTGTAAAACAGTTTCAAATTTATTTTGGATTTTGACTTTTTTAAGTTGGTCAGAATTAAAACTAGCTAAGAGCATTTACCTAATCCAGTTTAGACTATTCAGCAGGTACTAGATATCACCATACTAAAAGTACAAACAAACCAAAATTATTTCACCAATATTATTCCTTTAAATTATTTTGCTAAAATTATTCCCTCATATTCTATGCGCATGTGCCACTGCCACTACCTACACGGTCATACATATATACGAAAAAAAAAAAAAAAAGAATTTTTGTTGCATGTGCCAAAACAAAGAATTCTACAGTGTTACCCAACTATGCCACCAAAAATTCAGGGCTGGCATAAGCCAAAGTGCCGTGAAGCAACGCCTCAGGGCCTGTATTATATAATTTATATATATTACCATCAATATCCAAATTTAGGCAAAATCAGTTTTGACTGATTACCTAATACCATTTATTCCTACATCCATTTGTTGTCAAAACTAGTAATCAGGCAACACTAAAATTGACCCCTAGGTAGGTACAGTAGATTATTGAAAATAAACTGAACACAGCTCAAACTGTTCTGCAAGAATTTCTCATTCATATTATTTTATTCCTACTGTTTTCAAAAATTCGATATTTTTAATTATTTACAGACTATCCATTCAATTCCAGTATTACTCGGAAAAGACAAAAATTTTAGAAATGATGAAGGGAAATATATATTTGCAAAGGCTGAAGACTGCACACTACATTTAAATTATAGTTTTGTCAATTAAATGAGAAAATGGTAATGTGAAAAGTTTCATGAAACCAAATATTGTGAAAATCTTTGATAACATTCAGGCTGTACCTCCAGACAGTCTCCATTTTGAATAAGAGATCTACTGAACGAGAATAATAAGTCTTTTACTCATCTCATTTCTGCAATGAGTACAAAATAACCAGGCCAATGAAAATCTGAAACTCTCGGAAAAAGACAAAAAATTTGGGAAAATAAGAACATTTCCCACAATGAACATTTTCTTTAGCAGATTTTCAAGGAAAATATGCTATTTAAAATTGACCTTTGAATGAAGTCTTTCTTTCTTTCATGTCAACTCGGAAAATTATTCGTATTAAAGCTCGGAAGTTGAAATGCCTGCAAAGTTGAAAATAGCGAAGTTGAAAAGTGGATTTCCTCAGTCGAAAAGTTTTCCACGTGGTATAATTCGTATAAATGCACTTACTGGCGTTGAGTATATTCGAAAACTAGGCATCAATTTCTTCTGAAAGAAAATTAAAGTAGATAAACAGTGATACCGGAAATTTGCTTAGCCTATATTCCAGTTTATAAGTAGTTTATTATAACGTAGGTTTTTCGCAATCCCTTAATTTTTTCACACTTTTGAAATACTTCCTGGTCTTTTACACGTATTTCATGCAAAAAAATCCATGTCAAGGAAAAAATTAAGTGAAAAAAATTTGATTAATTCAACAGTTATTGTTTTCGTTTGTTTTTGCTTCGATTAAATTAGGTAAGTTCAAAATATCTTCCAATGGTTGATTCTTAGAAATCATAAGGGATGTTATTCCAGGCTAAACCCAAGCAAATTCGAATGGTTGTGTAACGAATTGGAGTTTTATTAAGACAAAAACATTAATTTTTTGCCACCAATTTTATTGTGAAACTGTTTAATTTTGAATAAATTATTTTTCGAGCAAGAAAACTATAAACTGTAATATTCTGTAATGCTTAAAAATTGTGACTAAGAGTAGTCAGTGGCGTAGCGATGAATGAATTTTGGATTTCAAACCATCACTAATGGAGCCAAAAAACTCCTAACTTCTTCCCTAAATTCGTTTTTATCTGTTACGTTCATACTATATTATCAGTAATACTTACCTACTCTTAACTATTGCCCACGCATAATATTTTATTTTAGTCTTTATAATTTAGTTTTTCGGAACATTGTACCTTTTTAGGGAGAATTTTTCATTCTTTGTAGCTTATAAAATATGATATTTAAATAATTCGGTCTATATCAGTAGAACAATTCTGTAAGAGAATTATTGGTACAAAATTCAACAACTCTAATTTTTGGAATAGGTACTTGCTAAAAAAAATGAAACAAAAGCAAAAACAAACAAAATCTTTATTATTCTTATTGGACATGGGGGGCAATATGTTCATTGAGTATTCAGTAGATGAGTGATGAAGTAAATATATAAAATAAATAATATAAACACTCCAGTACTGCACCAAGTAGATACTTTATTATAGAGAACAACAAGTAAAATGATAACTCTACAAACACCCGAAAGAGGAATGAATAACGAATATACATCGAGAGAATTAGTGGTCGCGATATAATAGATCGGTGTAGCCAACAAGGGCTCAATCAGTGTAACTCCAGCAATTCTTAATCAATCCTATGTTTATTTTCAAAAAGATGATAATTATTTCACTTTTTGGCAGTTTTGAATTAAGCATTAGGTATGGTAGAAAAGAAACCAATTATATAGGCTGTCAAAAGATGATATCTCAATTGAACATTCTTAAATATCAAATTTATTTTAGAAAATACATGATGTTTCCTCAAAAGCATGTAAATCTCAGTCAAAATTGATGAGTACTAAAAAAACTAGATATGTGATTTATTTCTCACTATTGCAAGTTACTTTTCACCAAAACATGTTAAGTATATCACCCCAAAACATCATATGGTAGAGCAATTTCTTGTCAAAATATGATAAATTACCTGCAAAAACTCATAATTAACTGAAAATAGTCACCTCAGAGCACAGTCGTATTACTTTATACTTCCATTAATTAATTTCCTGAATTTACACTTCCAGGTAAACTTTCTCTTTTGTCTCCTGAAAAATAGCAGAAAGTGAATCATCAGGTTTTTGAAAATAACCAAAATTTATATTATTTAAATTTGCATATGGGGACGTGAACCTATAAGCCCGCATCATCACAGGCTATCAGCAACGTCATATTCATGCAGTAGTGTCACTGCTAATTTGATGTTTAGATTGCTGGTTCGATTCTTCACACCATCAACCTACGGAAATGGTGATCTGGATGTGACTGAACCGCACTTCTCTATTGGTTCACGTACCCTCTTCATAGAGTGGCATTGAGTCATGATGGCGTAAACCTGTATTGCAAATTTGTTGGTTTCCCCACATAATAGCAGCCTAGCTCCTCCCTCTGTGTGCTGTCATGCTGCAAGTGCAGCTACAGCACTAGGGACAGTGGTTGTGGGAATGTGAACCTATGCACTCTCACCCTCACAGGCTATCAGCAGGGTTGTAGCCGTACGGAAGTATTGCCACTATTTTAATCTGTAGATTGCCAGTTCAATTGCCCATGTCAGCAATATACAATGCATTTTACTCTTCAACCAATGGAATTGGAATAAGACAAGACAATGTCCCCTCCCTAAGCACCCTACAGAAATAAGTATAATATTGTGACATACAACATTAGATAGGTAGAATTCAACCCAAAACACACGCACAGTTTAACCCACAAAACAATGAATTAGAAGATGGAGATTGGAAACCACTAACTATATCTGGCAATTGCATAAAATTCTAGCCTAAATCTGCACAGTTGGCTAGGTTTTTGTTTTACCACTGGACACTAGGCCTTAAAAAATGCATCAGAAGATTATATACCTGACAAGGTGTTACTGCAATTAAGAAATCAAACTACTTTTTTCCAGGTTTTGTCCAAGGTGGCCTATTGCCAGTGAAAAATTAGCACTTAATCGTGTAAAAATACGTCATAAATTGAAAAAAAAAATGTTTAGCAAAAAAACACGAAATAAAAAGATGTGTTGCCTTATAGAAGAGCAAGTACGTTGATTGAACAGAGCAGGATTTCTAGTATTTTTCTTCTGTTAATTCTTCCTTTTGAAATTTCCTCATTTTATGAGGAGGTAAAAATCCGTATGTATTTTACAGGTGTTTTGGAATTTTTTTCCCCCAATTCAGTGCTGTTGGGAAAAAAAACGACAAAAAACAAAAAACGTCACCGATAAAATTATAAGATTGTTATAAAAAACATCAAAACTAACAATACGTGGATTTCTTCAATATTATTGTACTATATTTTGATAAAAAACTGTGGTAATATGTCAAAAATTATTAAAATTACCAGTGAAATGGGAATTGACAAAATATTGTGAAAAATCCTGGTTGTTGCGAGAGTAATTCATCGTTTGAATTATCTCAACAAATAGATAATTTCAGAATATTATCTTTTATTAATACTGAACTTCAAATTATTACAAAACACGTTTTAGATTCTGACTTATTACTAAACTTAATAATAATGATGCCTGATACCCATAACATCGAGTACAGACCTTAACGTTTCTACTCGAGTGTTACTTCAGGAATGAATATGTCTTCAAACAGAAGACAAGACATCACCTTCGTTTCCTTTGTTCTAATCAAATATGGCTGACCAAAAAGGTGGTGTGACATAGAACATCCGCCAAATATGATGAAACTTTTTTGTCAACATATCTGGTAGTGTTCGTCTGTGGGAAGCTAGGTAAAATATAGACAGCTATTATTCCAAGAATTAAGAATAATAGTTGTCTATAATTTGTTCGACACATTTTTGTAGACGAACTGAATCGTCTGCAAAAACAGGATGGAACACTGGTATTTCCAACTAATGTTCTAAAAATTCATACAAATCCGTACACTCACCAAATCTGCACAAAATCTGTACTTTTTTTGGCCTCATAAAATCGGTATATGTACTTACAGATAAATACTTACCACTGGCAACCCTAGAAACAGATCAGCAGAAAAATGTTTACACGAATGTGATGAAATTACTGCTCTGTGAAAAAATTAAAAGAGAAGTGAACCAGTTTTTCTATTTGAGATGGTATTAGGGTGCATACTTAGGTGCACAGATAATAAAAAGTAATACTACTATTTACCGCTAAGGAGGCGATAAGACAGTGGTGTAAAGGGAATGAAAAATTGATCCTTCGAAGAAATCAATTTGGAATGAGAGAAAATGTTCTCAATGAATAAATTTAGGTTAGGTGGTTAGCCTAACCGAGGCGCCATCGCAAATTTAATAATATTTGGGGAAATTTTCTTCAATTTTATTTTAATTTTTAAAATGAAATGCGTCCTCGGGCGCGCAAAATTTAATTAGTAATTTTTGTATTGTTTATTATTTACGACTGCCCATATCCGCCAGCTTCGTAAATAAAAGAACTCTTTGTTTCACTCGTGTTCAACACGGAAAAACCTTCAACAACTTTAATTCAATATTTTCATCAAAAAGATTAATTCCATCATCGAACACAGTTTTAGTTTTACGTTTGTTTGTTTATCCTTTCGCTGTATCTATAGTTTATTACAATCCTTCCACTGCGTATTTACGACGAAATGCTCGAGTCTGAAATGTGCGTCCTTCGAATGTTAATGAATGAAAATTCATTTAAAATCTTGCAACCACGAGGCACGTTACACTTACGTGAAAGAACGAAAAAAAAAAAAGTCTTTTAGTTCAAATTTGCATACGAAGTAAAGGAACCACTGAACCCCATCAGCATCACTTATTCGGCAGCCATATTCTCCTTTATCAACGATGTACAGGGCGTGTTAGCTTTTTATTTATCCAAAGAAAAAAAGAAAAAAGAGGGAAAAAATATTTTTCTCCCACATGACCACCACTTCGTTTACCAGCTTCACCAACTTCGCAAATTTATGTCCGACATCTGGCGGGGAATAAATATTTTATGATATTCCGGATGAGATTTGAGGTGATCCTTATATTTTTCTCTGAGTTCGTATTTCGGTTCCGCTTTCTTACCTCCTCAAATGAATAAAAAATTCAAAAACTTCAGTTTCTTCGACTTTTTTAAAATGTTGCTCATCATCAAAATGCTTGTATCTTATTTGTGTTAAATAAAATGTAGATTAATATTTGTGGGATTTTATGAAATTTTATTATTGCTGCCTACTGGAGCACACAGAATATAAAATAAGAAAACTCTAGCGCAGCAGTACTTCGCTAGAAAACCCAGTTTTTCCAATTTTCATCCGTAATTCAAAAAAAAAAAAAAAAAAACAAATAAATTCAAAAATTGTAGTATAATATTGTTGAGACCACCAATCCTTCTCCCCTCTCACTCCTGTGAACATACGTCTACATTAAAATATATTTTACATCTTTGTTCGCGGCTACACTGTGTTACCATCTCCGCCGCTAACTCATTTACCTCCATATATTATCGTTTATCTCACTCAAACTGTACTCAAAATTATATTATGTAACTGATGTAAAATACACACGCTTCTGGGATGCTACTTCGACAATACTTTATTTCACATTGTTAATTTGTGTCTTCACTGATCCTCATCCTCTATAAATATTGATTATGATTGATATTTGTATCAATAGTTATCGATATACGACAAACATACCAATATATATTTCATTGCTAGTTTCAGGTAAAAAAAGTTAAAAAAAACAATCTATAGTTGATAGTTATCGATATCTGTAACAAAAACATACAGAGGTTGTAGATCAGATGTTCACAATTATTGTACGGAATAATAAAGATGTTGACAAAGTTATTTCTCAGAAGTGTGTAATTAAAAAAGATCATACATGTAAAGCACAGAGTATTAAAGTATGAAGAGTACGAAGTTGTACAGAGACAAACAAACGAGTGGCGGAACAGGTAACAGCGTAGCCACGAGTACAAATGTGAAAAATATATAATATATGTAAGGTCGACTGTTTTCAGGAGTGTAAAGGAAAAAGATTGGTGGCCCTAACAAAATATCGATGTATTGATGTTTTATTGCTAAAAACCAATTTTCCAGGACATTTTTGTTTTCAAGTTTCTTCTGAAACTACTGAACCAACAGGCAACAAACTCCTATCAGATCTGGTCTTATATGAGGAATATCTTTCGCAAAAGTCTATGAACAGGGGGAATATGAATGATCTATGACTGAGGAAAAAGGGGACCTTATACTTTTAACTATGATAAAATAATGCTCAAAGAGATTTCAATAACTGATTGCATGGTTTTATAATCATGTGTTTGAGATATAACTTATTTATACTTCACAAATAAAGAAGAGTAGGGGATGTAGGGGCTGGATGAAATGATGTTGTTAAAGAAGGGTTTAACTGGTGAATTTTTACAATACACCCAAATAAATTCGAATTTTTGCATAGAAGATTCAAAAAAAAACATTATTTAGTAATTTTTACAACAGTAAGGCTAAAAGGTGCTCATTCCTCCTCGTGTGGCTCCGAGGGGATGCCCAGCGTTTGATTAAATGTAGTAAGATTTTGCACAGATTACACATACTTTTAAACATATTTTTCAAAATTTTATCTATCAAATTTTCAATTGCTTCTAGGATTGGGAAAATTGTTCTCCATCACTAAAGTAGGGGGCAGAGTCCACTATTTTCCAGAAACAAGATGCAGCTAAATTATTTCCGATAGTAGGCTACCTCTGAAAATCGTATGGAACAAAATTTCAATTAATTAAACAGTTTGTTATAACGGCATTTTAGTTGAACGATATTTTGGGTGACAATAATAAAAGACAACCAAAATTACGGCGCCTGTGTATTTGACTTCAAAGTAACAATTATAAAAATAATTGAGGTGTACATTGCAGACATAGCTATTGAACACCTTAATATATTGTGGTTACAACAGAAGTGATTTGTCTCATTTTAGAGATTCACGAAATCACTGTCAAATTATCGAGCAGATTAATACAAAGTTATTAGGACTAACGTCGTCTGCATGAAATGTATAAAGATGAGGTTAAATGATGATGCACGAGAAATAGTTCTTTGTTGGAGTTGAAGTTTATGCGACAATTATTAGTAATGTGTTATTCTAGGCACATTTAGACAGAGGTGGGTGATATCATAGGTGATCATCGGATGAATGAAATAGTTTGGAATGCCCGGTGATCTGAATGATGAAATGAGGTATGACATTAAATGAACTAGAATTGATGGCCGTGACCATACAGGTGCTCACGTATACTGTTTGCGATGATGTACAAGGTGGTTGATTATAGGGGGTGTAGTGATATACTGGTGCGAGTTATACGAGGGGAAATATATTGTTACATTAATTGTCTATGTTGGAAAAAAACTAATACTTCACAATTATTTTGTTACCCTAGCTAAACGAAATTAATTTTTAATAGTTTATACGAAGAATTGATCTCACTTCCTGTTTGACTCCATGTTTCTAATTTCTGTACGGTTTCTACTATTTGATAATTTCAGCTAATTCATTCAAATACTCATTAATTCAATTTTTTCTATTATTTCATATCGTTTAGCTCTGAAAGAACGGTAGGCATGTATCGTAGATTTTATAGGAACTTCATGGAATTTTGTAATGTTGAGCAATAAATTTTTGTGAATTTTACAAGAAATTCTCTTTTACCAAATATTATGAAAAATTGTTGTAATATTGTCAATTTTTGATAGAAAATGCACTCAAAACAACAGAGTTATATAGAATTTATGTGAAAAGACATAGGTGGACGATATAGAAACTATCCTTCGGTATGCATAATCACTTTAAAATTTATAAAAATGAAAAGTTAGAGATATGGTGATTCAGGAAGATCAAATTTGAAAAATTTAAATAAAATTTTAAAAATCAAATAAAAATAAAAATGAATATTCCTACCACATAGATTAGGCATCAAAATTATAATGCAGTTTGTGGTTGGAAAAAATAACCTATTCAATCGGCACATTGGAATATGAAATTTATACCAGCAGGTTTCGTGCTGAGAATTCAAATTGAATAGTCATCCACAAAGAGAAGAATATCCTGTCATCGATGACAACATGCTGTGTTCAGCTTCATAAAAGAAAAAAAAAAAAGGTGGAAAAAATGCTCAAAGAAAATTGATGAAAAAGCTATCGGGTGCTTTTTTTCTTTTCGACATCTGCAAAAACACGAAAGATTTTTCTCATAGTGCACCCATATTTTCATATAAATTGGCAATTAAGTACTTTTTTCCATAATAATATAAAAACGTATTCCCGAACGACGGTTCTGTGCAGTGGCGTATGTTTCACTGCGGGGGGAGGGGGAGAGCACTAAATAAAAACAGTGAAAAGCTATTAAAAACCAGTCGACATATTTCTCACAGAGTATAGGTATATATAGTGTTTGAAATCTTCTCCTTCATCAATGATCATTTGTGGAAAATTTCTACCATTACGACGCATTACGTATAGCAGATGTTGGAATTTTTCTCTTCAGTCAATGTGAATGATGAAACATCGAAAATGTTTTCCGTTGCTTTTAGTCGATGTATTCCCAAAGGTACCGTACTGTGATATTATCCGAAGGCTGTATACACGATACAATTTCGATACAAGATGAGAAACTTCAGAAAAATTTGTTCTAGAATGTAGAAAAACCGTCAGAAAGAAAATGCGAAATAATTAAGCGTGCTCAAAAATTGTTTTGTCAAAGGAACAATAGTATTGATGATAGTTTAAGCCGCACTCCGTTCATTTGAGTAGTAAATAACTACACCAGTGTTCGACGTATGAACAAATTCGTGAAAAAATTTCATCTGGCATAGTGGAAAACAGGAAAACATTCTGCATAGTTTTAATTTGAAAATAGAGACCACTAGGGAGCAAACTCACCATCTAATACGGAATTCCGTTTCTCCCCCATTCACCATTAATATCTCCAACACTGATCATCGTTCCGCCATTATTTGTACTTCTTGTAGGTTCCTTGCACATTTTTCTGTTCTGAATTCTGAATACATCTAATTTTTGCATACCTAAGTAGCTAATTTATAAATAATGTTAATTTTGAATATTCGTAATTTTGTATATTCAAACGGTTCATTGACATGAAACCTTCGATTATTTAGCACTGGATACCCAAGTAAACACACAAATTTACGCCAACAATAACATTTAAAGCCCTAAAATGTATATGAGTTTCACTCTATTTCATTGGATTTACAGCAACGTATTTGGATAGATTTAAATTCACGTAACCAAGAGACTGAAAACAGATTAAAAAGATCTTCTCTGCGTGCTCCGAAAACCTATGTCTATTTTAGAGCTTTAGAATGATGACACGTTCGGATAACAATTGATGAGATAGGGCTGCTGGGTATCCAGTACGAAATGATTGAAGCATGAGACCTTAGAATGCCACAATTTTGAAACAACATTCACAGTTTCACACATATTCTATTTCAAAATGATAGTTAATTTTAAAGAGTATTACGATTCCTTCCACGAATTTGGTTTTTCACAATTTCTAATATTTTAAGTTGAATTTTTCTAAAACTGCGATATTGATTTTAAAAATACACAAATTAATATACACTCAAATAAGTATGGTAACCATAATAATGCTTCATTTCAAAACAATTAAAGTGGGCCAAAAATTGGACAGAATAAAGCTTCAACCAGTTTTATGATTGTTTCAATAGTAAAGATCATTATAATAATATTTTTTGAAAAATTTATTCCGAGTAGAAAAAGTCAAACATTTATCTTAATGTACGTAATTTTTATTCAAAATGGGCTCTGCCTTATTTGCAGTTTTTTTTTTTAAGGAAATCTGCATTAATTTCAGTCACATTTCACAAAATATGCATTTGAAATTAAAACATGATATGTTAGCAAAGAGATCATTCTTTGTCATAATAATTCAAAGTAGCGATGAGCAAGAGCATTTTAGTCTTGGTGCTTCGCCCACGAGGTCCCATGCATAGCCTATGCGCCGGACTCTGCCACTAACGTGGAGGTACTGGTGTTGAAGCACAGACAGTTGTGAGTTGCAAGGTGTGACAACCAGGTGTATGACACCAACCAACTTATATCGTCTCTTAGATGTTAAACCATTGTATTACGTAGAAGGTATTCGTTGCCTACTTTTTTGCCAGCACGTCTTGACATTAAAAAGTGCATTGGTCTTATGAAGCTTTAATGGACCAGTACTATATAGTCAAGTTTACAGTCAAGTCTTGGTATTAGTATTGGTATTGCATATCCATTCATGGTCTTGATTATGACTTGGTACATTCAAGTCTTGCTGTAGGTTTTGGTCAAGCATAATCAGTCTTGGTCTTGACTTTGTATAATAGATCTTGCTTTTAGCCTTGGTCTTAATTTCAGTCTTGCGTAGCTGTTCTCATTGATGTTGGTTTTCCAAAATGTGGAACACTTTCGACCCAGATTAATTTGGCTGATCACTAATTCTAAGCTCTTGCCACAAAATTTTCATATAAACGATATTTCAAATATTTACGCTGCATCTGATTGTCTGCACTTGCCCCCTTCAGAATTTAACGAAAAACTTTTTCACCTACATAGGGGAAAGAAATTTTCAGTTTCTGTAATATGATTTTTTTACAATTGAAGTGTGTTCCCTCTGAAACAATTTACACCAAGGCTTACGTAAACAATACCTACTTAAAATAAAATCATAGAATAAAAACCCCATAGACAACAAGTTCATTAGGTATTCAAATAGTAGTTTTAGCACATTCAATGTTTAATATACGCCATGACTGGTCTCTTCATTCCAGAAATCGAAATATTTGTTTATTCATTATTCAAAGTACCTATGTTGTGTGATAAAATTATAATACAGTTGCAAATAATTTGGCCAACTAGTCTTTGCTGCCTCACGAAGTAAAAAGTATATCACATTCATTTGGCAAATGAAGGATCGTTGTTTTTTTTGTTTTTTTTTTGTTTTTTTTGTTTTTTTTTGAGTACCTGCTCATATTATTATACGAAAGACGCATTTAATTTATTTTCTCGAAGAAGTGTCTTCGAAACCAATTCGAAAAAGTAGGTACGTCCACCAACGACACATTTTTCTTTCTCTGTAAACTTCAACCTCACCCCAAAGTTTTGCCTACTACCCTTGTTTTCTTTACTTTCAAAACGCCACCAACCGGGATCATATTTTTAGAGTAAAAATTACCGGAATGTCGTGTTTACGAGTTGAATGCGTTAATTTACGAAAATAAATGTCCATTCTTGTGTTGTGTAAATTTCAAAAAACTTCAAGTTTAACATCAGGTTACGTTGAAAAATGGTGAATTTTTTGTCAGCATTAATTTTTTTGGGGCAGCGTGAAACCATCTTCTCTCACTCACTCACTCTCTCTCTCTCTCACTCTCTCACTCACTCTCTCTCTCTATTTCTCTCTCCCTCTCTCACTCTCTCTCTCTTTCCTCCCTCGTCTCTTTCTCTTTGTTTCTTTCTCACTATGTCTTGCTGTCTGTCTGTCTAGTTCTCTTTTCCTCTCACATTTTTCCATATTTTTGTTTGAGCCTCTCTCCTCCATCACGATTACATTTTGGACTCGTTTTTTAAGCCACACACCATTTTGTGTGCCAGTAATTAAATTCTCGCTTACGACAAAAACCTTTTTTCTTTTTCCTCCTCACACTTCCACTTTTACACTCACTTTCCCTCTTCTAGTATTTTTCTGCTTTTTTTTTTTTTTTTTTTTTGTTAATCCAAAGTTATGCTGGTTTTGTTTTTTTTAATCATATTCTTTTACACTTCTAGGGTATCCACGAAGGGGTGATACTGGTGAACCGAACCCCCCGTCATATGACCCTTTATACAAATTGAAAAGCAAAAGAGATTTTCCGAGGGTGGTTATTCACGTTTTAATTCCTATTTTTTCACCACCATTTTCATTTTTTTTTTTCGGTATTAAGTTTTTACATAATCTGTAGACTTGGAACTTGGAGCAAAAGCGTAGAGAAAAAAAGGGTCTAATTTTGTTTTTGTTTTTTTTTTTTTTTTCAATTTTACACGAATTTTGATCTGGCCAATGGGTCATTCCGCATAGTGGAAATTAAATTAATAAAATGACGTAATTCGTGTTATGAACGAGGATTATTCGATGTTTTTCTCCTTCTCTCACACCCTCTGAAATGATATTTAACATCGCATAAGGACCAATTTGTCAGCATATACCTACCTACATATATAGGTTCGCGGGTTATATTGGTGATAGATCATTTGGTGGTCGTTTCGATGAACGCAGTTAATTAAATTATTGCATGTTAACCGTGTCAAACTGTAGGTTGACCCATATTTATCGACCTGTTCACTGTACCTCAGCAAAAATGTTAAGGTGATCTTATACACTAGCCTATATTTTTCAAAAATAACAATCGTACGATGATTCGAAAAGTGTAGGGTCGAAAAAAATAATACGCAAACGGTTTAATGAGTTACCCTACCTGTTGCTATTGTATACGATATTATACGTTTACGTTCACTTCCTGCTCTATCGGTACCGTTTATGGTGGAGTGCTGTAAGTAGTTTGTATTTTTGTGCCCTGTTTCCTTTTTATCGACGAAAAACAGCAAAAGTTTTAGATACACTTTGTTCAAGAGGGTGAAATATATGATTGCAGAGAAGTATTAGATACAAGATTTTTCAAAAAATTGAATAATCTACCCTTTGTGGCAATTTCAAATATTTGCATCGACGCACCGGTGAGGGCATTTCACTAAGTCAGGAGTGAGAGCGTTCCATATCTCCATTGTGAAAATTCAGTCCCTGATTTTTGTGTAGCTTTTGGTGCATTGAAAGTGGCCTCAATTGATCAGCTTGAGGAGTAGTGGTAAGGAATTAAATGAGTAGCTTACAAAACTAGGTATCGGTAATAGGAATAGACAATAAACACGATTTTTGTTATTTTTATCGATTTCTCGAATGTGTAATGTTAAACGGTCATTTTATCTGTATTTTCTCCTTTCACGGACATTTATTTTTTTTTGTTTCATTTCTTTCCGGCTCTATGGAAGTGAACTATTTTGGCTATGGCTACTTTTTGGGAATCTGAGTTTTTAACCTCGTTGAATTGCCATGATTTTCTTTTAATTCTAATATATTGTTTTGGCTTTAAAAGTAAAGTTCAAGCTTTTTTCGTTTCTAAAGTTTCTTAGGTCATATAATCTGCAATTTGTGCTTTAGTTGATTTCAATTCAGATCTCTCTACTTTAATACGTTTAAATCGTAATTAAGCATTTCTCATACCTCGTTTCTCCTTGCGATTCCATCAGTTCTATGTTCTCGTGACGGCAATTCCGGACTTGAATAAATATTGACAAATTCACAATAATTTGACAAGAAATTACGGTACAATATACTTGAATTCAAGTAACAATTTTCATAAGTACAAACTAGAACATTGTGGACTCAACTATCTATCCCTTAATGTACGGAGGTAGTATTAGAAATGAGTTTGTTTCAAAATTGGATTATTGGAGTTAAAAATTCGGTATCTTGAAAAATGATTGACTTAAAAAGTCTTATTCATAAAAAATAAGGAGGTGTTATGACATCTTTGATAAAAATATAAAAGATGGTTGTTACAATATCCTATAACAATAGGTACTTAATTGTGATACAAGTGCAAAACGTAGGTGATTTTGATACAAGTGTGAATTTTTGTGAATTTTGCTACACGAACCGAAAGCGAGTGCTGAAAATCATGAGTATCAATCACGTATGATGCACGCGTGTCACATAATGTTTTTTTCAATAACCCCTTTCTGCCTTACAAATATGAAAAATAAATAATGATATGAAAAGGTGAAAATCATTTTTTTTATAACCTTATAATAATTTATAATTAATTTTAATTTTTTGAAACCAAAAATTCTCTGCAACCATCTCACACCCTACCCCAGAAAAAGTGACGCAAATAAGTTTTTCAGAACCAAAAATAATAATTAACTTAATAATATCACCTATGTTAAAAAAAATAAAAAACTGAGGAAACAATCCGTGCAAAAAAGAGTGAGTTGTGCAAGAAAATAAATTTGAAAATGCACATTGGCCCAAAAATATTTTTTTCGCATCGTGTTGAAATAGGCTTCTTTTTTTTCAGTTATGATGGGACTAAAAAACGTATTTTTCAGTTTGGTGTTGGAAAAAATGAATTTTCTCATTTTAGTGCTTTTTTTGTCCATCTTTTTATTCTTCTACTAGGTATCTTTTTCAAGTCGAATTTTATTTTTACTCTTTTTGTTGTTAAATCTGTGAAATACCTTGTCATGAAGAGGATTCTCAACGAGAAGGTAGCCAACACATATTTATGTTCTGCCACTTCATACATAATGTACGAGGGAACCAAGGTCTGGGTGAACACTAGCGATTTACTAGCAAGTTTTGTGAGCTTATATATAGACAGCTCTGTACACCCACACAGATACGAATATGTAATATATACATGTATATATTATGTCATAGCAAGTGTGTCGTTTTTTATTAGTAACTGGTAAGAAACAATGTACGAGTGTACCAGTCCATGACATCACAGAGATCTTTATCTATCGATCAGTTATGATCCAAGCATTGTAAATTACTTGCCTGAATTTACAGCTAATTACAAACAAACGAAAGTGTGTTGTTTAAAGTGTAAGGTACAAATAATTGCCAGCCTTACGACTGCGGCTTTCACCAAGGGGCCGAGCCTCTTATCAGAGTGGATTATCCCTACAATAACGTTCTAAATTTTTAGTTTCAATTTGTTAAATAATATGGAAAAAAATGAACCCAGTATGGAATTGGCTATCGTCCTTGTGTATCTACTGAATTTCACAACAACTGGTTTCATTTGGAATTTCAGAGCCACCATATTGGATCTGCCATTTTATATTTTAAAAATTTGCCAATCGATTAAATTTTAAAATTAATTCCATAATTTCGGATCCAGTACAAATCTGGTACTGATTCGATCTCAATGAAAATTTAACAGGACCACTTCGTAGCTGTCTATATTCTTTCAAATGAATCCTGATCAATAAAATCAATGCACTGTTGCTGAATAATCAGTGTACATACATTAGATGGATTCGGTGGTATTGATCCAATCTCAACGAAAATTTGCACTGGCCACCTGCGAACTATTCTTTTTTAAATGAATCTTAATCATCAGAATCAGTTGAGCCGTCGCAGAGTAATTAGTGTCCATACATTGAAAATTGTATATAGGTATTAGGTATATAATTATACATATTGTACAGTACACTCGACCTTTGCCTATACATATAGTACCGGACCAGTAAAGAACGATGATTTCTGGTTAGACATTCCGGCGCTAAATAGGCAACTATTGTGTACCACTTGATGTACTTTACGTTTATGTTCGCTATCCTTGTGAACTTAAGGGATGACTTCATCAAATGTATTCTATAGTGGTGAACTCAAGCAACACGTCGAAAATACGCACGAAGTATACTTGGATTTCCTATTTTTACGCCTGCATGTCTTGAAATAAAAAGTGCATATTATTGAGCTTATGGAGCTTTACTGGTCCAATACTGTATAGTCAAAGTACTCGCCGAATGAAAAACCTTTTCCTTTGTTTAAGTCGGTTAAAAGCTATGATTCTGCGAAATTATTCGCTTAAATTCTTTGATAACGACAAAACTCTGTTACAGACTTTCAAGCCTGAGTTCTTAAACATGAATTAAAGCACAAAATGGTCTACTTACTGATGGGCGAAATTCAGTTCTCACAATATTGTTTGCCTCAAACATTTAAGCTATAAACTGGATTCACTGAAATGCGGGGAGACTGTAAATTTTAAACGTCTTTATTTCACTGTCTTCTCTCTACATTGAAACTAAACATCGAAAAATTTAATCCGATTAAAGTAAGCCTGTACAACGTCGCATTCAGAAACTTTTGAAGAAATATTTTACCCTACCAGTTTGAATGAAATACTTACCGATTTCTTAAAATTTCAAAACCATTTTTTCCCAATCAAAACACTGTTACAAAAATATCTGCCTTATTTTTTCCCCCATGTCTTCAAAATGTATCGATGAACTTGTTTTTCGTTCCTGAAGGTGGTCAAGGGGGACGATTAGTTGTTTTCTTTGG
Source organism: Ericerus pela (assembly GCA_011428145.1). Classification (NCBI taxonomy): domain Eukaryota; kingdom Metazoa; phylum Arthropoda; class Insecta; order Hemiptera; family Coccidae; genus Ericerus; species Ericerus pela. The sequence continues at coordinate 1,391,304 of WOFM01000483.1, forward strand.
TTAATTAAATCTAAGTATTTAAAATGAAAAAATCGATCTCTACCATTCTTGAGATTATTTATCTTCAGTCCTTTTTGGTCCTTTCAATGAAAAGAAAACACTGAAAGAAGAAAAAAAAGAAACGTATTTATGCTTGAGAAAGTGTGTGTAGGCGAAAAGAGACTGAAATTTCCGCTAGAATAGATAGAACACCTTTAAAAATGGAGAAATTTCTAAAATTAGTTCATCATTAACAACTTTTTGAAGGGAGAACTGAAAACGAAGATCGAAAATTTAGGAAAAGAATTCGAAAGAAACAGAGAAAAAGGAGGAAAGAGCCCAAAATCGTACCTCAACTTCGACTTCTCGCGTTTTAATTTGTTATGTCTTCGACTCTTTTGCGAGGTTGATTAAGTGGAAACTAAAGTTTTCGAATAAGTCGATAGTATTTCGTAGATAGTAAAAGATCTTTCGAACGAATATAAGGTGAGTTTACTTGAAAACAACATGTGGGTCTTTTCCATTTCGTACGAATTAACCATCTGGGGAAAAAAATGTCTCGAATCCAAAATTAATGGAGGTGTTTCCATTGTTAAAGGTCAAGTATTAAAATATGGTAGAAGATATACCTACCACAAAAATATTACATTTTTACTGTTGTTGGTGGAAGTTACGTAGTTAATATAAATTTTATAGACCAACTACCACTACTTTCTGGTACAAAATGTGGCAGTTAGACACAAATTAATTCATGTCAATCACCAGTACTGATAGGCATGAAGCAGAAATATTATATTTTTTTACTGGTCTTTGCCTATATGGCCATTTTACCTCGCGACAGGAGGATATACTGACGTTAAAGTAAGAGATGGTGATGGTCGGGATCTGGTGGCCAATAGTCTATCAGCATGAATTTTTCAATATCAATATTGAATCTAACCAAACATACCGCTATTTTGGGTGAAGAGTGAGATGGTGGCTGGTCACAAAGTCGCAACCTTTCGATCGCAAAGGCGAGCCCCTAACACTATGTCAGATGGACCATTGAAATAGAGAGCTCTCATGTGTAATACATCGAATGGTTTTGATGAACTGTATGTCGAGATTCGGATTTTGAATATTGCAATAACTTGAGTCAAAAATGGCGTATATTTTTAAAGTGAAACTTCTTTGCATTAGGTACTAAATTAAAAATGGTCATGCAACGAGGTTTATAAAATGAAATAAACAAAATGGTCATTCAAAAAAACACATGAAATGAGAAAAACATTACCACTGACCTTCCTTATGAAAGATAGACCCATTCAACTCTATTTGATTCATTTCCCTCTTCGCCTTCTCTATACATTTTCATTCGTTGCTTTCTTACCAATGGAATGAAAGTTGTGTGATTTAATTTTTACCTTGAAGTGCTCAACAATTGGTGAAAACAATTTTTCAAATTTATATGACTTGTTCTGCATTTTAATGTTTATGTAAAACAAAAAATGAAAAATCATCCTACCAATAAGACATTCATTCTTTAAAATACAAATTTCAGCGAAAAAGTTTCACTTCCACCGTGTGTCTGAGTACACACTCTTTTCGTTTGTCATCAACCTGCACCACATCACTTGGCTAATTCACCAAAATGAGAAATTAGTCGTTCGCACTTTTCCTGGTAAAATTATTAATTTCTTTCGCATCAAATTTAATGGTTTAAAATCCCTCCTCGAATATGCTAAATTTGTCACACTTTAGAAAATTCTGCTCACCACTTACATTCTCCAGAATCAACATCATAGGTACTGTAGGTTTATAGATTACTTATTTTATCACATAGTATTGAAAAATTCTATTTTCTGTGTTTTAAAATGACTCAGTCTGTGTTAGTATGACTCAATACATGCTATAAATAATTTCATTTATACCGCAGTGACCGTTGTATTCTCAAACCTCACTGTTTATTAAAATGTACTTTACAAACCCTTGGTCCATTAATGTCCGAATGATAGTCAAGAAAAGTGCGGTTTGAGAATACAGTTGTGAATCATCTCAATGTGCAGCATGTTGTGAGTAGGCGCGATTCAGTTTTATTCAGTTTACTCAAAAATGGATGGATTTACCCTGAAAATAGTATAGCAGAGATATATTTTTCATAATATCTTCTACCAAAAAAGTTCCGACTGAAATTTATGTCAGTGGGGTGGTTACGGTGCTACAGGCCCGCAAAATTTAAGTGTGTTCTGTTACAAAATACGCAGCTCTTAGTTCCAATTTTGTTGTTTTGTTTTTTTTTTTTAATAACAACACTAGTAGAATATGATTACACAATTTTGCGGGCCTGTAGCACTTGACTATGCCACTGAACGAAATTTTGATAGAAAAATTTTTTGTAGAAAATGTTATGAAAAACACTTCTTTATACTCTATCTACTATTTTCCTGGAAACTCCACTCGTTTTTGAGCATACAGAAAAAAACTAAATCGCACCTTCTCACAACATGTTGCACGTGACGCCGCATTCCAAATAACAATAAATGAAAATGAAAATTGAAAATTCTGTTTCCAACTTTGTCTTTGGAAAAAACCTTCAAGTATAATCATGAAAATAGTTTCCTACAATAATTGCATTTACTTTCGAATGGTTTCTCATTTTATTAAGTATATTTTTTTTAAAAGATCTATAGATAACGGTGGAGGATATTGTCAGAATTGTTTCGATGGCGGTTTTCCTACACAATCGTCGGTGTCATAATAAATGTTACAAAAAGAGAACTGAATAAAGTTTTCATAAAAAATTATTCCGAGAAATAAATTATCCATTTTGTAGATGTATACATATGCTGAATGATTTTTTTTTTTAAATTTCTTTCTTTCAATACACCTCTCATGTCAAACATTTATTCGAAGCACTTCTTCTGCTTCGACCAAAAGGAATTTTCGTTTATCATATTTTTCGCCAACAAATCACAGAAGTCGGTAAATTTTTGTTGAGTAAAAGTTCTATGAAGACGTTCATAGACGGGAGAAAGTGAAAAGACCACTCAGTTATGCTTAGTTTCCGAAGATTTGGCAATTTTTTAAAAGAAAATTAAATCTGACTGGATTTATCGACAAACAAGTACCAAAGCCTATAAGTAAATCGGTCTAAGTATAGGTATTTATAAAATGCCGCAGAAATAACGTTAGGTATATCAGATTTAGAATTGAAATGAATGAATCCGTGTATAAAATATGACCAGAAATATTAATTACCCTGAATATTTTTGGGAAAACATTTATCAACAAAAAAGGAAAAGCTATCATCTCTCTCAGTATGTTTCAAAACCACCGAACCAATTGTGGATCATATATTTCAGATTTAATATCCAAGGAAGTACAGTATGTAGGTTCCTAAAGCATTTTTAATATTAATCCAAGACTAGTCTTATGACGTAATCAAAATTGATTGTTGTATTTTATTTTATGTGATAACATTTTTCTTTTCGTTCTGAGAGTTTTAAAACGAAATCGATGGCCTTTTTTCAAATACAAATGTTTCACAAATATCGATATTCGATTGCCTCATCAATATCAATGTTGTTTTAAAAACACACCGAATTTGCTAAAACCATTGAAAAATACATTAACATTTTCAAAACTTCCTTCACTTAATTATCAATATGAAATGAAAATGAGTAAATATCGATTGTTGGTGGGAAGATAATATTTTTATTTATTTGAAAATAAAAATGGTTGAATTTAAGAATGCCATGTGCTCATGAATTTGGTTTTTCAGTTCATTCATATTATTCAAATAATAAAATTATAGACTCGAAATCATTGTGTCTTATGATGTATGTTCAAAATATGTCACTTTATGCAGTTGGTTGAAATCATGACCCCAGAAAATGTAAATTAGTTTCATCATTCAACGAAGTTTATGTTACGACCTGATGATGAATTCCTATGCATTTAACGCTGTTAAATCATCAATGAATCGAAGAGAGTTCACCGCAATAATTTATCGATGAATTCCTCATCATCATCATCATCATCGTCGTCTTCATCATTTTCTTACTATAAACGCCAATACATGAAAAACTGATATCAAATATAAATGTGTTATCACATTAAATGTAACAGTTTTTACCCTACTAATACTGGTCCTTTATTTTTCTTTTTGTTACACCACTAGCGGAACCTAGTATTTTCAATCTCACAGCATGTACTTCATGAATATTTTATTACATCACTATACTATTAGCGACGATCAAAATCACGACCAATTTCAGGTTATTTTTGGTGTTGGTGTTGGTCTTGTTTCTGCACAGTCTTCATATTAGACTTGTACAGTCATGTCTTGGTCTTAGTCTTGGTTTTCCTAATTTATTGGACACGGACTATATGTTGACCATGGTTGCTGACCATACCAACTAATTGCAATCACTGATCACAGCTACCAATCGCCGCCATAGACCATAACTATAGACTATGATCACATGTCAAAGGAACCAAATGTGATCTTATGATTATAAGATTATCAGCCACAACCATCAACTATAACCACTTACTTCAGCCACAAACATTACTACTGACTATCCTATAATAACTGAGGGGACATTATCCCAACTCCCTCTCTCTTGGAGCTTGGTCCCATATTGACAGACTGGGTTGAAAACCATTTCCCTGACCCACCCATACGATGCATTGAACTCTAAACCCACATTACATTGTCTATATAAACTCATACATACGATGCCCAGCTACACTGATGTGAAAATAGCTCTTAGGGAAAAGAGTGGGTATGTATGTATTTACATACTCACTGATGAATTGGGTGTTGTGGGACATATTAATATGATTGGATGTTAAGGAAAAATGTAATTTGGATAAAACCAATGAAATGTAACAGAAATGACATAAAGTAGAAATGTTTAAGAAATTGGTAGGAATTAGAATAAGTGCAAGGTATTGAAATATATTCGTAGAAAAGGTGACATCATGAATATGGACGAGAACGGTTTATAGAGAAGAGAAGGTGATGTCATCAGACAAGTCAAGACTTGAAAGACAAGTTTGAACGACTGAAATAACATTAGTAAAAAGAAGAATAAATGTACAAAAATATGATGAATGGTACAGGAAAATACGAATTTAGAACAGATGAATTGAAGTGAAATAAATGATATAGAAATATCATTACATTACCACTGATATGTTTGCAATGTCAAATGACTGGTATTATGTAACATAAGCATTGAAGTGGGCTGGTTGTCTATATCCGGAAGCGATTAGGTCACTTGATGTGCAAAAAACAGTTTGGTTTCAAGACCTGATGTGGGTTTTTAAACTTTCACGGAAACAGCCACAATAATAAAAAAATAAGTGCGCTTCAGTGCCTTTGCAAACAGACTGAATCATTCAGTGTGGTACCCACTCCTATTTTTGCAGACTGATAACTGCGCATAATTCGTTGTTTCCTGGAAACAACAAAATTTGTTCTTTTGTTAGTGTGCATGCATTAGCCTAAATGCAAATACACATGCAAACTAACAAATTTTTCTCAATTCTCTTTTTCTTTCTATTCTTACGTCAAAATTTGCACTGAAATTTTAACTGAAACTCACACCAAAACTCGCACCAAAATTTGAGCTCACCGCCTTCACCTTTCAGTTTTTACCCCTGTAAATGAATGTAGAAATGTGTATCACACTAAAACAAAAAGTTTCTCGTGGGCAGAATTTTAGTGGTGCGAAATATCAATATATTTTTGTATCGATATTATGTAATCCAAAATATCGTCATGTATCGAGTAGATTGTGACTTGTGAGTCAATTTGGTCAAATATGCTATTTTCGCTATTTTTCGCACTGCTATAGAATAACATCGTAATTCGGATGGATGTTGCAGATGAGTATACCTACCTCCTACATTCTTTGACTCAGTTATTTCACATATTTGGAGTCACTGTTTCCCCTTAACAGAATTTTAAATATCTAGAGGAACGATGAGGGTATCTATAGCCTATACTTAAAGTTTAACAAACAAAGATGAGAACGTTCTCATTCATTTTATAAAGTCTTTCGCGCAGATTTTGTGCCAGAAAAAAAAGTTCGTTGAAAAAATAAGAACAAAATTTGACTTTAACCTCGCAAGAAATAAGGAGGTGAGTGATAACGTGAAAAAAAGAGTAAAAAGTTCGTAATTTCCTTCATATAGGCGCCGTTATGAAGTTATAGCCGAAGCAAACCTAAAAAACCGAGTACCTACTCCAGAAAATCCGCTCATGGACCTAGATTTTCAGACTTAACTTAAAAGGATTTAACTACTTCTCTTATATATAGGCTGCAGAGGTGGCTCAATGAAAAAGGACTGTTCAAAAATATTACCCATTGTGGCACACATACAAATCGAACCTTTTTAAATAGCATCAGAACTTTATCACCAAACTTAGCTCAGTAGTTTTGGACATGTTTTCAAAAGAAAGTCTGCATTCCATCAGCGGCTGTAACTGGCGAATATATTCTATCTTAATATACACTATACGACAGATCCCCACCAGCAGATTAGCTAATAAAATTGATGAACTATTTTTTCGAGTATTCGTGAGACTGACTCAAATATTTTTTCATCTGACAGATGCGGTTATTTTATCGAAAGCATAATATTATGTGAGGCTATATTATATGAAAATCTGGAACGATATTTTGCTTTGTGTGTTCTTCAAATGATCTCTCGTCTCAACGATTTGGTCAATTACCCGACAGTATTTCTTCTTTTTGCTTTATGGGTATTTTTCTCTCTCCATCCACTGAACAATATACCCGCCCATAGCATTAGCGTGGCTATTAAAAGTGGACAACGCGAGAAAAGTACACGCTATTACTCAAACCATAAGCTTTGAGACGACGAGGTGCGGAGACAGTTGGTTTGAACTTCGCTCGACACCGGCCAAAAAATTTGTGCGCCAACTTTGTTTTACCCTCCACCCTCTTTACCGATAAATTCCTCCCTCAGCAACCGCATACTTCCACCCCTGACAATAAGTTATTTAACAATATCGTATTGCGGTGTTACTTTTTTCCTATCCCACTCAACATCCTCTCCATAAACCCACTCGACGAGATTTATCGGCATACCGCCGGTTTTCTCTCAACTCCACTCCGTCACCCCACCCTTTATGGTCCTTATCGCTAATGTGGAACGCCCAGCACGGTACACGTTTTTATTGCTACACGGTTCCCTGTATGTGTTTTATGCGTAGCACAAAAGAATTTGTGAAACTGTTAAGGTCACGAGAAATACGGTGGAAAAATGAAAGTAAAGGAAAGAGATAGGCGGACAGGCAGACAGAGGCAGCGAGCTAAAGAATGAAAGTGTTGTCATATTATGGTTTACAAAATTCCGTTCGCATTAAACGCGTTATGGCGTTAATTAGGGCTGTTCTGCGTTTTAATGTTAGCTCCACCGCGTAGGGATGTTGTTGTACAATGTACACACAGTAGGTATATATATATATATATATATATGTATATATTATATACGCCTTTGTTTGTGCTGCTTCCGTGGAATGAAAGGAAATTCTAGTGAAATACAATGATATGCGATGCGAGGTGGTTGTACGGCACGAGTGTATGTGGCGGCGTGTATTTTCTCACAAAAGAAAAATTATTCGTTCTTTTATTTTATTTTCTTTGAAACCTAAAAAGTTATGAAATTATGTTCTAGCTATTCGTCGGACATTGAAAACAAGTCCAAATCCAGCATCAGCGCATTCGGTATAAACAACTAAAACAACCATGGTCGTTACGAGGCCTTTGAAATGTAAACTCCATGTTTACCAAGGAGGCCGTTTAGGAATTGTCTATATTAAGCCTTATAGCTATGTCTATAAATCAGTTATAAGGGCTATATATTATACTTCTTACTTATTCATTACTTTATCCATCTATATGGCAATGTCCGGAGGTGGCCATATAAGTCGATAAGAGATATAAAGAGTTGGGAATTGTGGAATACCTTGTCATGAGAAGTATTCACACACAGAAGGTAAGAGTTTTGCGCGTTCTGCCACATCATACACAAATGTCCGGGAGAGCCAAGTCGTAGGCAAACACTGGCAATTTTGTTACCAGTTTCATGAGTTTATGTAGGAAAATTAGCACATCCACACAGATACACATAAATACATATACATATGGGATTATATCATAATATCATTTCCTATTTCATATGGTGATAAGAAATGACGCAGCACATTTGGTACTGAACCGTGACATCACCTAGATCTTTATCAGGCGAATTGTCATGGTCTGAACAATTTATCTTACCTGTATGAATGTACAGGTAAGAACATACAAACACACGCGTGTTTATTTGTTTAACGTCATAAAAACGAATGTAAGCTAGCCTTTTGACAGCTACTGTCGTCGAGGGGTATGAGCCCCTATACCTCATACATGTATTGTCCCCACAGGAATAATTTTGTTTGTGGTTTTTACTGTAGATGGTTATATTGATAATAATAAACGATTCACTTCTGTGTATGCGCCTTGGTGCCATTATATAGACAACTTTTTAACACCTCTTTATAGGCATGATTTTTTTATGGTTCTTATAGATAGTTTGTAAAAGGCACCCAAGTCAGTGTGAACAATTTCAGCCAATGTAATGATAAATAATTACAACATAATAGAGTGTACTAACCATTACAATCAGAATAATGTTGTTTAATGATTTGAAATTGTTAAGCTAATTTTTTTGACATTATTTTCCGAGATAAAAAGTTACTCACTTAGATAAAACAACTTGTCATACTGCACGGTTGGAGAGTTTTGGTTGTGTGACGAACAGTTTGTATAGAATAATAAGACATATAAAAAATGTTAAATAGGTATGTGTGGTAACAATATGATTTACAGTTTTAATGAATGATTAGCAAATGCTTAGAGAATAAAAATATACATAAGATTTAATGAGTTTATATACTCATTCTAAGAAACAGAGTTCTAACAAATTTACAAAGTGTCGTAAGATGGTAGTAATATGATTAGATATTGATTTGTCATAGAAGAATAGGAAAGCTAGTAATATTAAAGAGAAATGATATAAGTGGGTGTAGTTAATGAAATAAGTAGAATTTGGATATTGGCAACATTAATAGAAAGGTTTCGTAGAAAAAGTGACATCATGTTTTGTGTGAATGAAAACAAGTTAGTTTAGGAAAAAGATGATGCCATGTGATAGGTCTTGGCTTGTCTCGATGACGTGATACAAGATTTATGAATATACTACTAAATGTAACGAAAGACCTTGACATATGACTTTGAAAATATACGAATAATATTTTGGATGATACGATAGTATCCTTGCATGCTGTTACTCTGGTCCACACGGACATTCATTTTGTTGATTATTTTCTATGTGCGAATATTTCTCATGACAAGGTATTCCACAAAGTCTTTTTTCCAGGACTGCGAGAAAATGATAAAAACAATATAGCTGAAACTTTCGTAATAGATTATCTTTATGTAGATGCAAGTCTGATAGAATTCGGTGTTTCTGAGAAAATTGGAAAAGAAAGATTACTAAAATAAATTTTGTATTAATGGTTTTGTGAAAACTACCAAACAGATTGGGCTAAAATTTTCATGGAAGGTATTCCTTATATAGGACCAGGTCTGATAGGCCTTTAGTGCCTATTGATTCAGTAGTTTCCGGGAAAACTAGAAAACAATAAATTTTTAGAAAATCAGCTATTAACAAAAGAACATTAATAGATTCATTTTTTGTTAAAAATATCGATAACTATTATTAGTTTTTTGTAAAATTTCAACTTAAATCAACAATAAAATATCAATGTTTGCCAGATATTGATAACTATCAATACAAATATTGATAACTGTCGATACAAATATAGATTACTATCGATACAAACATAGATTACTATCCATTTTATTTTACAGTTTTTTCAAATAACTGAAATTGAAATTTTTTTTTGAATTATGAAAGAAAATTGGAAAACTAGGTTTTCTAGCCAAGTAATGCTGCTGCACTGGAAGTTTTTTCTTTTTTAAAATAAAACCTCTAAAGACGTTTTAACTGATGGTTATTGATAACAGCTAATCTAGTTAAATAAGGTGAATCGAGGAACTACAGCTGTGTTTGACAAGGCAAAAAAGTGCCCCACTAAAAACTTTCCCGTTAGTTCGTGAAATTTGTTACCAGTAATTGAGAAATTAATTTATTTCTGAAGTATTCTATTGCCGGCTGGTAAATATGGCAGGACTATTATTACGTTGATACCAAATTTTCCGCCTTTCTACAATTTCTACAATCAGGTATATTTCATCAGATATTTCTTCTTGCAAGTGTTCCAGATATTCCTTTCCTTTAAAATTTATGGATGAAAATAGTCCCAATGTTACTCTGATCAAGAATTTCAGCCCTAACATTCAATGAATCTGATCAAGTGTAATTTGTTGCTTCATCAGATAGTGAAAAAGTTCATACTTCGTTACGAGCTCTGTACTTCCCTGATATTGATTCACTGTTACAGTTGCACTGAAAAAGCATGGCGACTCAATTTTGAACGCACCAAAATGTTATTTTACTATGGTGCAACTAAATGCGAATCACCCTGTATATTATCCATGGTAGTGCCAAACTGAGCCACCCAATTCGTCTACAAAACCTGTCCCAGACTGAAACAAATTTATTTTCACCTGGTTCAAGCAAACCGATCTAGCTTACCCTCAATTTGTCGCTTAAGAAGCTGAAAATAGTATCCATTAATAAATTTTCTCCAGCAGAAAAGCTCGCGGTGAAATAAATCGTCAACGAAAATAATATATCTACGAATCAGGTGACGAGAATTTTTTCAACACGATAACAAATTGAGCAACGTCTTTTTACGTTTTCAAAACGACGAAATTCTACCCCGTTTACTGTTCACTTTTTAATCTCTTTTCACCCAGATAAATAAATATTCAACCGTACCACATTATCCGAATACTCGTATATTTTCTCGCCATTTTTGCACAGACAAATACATTTTTTTTTATTAATCGCACTACTCGTCGCTGCGATTTTCTCGTAAGGAGACAAATAAGAGAAAAAAAAAAAAAAAAAAAAAGTAAAGAAAAAGTTATACTCATTTAGCAAACATTTTGCTATACAGACTCATTATTTCGTCTGAATTTTTTATTAATAAATTGTTCGGATTTCTCCTTTCGAAATAAGCATCAAACATCATCGCTATCAGACATTAATCAACGTGTACATTTTCGCGCGAGAACAGCGACGCGACGTCTTTTCTTCTTAGTTTTCTATTTTTTTTTTTTTTTTTTGTTTTTCACTCGACAACGCGACAATTAATATAATTATTACAGCCAAACAGAAGAACATCGTGCTTGAAAAATAATATCCGAAACGATGAAATAACGCCTTCACATTCAGCATTTAATCACAAATAACGACCAGCCATCCCATTGGTAATCACGAAAAAAAAAAAAGAAGCTTTCCATAAAATCGTAGGAAAAAATCTGATGACGACACCACTTCTTATACAAATTGGCTAATTCGTTTCGAAATTCGTCTTCGACGAGCACCGCGAAAGTAAGCGCAGCATCCAACAACTGGTGACTGTGAAAATTTATTCGTGCCACATCATGCGCGTCATTTTTTTGTAAGATACAAATAAAATTGATTAGTTCACGGATATGCGAATGCGGAAAATTGAAAAAAACGTTTCGTTTTTCACGTTTTCGCAAACTCACGCAAACTCACACACACACACACACACACACACACACATGCAACAAGCCTCTACCATTATACAGTGTGTTTCAGCGGGTCTTACCAACACTAGTAATTATTTGGTAAAATTTGTCGAGATAAGCAAAAACTGAATCAGTTACACAATTTGAAAACCAAATACGGCCCATAAGTCATCAATAAATATTTTTGGTAAATGATAAAAACAATTTTTCAGTCCTAGACGTACGGGAAGTGTTCCTTTAAAAGAAAATTTTCCATTGAATTTTATTTTCTTCGATATTCAGGTATACCTATATACTTCCAAAAGGAATAGGTATGGTTTTGGGTGTGCAATTGTTGAATAATAGAATGACGTCAATTTTAAAATTTTTATCTGCGATGTTTCCCAGATACACGAACATTCTGGCAAAAAGTAGGTATCACATTTTTAGTGCCAGCGCTGGTTTAAGGTATGACAGGCCCCTGGGAAAATCCCAAAAATTGTTTAGGGTGATAGCGCATGACGTCATTTGTCGTTATTTGCCGCCAAATGTACCGGAGTTAGGTTAGGCAACTCGTATTCCGTAGTCTACGTTATACTTAATCATTATACATACGTAGGTACTTGCCGCCAAACGTCAAGGGGCTAGGATAGGCAAATGTGTATTTTGTTTGATGCGCAATCACTCTATTTGATGATTTTTCAAGGTCTGACCAGTTCTTCGAGACTAAGGATGCCTGGGCAATTGACCATTTCGTACTTAGTGCTAATTAGCTCCTATTTAGAGCCAATATAGGGTAAAGTGTATCTCATTATGTCGAAATTATGTTTTTATAATACTCACCCAGAAAATCGACATTTTTATACACTCAAACTTTGAAGCGCAAGTAGGTAGCTACGAAAGGGGCAAATTTCGACATTTGGTGGGAAAAGTGAAAATTTTCTATATGGACATTCAGCAAATAAGTTCACACTGATAACTTCTTATGATGCAAGTCTTTTCAGCAAAAATCCCGGGCGTGTAAGTTTGTTGAGCTTATCGCCATTAGATCTTCCACTGCTTTTATTTGGGCTATTCAGAACAACCCAAAAAAAATATAAAAAATTATCATGAAATTGTAATTTTAATGTTTGTAAGGATCAATATGAAATGTTGATATTTTTTGCAATTTGAAAAAAAAAAATATTTGCCCAATTTCTTAATCAACAAAGCACTTGTTATTGTGGTCCTCACTGCCCCAAAATTGCATTTAATGTGAATGCATACTCCGAAAATAAAACACGTATAAATAGAATGAAAAAACTTATTTTTTCAATTCATACAACCAAAAGAGGTTATTAAATCTATTTTAGTTAGCAAAATGTGATACATCCAAATCGATTTATAACGTCGAATATGATTTTTATTCTTTCACCAAATGTGATACAGCGTAGAAATGAGTTTTTGCAATACCTGTTTCTAAACTCAATTTTTATAAGCAGCACCTTGAGAATATATGAAGCAGGCAATTTTAGAACCATTTAGGACCGATGTATATATTTGTAAGTAACAAAAAAGATGTAGTTTGGAGGGGCTGCCACAGTTGAGGTATCCCATGTATTTTCATGGCTTTTAATATCACGACTGGAGTTTTCTCCACACTGGTGACCAGGTCCTACCACATTTTTAATAATTTTTCTCTTTTAGTTACTTACGTGTAATTAAAAGAGTGAAATTTTCATCATGTTCTACCTTATCTCAGACGAAAGTAGCTTGTCTTCTACTGTCTGTGATCCAGCTGAACACTGCTTGTTTGACTTCTATACTGGTATGGCCCTATGTGTTTGTTTATTCTACAATTTATCTCATTTTCACTTTACCAATTTATATTTTGCGATGCCTATTTGTTTATCCTCATCTATAACCATAGCTTTCTATACATTAGAGATTTCTCTGGTTTGTAACTTTATGTTTTCAAATAAAGGTCCAGGTATGTCATCCTTGTGTTTTATTATTTTCATTATGTTGTAAATATGTTTTTATACATGGGCTGACAGTTAGAGGCATCCATGTGGCCCACTTAGTCGTGTGTTATCTTTGTCTACACTTCTGTTTTTAGCCCTTGGGGGAATGCGTCATTTTATATACTGGTCTTACTACAGCTCCTAACCATCTACATCGTCATTTTCTTTAATTTTTAATTTTTTCAATTTCTTTTTTCGTAAAAGTTCCTCCGTTTCAGGGATTTGAAACTTTCACCTCAGGGTTGGTAGGCCAGCGCCATAGAGTCCACGCCACAAGGTGACTGCCTAATTGCATAATTTTTGAAAAACTACGTTTTCTAACAGAGCTGCTGCTGTATTAGAATTTTCATATTGGGTAACACTGCTAAATTCGTTGACTCCAGGAAACAACGAATTTGGTTTTGTGTTAGTGTAGGTGTGTTGAATCATGAATAAAATCAAGTACGTATGCCCACTAACAAAAGAGTCATGGTATCTTAGCTTTGTTTACATTTTTAATTTTTCATTCCACAAGACAATATATTTTTACTATGTATTTCAGGTTAAACATTTCCAATGTTAAAACAGTGTGTGATACATGTGTATAGTACATGATTGATACTCGCGTGATTTGGATCAATCACCTTTGGCTCATGCTGCAAAAATCACACTTAGATCAAAATCTCCTTCTTCATACAATTGTATCACAAATAACTATTATTTTTAACTGTTTGTTGTTTATTTCTTCAATGCGTCATAATTTACACATACTCAAGTGGCAAATTATTCCCATGAAAAAGGGCTGTTTCAAATGGTGATGCCAACGCAAACAATAAAATTCGCTCCTCCATAATATTTAATTATATCTAAAATTGTGTTCATAAATGAGGTTCACCTGTTTAATCGAAAAAATAATAAACTCTTTCTGATGAATTCCTTGAAAAAAATATCCGGGCAAGTTGGGCAACTACGTCGAAGAATATTGGTAAAACTCGCTGAAACACCCTGTATGTATTATACGGTACGTGGTACGGAATCGAATTTTGCCCGATAATTTGGCGTCTTTCAACCCGATCAGCCTGTAGATGATGGCAAATAGTGCGTTTCCACACGATAGCTGATGAGAAAAAATGAACGTTCAAGCGAAGTGTTATAGATAGACGAGAAGACGGAGTAAGTGAGATTGGCAGACAGACGGATAGACAGTAAACGAAGCATACGGGGAAAGTGGTCAGGCGGGCGAGGATTGAGTGGAGGAAACAGAAAAATCGAAACTGAGGAAGGGAACTCGGCAGACAAAACAGACGGAGACGACAAGAAGAATGGGTGAGGTAGGAGAAAGCGAGTAGCTCCAGCGGAGGATGGGTAGGGGTTCGTTCACACTTTATTATTTTCAATTCCTTGCGGGGAAACTGTAATTCACGACATATTTTACTATCGCAAGTCGTAAAGCTGGAAGCACGATACGATGGCAGCGGAAAGATATTGTTGGTAATTTATGTCGTTCAAAAGGTGTATATCCGTGTGGGTACTGGAAATCAGGTAGGTACCTATCTACCGACCCCTAAGACATTTTTAACGAGGCTTTTTATTGGGGCTGTTTCACGGCCAGCTTTTGTTACCCCGTGGAAATATTAGTAGTTCGTCTGCTCCTCTATGCTATAGGCATTTACAGTGTATACATACATATATATATATATACAGGTCTACTCTCCTTTATTCGTTTCACGAATTATAATATGTCACAGTTGTAGTCACTGTTAATGGTTAATCGATGGGCATTATTATTTGGAACCATCTTCAGCAGAGTGGCAAAACTCGATCCTATTTTTTTACATCTGAATTTTGAAAACTAATTAACCTCAGTGTGGAGGGAGGGAAACGTTCAGTGCCGTTTTCAGATATTACGTTGCTGGGGGCAAAGATGTTTCTGTCGCCTTGTTCAATTTTCAGTGGGTTAGAGGTTTACCTTTCGCTACTTTCCCTCGATTTATTTCCTCTTTTCGCTGAAAATTTGCAGAATCCTTGGTAAAATAGGGTCCGGAAACTCTTTAGATATAAGATTTTTTTTTTCTTGTTTTTTAATACTTTACCATGAAACGTTATTCAGATGGGAGGCGTTTAGCGATTGGGTGCTTGGCCTCCAGTCTTAATAAGTTTAGGTTAGAAACGAATTTTTAAAAAGATAAGTTTTTATTATTATTTATTTTTGGCTTAAGCTACGCACGAAATAAACATTATTTCGTTGCGGAAGATCTGCAGTATTGGTATATTTTAAAACTGTAGTAGCGAATAGAATAAAAGTTTATAAAAACGTAAGTTCAAAACCTGCGCATCACATTTACAATCGAAATTAGATTTCTTTTTTGTCTATTGGATATTTCCTTGTACGTGTAACTGAGAACGTCGAGTTGACATATTGTTCCCTTTTATCGATATTGAGTATCTTTCAAACTCTGGGAAATATGAGTACTTTGCTTAAATTCAGCTAATAAATATGGGTACATAGGTATTTGAAATTTGGTAGGGAGAAAAAAGCTTAGAATCTCAAACAATGAATAATACACACGGGAGACTAAGAAACAGGAAATAGAGGATTTTGCAAGTGACTGAAATAGAGTTGGCCTGCCTATCCGTAAAATAATGGAAGCTGTTCATTCAGAAATCAAATGAAAAACGAAAGTGAGAATCGAATATTTACTCCCTTGAAAAAATCTTACACAAAAATGCCTACTTAGGCATAAAATGAAAATCTAAACGATATCCTCGTTTTGAAGAAATTTACAAGTAAAATTAACTCGATGCTCAGCATATTCCTGAAAAATAAGTTTCTAAGAGAAAGCTATTAATCCTCACCCGACAATACAAAATTACTCAAACCGACAAAAATAAACTATTATTTATGTCAAGCATTTTTTCTTGGCTAAGGGAGGGTCTAGACCATCAAGACCCTACATTATCTACGCATTTGGAGCTGTAGGTATAACTTTCACTAGATAGGAACAGAAAAGTTTAAAATCAAAAACAAAAATAAGTTTATATTTATTAGAAAAAATGGGGAGATTAATTCTACGAGAAAGTCATTGAAAACATAAACAACAGCTTATGGATTCATGATCATTGATAAGTGAAAGTAAGATTAAGATGAAATTCAAGGAAGTCTTGGTCTTTGATTTGAACTTGGCGTTGCACAGTTAAGTCTTGTTCTTCCACATAACATCTTTATTATTAATATATTGATAGGTAAATTTTGTATTTTTCAGAAGAAGAAACGAATTGAAAATTAGGATAAATATTTCAAAATATTTGAGTCGCGAATTGTGAATATCTCTTAATTTTTTTTTCCATTTTTTGATCTTTCAGTAAGACTAAGACGAATGTTACTAACAACTTGTGAAACTGAAAATATTCAAGAATGTATACCTTTCAATACCATTATTGATCTTAATATGTTTCAGTAAGGAAAACGATTCTAAATCATCCAATGTCTTTTTTTTTTTATATAATTTTCTGAATATGAGGGAGGGAATAATTAGGGTGCGAATGAGTTGAAGAAAGGGTAAATACTATCAGACGTTCAAAGTTAGGATCGTTAATATGGAAGATAGCCTCCGCAGGAGTAGGTTTCCTAATTCAAATACCTATATCAGGGAGGCCAATCACAGAAACGGCAACATTGAAAATTTTCTGGAAGAAACTTTCCTATTATGGTTTTAAGGGATAATTCATTATTTGGGAGAAGAAAATTGGAGACTTTTCTAAAAAATGTTTCGTCTTTATCAGAAAAATCTCCACATTTGAACAGTTGGGATGTTAAAGGTGCTTCCGGACATTTCGTAGGACTTTTTTTTATTAAACTCTGTGATATGCAACCCTGGGTGGCAGAATTCACTCAATACACACCAATATATAGCTTCAAAACACTCCACT
Source organism: Ericerus pela (assembly GCA_011428145.1). Taxonomy (NCBI): domain Eukaryota; kingdom Metazoa; phylum Arthropoda; class Insecta; order Hemiptera; family Coccidae; genus Ericerus; species Ericerus pela. The sequence goes on from WOFM01000483.1 coordinate 1,408,918, forward strand.
ATGATAAATAAGGGCATTCACCTACAATGAGGTGAATGTAGAATTACCAGGTTTAGACATGCTCAGTCAGCCATCATCCATTTCACCACTTTAAATCGTACATAATTTATGAAAACCCAAATTTAACCAAGTAGGATGGTCGAGTGGGAATTCATAGGTTAGGAAATTGATACAAAAAGGTCACTGAGTGGGGAATCCGAGTAGGGCCAAATGCTCGAGAGTTTGAAAAACCAAGCCATTGCAAAAAGCATCAAATGTATTAATAAAAAGATTTGCAGACAGAAAAAATATATCGTAAGTAGTTGTACAGCGGTCAAACGCTGGTTGACGGAGTAGCAAAAAGTTTACAATGTGTTAGACAGTGTTTTCTGTTCCATCAAGAAAAAAAAGGAGAGCGATAGGGAAGCCAGAACAGGTTTTAAAATGTAATAAGAAACACATATAATAAAAACACTTCATACCAGCCACCGAATGGGGGCTACGAGTGTGAGAGGTAAAGGGTAGGTGAATTTGGAAGGAAGAGAAATATTAAAAAAAGGAAAAAATTTGTGCCGAGTACTGACTGAAGTTAGGTGGTTAGCCTAACTTTCAGCCTCTTATGGCGTTTTATTTTTAATTTTGAGAATTTTTTATTTCGAAAAGTAATTTTAAAATATTTTTGTTGGCTGAGGGCAAGCCGTATCCGTCAACTCTTGTTCCAGCGAGTAGGTACTATAACATTATTTCACACCAAACAACGTCTGATCAACATTTAAAAAACATTTTTTGACACCAGTCATCACTTTATCATATTTTATAAAGGTCGATTTTAATGTTTACTATAATCATTTAGTGGAAACATTCTCTTTAATATTCGGATTCAGTGCGAAGAATAATTTCTAAAGCAAGAAAATGCCTGTTATAAATTTTCTAATTATAGTAGTTAAGATGCAAAATTAGGTATATTTTCACTGACTCGTGCCTGAATCATCCGAAAAAAATTATTTCAGTTACTCGTTATGAAATTTTTTCTCTACATTAGTGCCCCTTGACTACCATTGTAACGGATGTGTCCCTCAAGATTTAAAATATACAAAATTACAATTTTTAATTAGAAAATATGTTTTATAAAAAGGTAAAAGAAATATTAACATAACATTATAATTATGGTAAAAAATAAAAAAATAAAAATAACAGAAAAAATTCACCATCGTTATGAGAATGCTACACGTAATTTTGTCGTTTTGAAAAAAAAAAAAAAATTGCGAACTCGTTAAATCGTTTAATTACATCTTGCGTGTTATTTAACCGATAAAAAAAAGTTTCTTTCTATTATCTTTTCCGGTTGTTACCATCCTCGTTAGTATCAAGCCATGTAGGTACCCAATTTAGTACATGACTAACTAACACGCGAATTTTTTCTACTAAGTACAAACTTCATTTATAAACAATGGATTTTTGAGAAAAAAAAATTGTAGTTGAAACTAGTTATCTACTGATAAACATGAATCGGATTTTTTCGACTTTTACACCTCAACGCCAATATAAGGACTGCCTGTCAGTCATTTGTGGACACTAATAAATTATAATCTTTACACGTAGGTAACTACTGCTTGAAATTCACAGTTTTTGAATTTTTTATTTTCTCAACTCCAATGAAGTTATTGGTTCACACACCATTTCAGCGAATGGTGTCGTGTTAATTAATTAATTCACTCGTTGTTTAAAGTGAAAGTATACCGACAATAACTATTGTAGCGTTTGCCCAACTCTGTATTGTTTATCAATTTCTCTCTCCGCCTTCAAAAACTTTTATTGCCACCATAAAGTCGTTTATGCGAGGAGTTACCTACGTCAAGGTGATCTTATCATCAAAATTTGTGTAGGTATGCTATTCAAAAAGCATTTCAACACCCCAGGTGTCAGTACTTTTAATCAAAGAAGAAATATTTTTTCTTTTTTGTACACACTGACAGCCCATTATGTAAAATGAAATAAAAAACAAAAATAACACTATTTGAATTATTCATGCTGACATCAAAGAAATCAAGATGAAGTACTTCGCTTTTATCCTGTTTGAAAACTGAAAAACTAAAAGGAGAATAGTTTCGTTCGTTAGAATTGAGACTAACTTCTTCAACCATAATGTCGGTCAAATACTATGACCCATTTTCTTTTGAGGAAAATCTGTGATTTAAAGTACCAAGTTTAAAGTAAGTTGCTCAGAAAAATAGATACTCTGTGGATTTTATGTGATTAAAATTTGTAATTTAAAAAAGGTGCTTATGAATAAGTTTTATCCGCAAAAAATTTTTCTAAAACTTCTCTTTTTGAGAGAGTTAATGAATAGAAAAAAGACCAGAGCACTTTTTTCTGTCACAAAAACTCGAAGTATCTATCAAAGCAGACGATGAGATAAAACAATTTTCCTGCAACGAATAATGAATCCCTCAAACTGAAACATCAGCATTTTATCATGAGATTATTTTATAATGTTTCATTTTCATAGCTAATTTTTCAGCTTTACATGAAACTTGAAATACTTTAGTCAACTTTGAAAATTCTTCAAAAATTGGGAAAGCAAGATACAACTACTATAAAAACTGACTTCAAAACTAAATGTACTCCTTCATAAATTTTTTACCAAAATATTGTTGCTTCAACCTATTCAAAATAACATCAAACTCAAACTTCAAATACGTTTTTCTCAACTCTCTTTTTTCACTTAATTTTTTCTCATATGCACGCCATCAATTTCAGTGTTGAAAATTTTTGAAAATTCGATTGTCAGAAATTCTTCTGAAATATTTAAAATTTCAATACTGAAAACTTTCACCAGTGCGATTGGAATTCTGCCAAATTTGGTCCTGTACTATTGTTGGCTAGGAGCATCAAATTATGTCTACCTCTCAGGGTGTAGGAAATGAAGAAAATTATTATATCCTTGGTGGGATGCACCAGCAGATAGCTCCAATGAATTACAGAAACGCACTTTCAGAGCACTATAATACCTATTTACTTCATGCGTACCTACTGTAAGTACATCATGATGAAATCTAATGGCTGTACAAGAGCACAAGCTATTATTGCTTCCCTCAAATTTGGGTCAAAACTATATAAGGGTGTGATATGCCAGGGGGACCAATTTGGGAATCTCTTTTCAGTCTCGACAATATTTTTTGATTAAAATCTTAACAAAACTATGGACTTTGGAAGACACGCTTACAAAGGACAGTAGTTACAAAATTACCACTGTCCGACCAGATAACCTATCTAATGTCCTTGGACTCGAATTTGTACCATGCCTGAATGATGTTTTCTTGTTCATAAACCATAAGTTTTTTGATTTCTATGGAATTAACTTACTTTATCGGACAATCATAGCTGAAGACAAAAAAAACCCCAAATTCAACCCACTGCCCAGGGAAAAAACTCAACACATGATAATATATACAATCATTTTTAATACTGAAAATATACACATTTGTTTAAACATAGTTATCAGTATACTTTGTTTTTTAATGGACGATACAAATTAACTGTACAAAAGAGCTGCATGTATAACTAAATATTAGTGAGAAAAATTACAAATTCGTACAATAAATCGAGTAGGGGTAAATAAAAACCAGTTATTTAGAATATATATATATATTATATAAACACTATTCTGCAGACAGATAATTTTCAGTGGGAAGAAAGAAAGAATATGAAACAGTAAAGTTTCATGGAGGAGATCTGAGAGGAAACACAACCAGAAACATGCAAAAACGAGAAAAATTAGGTTTTTTATGGGAAGGGGGGGTCTCCATAGAAGATGATGAGAAGAAATACGTAATAAGAAGAGTGAAAATTCCGCGAAAATTATGGCGAAAAGTATAAATATGCTCTTTACGGCAGAGTTTAAAAAAGACGTATTTAATATGAATTGGATGTATCAAAAGTGATAAGACATAAGGTGTGACATAAGTATGGTTTTTTCCCTGTGTATTTATAAAAAGACGGTTCAAAACTTTTTTGGCAGCCTTCCATTACAGTATTTATGTATATAATGCTGTATAGGGAAGTTTTTATTCAAACAATCTCAAGAGATTTATACAAACCTCAAACAGTGCTAGACAGAAAATAGAATAACATGACAATTACAAAATTACCGACATTTGCTTATTCTGGTTGCGTTTTTTATATGCGAAGCTGAACGTAAACATTCACCTAGCGAATGTTTATATTACACTGTTTCGACATACTTGTTCACAGAATGTAAGGTTTCCTTGAATATGAGGGAGTAATCATTATTTTCTTCCCCTTTTTCGACATCAAAATACTATATGAAATTCGATCACAATGTAGCTTAGGTGCAGCCATTATAGTAATATTGCAAATGTACCAAAAAGTGGGGGGTCATCCCTAAGGAAGCGGTAAATAAATAAATTTATTTTTGTTAATTGAAACAGACATGAAAGGTCTAAAGCTTTGATTTAATTGCTGTACATGCGAACAATATTTATGCTAAATTTCGGACAATCGATCGATTGTTAGTTGAAAAAAAAAAAAAAAAAATTACAACCATATTTAGTTCGGAGTTGAATGGACTCTTCAACTTTTTCGAAATGATGAAACTTTGTAACATGACCTACCCCTAGAAAATACAAAATTTGGGGTTAGTTTCTATTTTTTACCTGTGAAATGCGGATTTTGCCCGTGACTCTTCCATGGCTTTTTTCATTCACCTTAATCATCCTTCAAACTTTTAGAAACCCTAAAAAATTCCTTCCACTTTTCTTAATTCTCACGTTATCCTTTGAAGGAGAAAACACAATGCACGGTATCATTGTGAAAATAGTTTTGAAATATTTCGCCAGCCACTTAAGAAAACGTTACAAAATGGGTTGACGTGCACTTCTCTTTGAAAATGATAAGATCGTTACGTCGCTTTAAAACGATACTCTTTTAACATTGAATTCGATCAAGAAGATAGCCAAGCACTGGAAAAGAAAACATAGGAGTGGAGGAATGAAAAGCTTAAGATTTCATTTCGCCTGGTTAAATGTAAATGAGTCTGCCATTTTGAGGGACGTACGACATGTCTATTTATATACGATAGCTGATACTGAGAAAAAGAAAGTACATTATTGTATAGAACAGGGGGTATCGAAAATGTTGAATTCGTATCACCTCTCTCATTCGTGTTTGCAGAAGCGACGATAATTTGACGTGGACCCACGTCGTCATAAAGGAAACGTATCGTGAAATTTCAAAACTGATTTTCGTACGATAAATGAATTCCCCTATCTTTTTATACTTTCTTGATATTTTCTTCTTATTTTTTCGTCACCCTGTCGCCCGAATTCTGTTATGAAAAATTTTCCTACACAAAACACGTTTTTTCTTTTCGTCTCTTTATCGTTGATGGGCTATTTGTCCTCTCAAAATCAGACGATACCTCACCCCTTTATTCTGGTTCGCTAAAAAATAGGTCAAGTAAAGAAGAACAATAACCTAGAAAAGACTAGTCAAAATAATTTGGTGAGGTTCAATATCTTCAAATGAACGTTAAACTGTATTCAAAATTATTTACAATGGGATATTATCATGACTACATCATTATGTGTACATTTACGGCGAACTAGTTATGCAACAAGCATAACAAACTTTACAAATCTTACACGACGTCGGTATAGATAACTGCAAGGAACAGATCAATGATTTTATCTGAATTCCTGTTGTTTTCTGACGTTCAGCTCTTCTTTTTTCATTTTTTTTTTTTATAAATTTTATATGGTACTTCCAAGAGTAAGTAACCAATTAAATTTCATGTACATAATTTTCGTAATCGAAAAAAAATTGCAGTTTTTTTAAATTCATACTGGTTTGCTAATTATATGTCAACAATAGGAAGACAAAAACGTAGAAGTGACTATTAAAAATAATATGCTTCGGTTTAATATTGTCAGAAAAATGATAAACTGAAATTTTTCAAATTGGTTTATAAAGTAAAAGAATGTAAAGTTCATATTTACGGCGAACCAGATATGCAACAAGCAAAACAAACTTTGCAGTTGTTGCCAGACATCAGTACGGTTGGCTGAAAGAAACAAATCATCGAGTTTACTTGAACTCCTGTCATCTTCTAAAGTTCATTTCTTAATTTATTTTATTTTTATTTTTTATTATTTGCTAATCATTTTATTTGTAATTTCGAAGAGTAGTCAAGAAACGCATTAAGTAATGTAATTCTCAAAATAGGAGAAAAAAGACTGATTTTTACATTTATTTTGGTTCGTTACTGATAATAAAACTAAAAAGGACTAAGAGGTGAAAGAGTCTGTTGGAAATAATTTGGTTGGTTTCATTTAAGGGCGTAGATGAGGGGAACATGGGTGTCTGAACAACCTTGGTCCGGAAGAAAAGGTTTTTCCTCTAACAATAGGGTGTTTATATTGGTTTTGTTATTTTTTTGGAGGGAGAGGTACGTCAAAAGAGACTACTGAGAATGTGTGGACCCCGCTTTGACGAAGATATCATCGCCTTTGACATCTTAAAATAAACGCTTATTGGACATTGGGGGCTTGATGTCCATAATAAATATATTTATATATCAGTAATAATTATTAAAGAAATAAAATCACTCCAGTACCGCACCAAGTAATTACTTTATTGTATAAATAATAACAAGTAGATGTTAACTCTACGAGTACAAGAAGAAGAAGTAAAGAAGAACAAATAATTTTTAGTAGTATTAACGGCAGTGTCGTATATCAGTGTAACCAACAAGTGCTCAAACAATCAGTGTAACCCCAACAACGCTAAACTTTATTTAAAATAATTTACAATTAAGATGATATTATTATGACTGTACAGGTACATATTTACGGCGAACTAGAATGCAACAAGCATTACAAACTTTGAAAATTCTGGACGACAGAGTAACGTTGGCTAAAATGAAACAAATCATAGTTATCATTTTTGATTTCGTGGAATCCTCTGACATTTAGTTCTTTTTCTTCATTAATTTCTTTTGCATGTTTTTTTTTTTTTTTTTTTTTTTTGCAAAGGATGCTAAAGAGTAAGCTTACGCCTATAAAATGTAGTTTATTAAATAACACAATTTTCAAAGTAAAATCAAAACACAGATTTTTGCCATTTTTCAACTTGAACAGATGAAATTTGTGAAAAACTCACCAAATATCAGAAGATTACATCAACTCATCCAAAATGTATGGTTCATTTTCTCTCAGCGTTGATTTCTTCTTTTTTCAGTCAAAATATTATTGCGTAAAATTATCATGCGTTTGATAGATCATTAGAAAAAGCGCGCTCCAGAGTCTGAGCGGACTGGAACATTTAATGTGGTACACATTTTATACCTTTAGGATAATGAAGTTCGAGAGAATGAAATTTGAAAATGGTTATTCTGAGAAAGAAATCATATACCGATAGCTAAAAAAAATAATAAACCGCTATTCATAAACAAATATTATTGAGATCACCAATATTTTACATCTTTCTTTGCGGCTACACTGTAACACTTTTTCCGCCACACATACGTCCATCTTCATACATCATCGTTTATCTCACTCAAACTGTACTCACTCTCATATTATATAATTTAAGTAAGATACACACGCTTCAAAGACGTCACTTTGGTTAATACTTTATTTCATGTTAGAAAACTTCTTCTTCATCGATCTTCATCCTCCATAATATTCCTCACTTCTTCGCACTCAAATCGATATATCATTTATATCGATACATTTTATAACACCAAATTCGTTTTTAAAAGAAACGCCAAACAGGAGCTGTGTTTTCATTGGCCAACGCAGGCATCTTCTGAATTACTATTGGTTAGAGCACCCTGTTTTCTTTTTCTTAATACACCACCATATAGTGAAAATAGAAATGTTTCTATTGGTCAATTCATTCTCGAATAATTAGTTATTTAGAGTAACTTTTTCTCTTATCACCTTCGAATAATAATCATGGAAAATTAATTTTTCAAACTTGGTAGAGAAAAACTGTTCTTTTAGCCTAAAAATTAATAGGTTTCACCTGATCGATGAAGATCGTAGTACATTCATTCCTCTCATTTACTAATTATATCCAGAGACTTCATTCACATATTTGCATACAACCTGAATCATTGATCTTCTACGCTACAGTTTCATTCTATGTTAAGTACCTATTGAGAGATTTTTTGGTTCTAGTATCACTTCTACTGTTTATTGATTTTATTTTCCAGTTTTCCTCAGAATCTTTTTCCAATTATTCATTAAAGTTGAAGCAGAAGAAAATATTTGAGGTTAGGTCAGAAGCTGAAGGAGAGCCTAATATTTAAGGATGAGGCAGAATCTGAACTTTAAAGTTGAGGCAGAAACTAAACTTTAAGGTTGAAGCAGAATCTAAAATTTTTAGTTTTTAAATTTCGAATAATCAATCATTTATTATATGCTTCAAAATATCTTTGGAAAACGATAATTCGAGAGAATTAAATTTATAAATAAGTATGAATGATTTTGTACCTATGTAAAAAGACCATAAAAACAATATTTAAAATTATTTATTTTTCTTTTACATTAAAATATTGAAAAAAACAACTTATGTAGACGATTTTTTTCATTTTTTCTACTGAAATCATAAAAGTAGCTGCTGTGAGAGAAACAATACAAGTATTACCAGATATGTGTTCAAAAGATCCAGTTTAATAAATATTTCGCTAAAAAGACTTACTTAGTAGTGAAGATGTGAAATGTTTTTCATCTTCCATGAAATTCATTAAAAAAAATGTGACTTGGTCATTTTTACAATCACGAATTGAAATATATCTTTTCAACGAATTTTTCATCCTCGTTCGATTATTTTACTCTCGTTTTTCCATTGTTCTTTGAAATTAAGTAGGTACTCACATTTTTACATCCATTTGATCACATTAATATTTTTGTCCATATTTTCATTTTTTCACTTTGCATAATGCGTCAATAATCTCCAACAGGTACCTATATTTTATAGGCTAAATAAAACATTATGATTACTAGCCAAAACGTTCCATTTTATTTAAATTTTCAACAAATGGCATAACGTACGAAAAATTTTTTTAAATATCCCAATTTAAAACGACCATATTTTAGCCTATTTATGTCACACGATAAGTGATAGGTACCTTTCGCGCGCACCACGTTAAACCTCGTTTCAATCACTTTAATGAAAGAAATAAAAGAAACCAACGTGGGCAAAAAAACTTTGGCCTTTGTGATTTTAAAAATTTCAAAAACAAAAAGAAAATCAATTTCAAAGTTGATATTACTTTCTGAAAAATTTCTTTTCGACAATATTTCGTAAAAACAACGACAACAAAATCACGCACTCAACAATTCCGCTCAAGAACAACAAACGAACTTTATTTTCCAATCCAGGCAGAGCACGTCGTTTTTCACAAAACTTCTAAATAGCAATGTTCTCAAGTTTTCACTCCATATTACTTGTAGTTCCTCGACCCCCCCACCCTCCTCTTTTGCCGCAATACTCGTTGTTCGAATGTTAGCAACAGCTCTCCGTGCAATCGTCACCGCCATATCTACCGTACGAGGAAGATTAATATAAGGTTTCATTTGAAGGGGTTGTGGCGTTGAGGGAGGAGCGACAGAGAAAGAGGGTTTGAAGGACCTTGTTTTGAAAAATAAAAACAAACTTCGAAGCGAATGAATAATTTTTCAAAATCGACGAATTCGAATTTGATCGGCCATTTTCATCCCCGCTCCTGCGCTAAAAGTCTACTGCCAGCGACACCCTTATCCCTGGCCCTCTCGTATTACTAAATCGTTTCGCATGTTAACGTCTCTCGTTCGATTTAGATCGTATCGGTGTGCCACATTATATTTTATCCGTATTATGTAAATGATTTATATTTTGGATGGACTAAAACACGTACACGAATATCGTTTATACGCCACGTTTATTCGAAGAAGAGCCAGCGTGAAAAGAAAAAAAAAACAAGAAGAAGAAAAAGAAGAAGAAAACAAAAGACAAATACATAGTCTACACTTCTACCCACATAATATACTTGCATGGTAAAAGAAACGCAAGAAAATGAGAGAGGAAAATTCTTTTTAAACGACGTTTATCCCAGAAAGAGCAACAATGTAAACGAAATTGTTTTATTTTTCTTTTTTTCCTTTTCTTCTTCTCCACAGTTCTATCGACAAGCTAGGATCTTGCAATTATTGAAGTTTTTCGAAAAATTCTCGCAACGAAACTTTCTGTCCAGTCCAACACTTTGTGTAGTGGTGGCCTAACTACGTCGTATTTCGAAGGTTCAAATTCAAAATAAAACACTCGACGAAAATGCAGCGTTGCCAGTTCGACTGAGTGTCTAACTGATGAATTACTGTATCAGAGAACATACCTAGCATGCAACAAGAAGAGAATAGAAAAACAAAATGATACGGTTTTGAGTGTTTGAAAAGAGGAACGTGTTCGTTTTGAACACTATCAACAAACCATTATTTCCTTTTCCCTGTAGGTGTTATTTCCAGTTAAAGTGTTCATTTATCCCTTGACGCGGTTTTTTTCGAATTATATTCCGTTGGTTCGACTTGTGCGTCATAGCCAGAAACAACATATTGACGACATAAAATCATATCGCGACGCACGAGCGTAAAACATTAAATGTTTACATTAGTACATTATACATTTATGGTTTAGAACGATGAAATTTAAAAAACTGAAATAAACGTAGATGACAATCTTATTGTTAACCAATGGAATATAAATAAGTTTAGGTTAAAAAGAAATTTTTAAAAGATAAGCTTTCATTAATTTATTTTTGGTTATAGCTTCATATGAAATAAACATTATTTTGCTGTGGAAGGGTCTATTGTATAAATTGCAGTAGTGAGTAGAATAAAAGCTTATTAAGTTCTAAACTGAGAGTTGAGGTATTTGGTACCACAATCGAACCTTAACTGCCTATTTTTAGTATTAAAGTTGTTAGACATTAATTCGTTATATTCCTGAAACTTAGAAAGAACATCGGTCTTGTTGTTCAGCAAAATAGACGTATTGAAAAATCATCTACAAATGTGACAAAATACTTCTTGAATAACACAGTTCTTCCACCCCAGATTTGGAACTCTTAAAACATAATGCCAGCGAATAACAGCTGGTGTCGTTTTATTACTTATTTCACGAGAAGCTTATGTCAAGAAAATAACGAAATCCAAGCCACCAGTTACAGAATCTCACCGCGTAACTAAGGACTGCTAAAAGACACCTCAATGAAAGATTTATGTATAGTAAACTCTCTCTGATTTGAACCTCAATAAATTGTAAACCTCTGTAATATAAAATAATATATTTGCTCTTCTCATTGGAAAACATTGACTACTTGAAAACAAATTCATTTACTTTGGTCTTGTCAATAATATTGTAGACACTATGCAGTTTGAAGTTTATAATCACGTTACTCTAATAATTTCATAATAGTAATTAGTTGTATATGACAAATGAGAAATGACACAATGATATTTCGAGACAGCTGACGGGAGACGCCTGTATATCCTACTTTCATTGGGATAGCATCACTCACAGAGTTATAAAACCGTCTATGTCAACCAACAACGCTTGACCTTACACTAATAGATAGGTATGTCAACTGAAGAAAGTAAGTACAAGAGCTTAACCCCAACACGAATGAAAGACTTGACTGAAACTGTAAAAAAAATTTTCTCTTTTTAATTGACGCCTGAAAATTGTACCTATTTATCTATATATTTACAGCACCTACTAGTAGAACCGAGACTTTTTACTTGTTGAGAAAAAAAATTATTGAGCAGATACAATTACTATTTAGACATTTTCTTCCCGCCACCCTTTTTTAATTCTGAACTCTCAGTTTATTTGAATATTTCTACTGTACAAATTTTTCATTAAGTCCCTCCAACTTTAAATGACTAAGAATTCACTATAATTATTTTACGCAACTTTTTAATACGAAATAGTGAATCGACATTCGTCATTACCGCCTGACTGGGAAGAGGTATGGATTTAACTCTGTTTCACTTCGCCAGGTGGTCAACCTTATCCTTAAATTTTGAAATTTTCTAAAAATAAGGATAACTATAACTGTTCTTTGATATGGCAAAAAAGTGATACTCCTGAAATTTTAGTTTCTACAAACATACACCATCAGGGCACAGACTTTGGACCACAGAAAACAGAAAAAAAAAGAAAATTTTCTCATGCTATGCCAAATCTACGCAGTAAGAAAAGCGTGGTCTGGTACAAATCAAAGCGTGCCTTTTATCGGTTAACTCAATTCGGATTGGTAAATCCAAAATTAACATTCAGCTGTACATTTCAATCATTTATTATTCAAATTAATAACAAACGAGGCAGAATATCTGATCCACCCTGTCTGATACAAATAAGTAAACACAAAAAATACAAACACAAACAAACGAGGCCACGAGAAGACGAGAAATGTCGATCCTAACGAACGTATTACTTATACATACTGACGAAAACAAATCAAAACTAAAAATTGCTTTCAGCACCAATAAAGGAGTCTTTAGGGTAACCTCAAAATCAAATTTGGCGCTTTAAAAATTCATCGACACGATGTCGAAGTGGAATCTAAACGAATTAACTTTTGGCATAGGTACTAATTTATTCAAAACGGCCGAAATTCTAAACGACAAAAGCGCCAAATAACAAATAACAACTCCTCATAAAAATAAAAAACTCTAGCGCAGCAAGCCACACACAAAAATGTAGGTTTTCTCAACAAACAAAAAAAAAAAATTTGTTAGAATGTTGTATAAAAATTACGTTTTGAATTAATTGTCAATAAAATTAGCAGTCAAAATAAAATATGCAGAAAATTTTTTAACTTTCTGTCAGAAAGGAGAGTGCCAGCAAAAAGACTTGATGTTTCGATTTCCACAGTCAAATCGATGGTCAGTTATATTGGACCATTGAGGGCAATATGTTCAAAATAGTGAGAGATGAAATAAAGAAACAAGAAAGAAATAGAAAACACTCCATTACCACACCAAAGTTGTTTATATGTAGAGAGAAAAAAAGATATGTAAATCTAAGAAACACTAGAAAGAGAAGTGACAAATGAAAACGTATTAAGAGAATACCAACAATAGTAAACATATCAGTGTAGCCAACAAGTGCTCAAGCAATCAGTGTGACACAAACAGTTGATATCTATAATATCGAAAATTAAATTAATCAGAAAATAGACATTAACGCCGCAAATGCAAATGATTCATCAAATTATCGTATTGAATGACATTTTAGTCAAACGTAAATAAACTGACTGTTTAGCTTTAGGTATAATGGGAGGTTAGGTGGAGGATTTTTTTAAAGAAAAATGTATCTTATGTCCTTAAGTATTGAGAGGAAGGTGAGGTAAGGAAATTATATGATTATTAGTATTATGATTATATTTAATTATTTTATTATAGTAGTTTATTATTATAATTATTATATTATTATTATATTATTATTTATTATTATATTAATTTATTATGATATTAGTATTATTAATATTATTATTTTATTATTAATTATTAATTATTAATTATTATTATTATTATTATTATCCCAGATCAATTTTATTATTAAATTCTCTTCGAAAATCTGCTTAAAAATAAAGGCTCTAAAAACGAATAAAATAACCCAA